>JACEFZ010010104.1:0-32819 GCA_014155875.1 Cepaea nemoralis
TAATGTTTTATGTTTGGGGGGTTTAATTTGTATTATGAAATTTTGTAAGGTTGTATTTTTTTAAGGTATGTATGTAGTATGTAATGGAGGTATGTTTTTAGTTGGTTTTTTTTTTTTTTTTTTTTTTTTTTTTTTTTTTTTTTTTTTTTTTTTTTTTTTTTTTTTTTTTTTGTTTTGGGGGGGTTTTTTTTTTATGTATTTGGATGTTTTTGTGTAATGTATGTATGTATGTATGTATGTATGTATGTATGTATGTATGTATGTATGTATGTATGTATGTATGTATGTATGTATGTATGTATGTATGTATGTATGTATGTATGTATGTATGTATGTATGTATGTATGTATGTATGTATGTATGTATGTATGTATGTATGTATGTATGTATGTATGTATGTATGTATGTATGTATGTATGTATGTATGTATGTATGTATGTATGTATGTATGTATGTATGTATGTATGTATGTATGTATGTATGTATGTATGTATGTATGTATGTAGTATGTATGTATGTATGTATGTATGTATGTATGTATGTATGTATGTATGTATGTATGTATGTATGTATGTATGTATGTATGTATGTATGTATGTATGTATGTATGTATGTATGTATGTATGTATGTATGTATGTATGTATGTATGTATGTATGTATGTATGTATGTATGTATGTATGTATGTATGTATGTATGTATGTATGTATGTATGTATGTATGTATGTATGTATGTATGTATGTATGTATGTATGTATGTATGTATGTATGTATGTATGTATGTATGTATGTATGTATGTATGCATGCATAGGGAGAGAGGATCGGTGGTAGCTGATCCGGGGCCCTTGGACTTTGAAAGGGGGGGGTATATAAATGTCGACTGTTGATTTGAGGGAAGTAATGTGGCTTGTGCCGGCTTCGTGGCTTAGAGGTTATGACTTTTCTCCGTAATCTCGTATACTCTCGTGGGTAACGTGATGACGGTGAGAATCAGCAGTGGTTCGAATCGCATCGGTAACTTACCGGGTATGTGAGCCAGCCGCTCAGAAAGCAACGGCAAACTACTGAGCGTAATCTTGCCAAGAAATCAACATACAGCTGAAAGATGCTGGTGTTGACAGCGATGTCCTGTAAAGGATATGCAAAAATAAAATGTGGCTTGTAATGTTTACACGGCACGTCTCCATTTTGCATTCTCATTCTCAACATCTCCACGCGTTCCCATTGCACGATTCCGTGTCGCATAACTAAATCTTTAATAGTCAAATTTTAAATCTTAATTGTTTTACAAATATTTCTACATGGTACGTTTCTGTATGACTTCCCCTGTTCTTCACTGCTCGGTGCTTTCATACCAACAGTGGTTTGGCTACAGCAGACAGAGCGATGGGCAACTATGTTCTCCATTTTGGAGGTTTTTCATTGAGGTAGTTAATGATAGCCGGTCTCCGTGGCGAAGGTGTTATGGACGCGGTTCGTAATCCCGCTTACCCGCATTCGAAACACAACTGCGCGCGATCTGGCAGCAGACCGCATTGCGCTGGGTTTTAACGAATTGGTATGGGAGCCGGTTGTTCAGAAAGCAATGGCAAACTACTGAACGTAAGCTCGCCAAGAGATCACAACAGCATAAAATGCTGGTGTTGACCGCAACGTCCTGTAAAGGATATGCAACTAACTTGTTTTTAGTTAATAATGCTTATTACCACTGATTCTGGCTTGTACCGAATCAAGCCATTAGTCCACCAGAGACGGATTTGCATGTTTTCATACCAGCAGAGCTTGACTACGACAGACGTAGCGATTGGCAGCAATTATCTCCCTGTTTTCGGGGTCTTCCATTGAGGTTATCAGTGATGCTATCAATCTACTACTGTTTAAGAACCACCCCTCGTAACTTGTGTCGTGTCAAGCTATTTCTCCAACTGAGACAGATTTGACACTGGAGTGAATTGATGACCGGCCTGGAAGAATGTATCTCAAGTGTGAGGTTTAACTTGTTATTCATCCAGTGCTCAGAGTATGATATCAATAGTTCACAAAAGAAACTGCTCATATTGTGTCTTGTCTTACAGGGACTAACTGTCAAACTGTCATCTACTGCCTATAGTACCTTGCGGTATAGGACAGGGCGTCTTGAACATAAGGATTTAAAGTCGCATGGCTGGTGCAGTCGCCGCGAACTGTGCAGATTAAGGTTTTCTTTTCGCCCATGACAGAAAAAATCCACACTTTACAGAGGATTTGAACTAGAATCTCCCAATGGAGAACCAGGCAATCTAGCCACTCGACGAGACGTTTCTAATTACTTCTATTTACGCTAATGACGTAGGAGTGATTATAAAAGTGTAAAATATTGGTTACATAGCTCTTTATTGTTGTCATAGAAAGGTTGCTCTATTGGCAGATGTATAAGCACTCAGATATACATAATAAGTTAGAGACTGATAATCTCTCTCTCTCTCTCTCTCTCTCTCTTTCTCTCTCTCTCTTTCTCTCTCTCTCTCTCTCTCTCTCTCTCTCTCTCTCTCTCTATATATATATATATATATATATATATATATATATATATATATATATATATATATATATATATATAAGAGAATGTTTGTTTGTTTGTTTGTTTGTTTGACCTTTATGCGTTCCAGAACGGTCCATCCGATTGAGATGAAATTTTGTACAGATGTTGTTCTCACTCCCGCGGAGCCAACTGACATAGTTAGTTAGTTTAAAAACAGTTTTTTACGAAATAAAACAACATTAATCTCCCCCGATGTGTCTCCACCTTGACGTGGTGGGGGAGCTTGCGTGTCCCATCGACCCCATTTGCTTGCCGATGGATGAAAAACTACATATCGGACAGCTTATGGGATAGGGACCAGACTAAGAGAGACACAACATGCTGCTCTGCAGGTATAGACTGAGGATAACAGTCAAAAGTTTAAAAGGTGCACGAAGGCAGACGTTTTTGGTCCGGACAAAACTCTTAAGGCTCCCTGTCGAGGGCTGTGGCTGAACGCCTCTAAGCCACAAACCCTCGGATCTGAGAGCCAGGCCGATACCCGTCTCCCGGAAAATAGAAACGTGATACTGAGCAAGCTACATGCTCAGGTCTGATACATGTTCGAAGGCTCTCAACTGGGGGATATGAGAGATTCCCGGATGAGAGGGCCTGGCCGTTTCTCGTTCACTGCTGCACGAAGGTAAGGTGCTGAGCCGGCAGCACATGTAGCCTACCTCGTGAGCGAGTACAAAAAAGTCAGAAAAGTGCCCCAGTCGAAGGACATGGTTACGGAAACTGTCTGTATCTAACTCATAGAGAGTGTAGACAAAAGTGGAAGAACGTCTCAATGACGCGAAATGGAACGCACGGCGAGCGAACCTATTGCGTGGTCTGAAGTCACAAGCAAAAGTTTACCGAGTGGATGTCGCTCGCAGTCTGACCGCTCCTGGTGTATGCTTGAGCGATCATTGGCAAGCGGGATGCCCAACACATGGAAGTGAGGAACTAAAGCAGCCATGAGCAGGACGTGGAAACTCCTTGGGTGAGCCCAGTCTCAGAGCAATATGTGCCGGCTCTGCAATTATGGAAGCCTCCTTGGATAGCGAGATAATGCCCATGGTCTGCCCCTGCCTTCCCTTGAGGGCCGACCACGATATCGTTGATCGTTCTATCTTGACCAGCTGAGATGTGGGTGACATTACAACAGTCTAACGTGTCTCGAAACCAGAGGAAGGCTAACCTCACTAAAAAATGCCCGCTGGAAGTCGGAAGTGTCGTCCTACGGGTGGCAAACTAAAAATTGACACTACGCATTTACGTCCGAGTGAAATGTCTCGTCCGAATGTCTCTCGTGCTAGGAACAGCTCTGACTACCTAGTTTCCGAATGCCGCTCTTGTTCGGAACAGCTCTGACTAGGCAGTTTTCCGAATGTCTGTCGTGCCTGGAACAGCTCTGACGGGCGCAACGACAAGCACATGTGCGAAAACTCGCTGAGTGAATACCTTCTGCAGACCTGTCTGGTTTGTGCGGGAACGGCCCGGGGCGAACGAAATGCCCAATATATTGAAGTGAGGAATTAAGGCAGCTATGAGCATGACGTGACCATTCCCTCGGTGAGCCCAGTATCAGGGCGCTATGTTTCGGCCCTGCAACTATGGAAGCAACCTAGGATGGCGGAAAATGCTATGGACTGTGCCTTCCTTCTCTTGAGGGATGACCGAAGTCCTCGACTGTTCGAACTTGACCAGCTGGGATGTGGACGGTACCACAAAAGTGAGAGTGTCCCAGGATTGCTAACCTGGTCAAAAATGCACGCGAAAGCCGGATGTGTGACCTAAGGGTTTTCAACCCAAGGGTGCCTAACGCACACCGCAATCACATCTGAAAAAACACTCCGGATGAACGAAAAGAAGAAGAAGAAACAACATTAATTATAATATTGCAAGGGGACTTAACCAGAAATGTTTATATCAAGGGACGTTACTTTTAGTAGCATTGCTATATTATGTAAATTAAATAATTGATGTATTTTTCTTAAAGATTTATAAAATGTTTAAAGAAGTTATCAACAGTCATATGTGCTATAAAAAAGTGACATAATTTTAAGGCATCTTCAAAGTTGTTACAAAAGTAATGCATCTATTTTAGATACGTGAAAATTTTCTAACTCATCTTTTTATTTCTCTTCGACATCTATACTGAATAAATGTAATTTTTTTTGAAGAGAAAGTTAGTTGCATATCCTTTGAAATACGCCGCAGTCAACCCAGCATTTATTGGGTGTTCGTGATATCTTGGTAAGTTTACATTAGTAGTTTCAGGTTGCTCTTTTTTAGATATTGGAATTAAAATAGTTCTCTTCCAATCTTTTGCTTAGTAGAAGAAGAGAATGTTTGTTTGTGTGTGTGTCCTTTTTGCGTTCCCGAACGGTCCATCCGATTGAGATGAAATTTTGTACACATGTTCTCACTCACGCGGATCCAACTGAAAAAGTTAGTTAGTTTAAAATCAATTTTACATTTTTATTTAATATTCTATTTTTATTTACATATTTGAGATCAGGATCCAAAACTAAATCAGTTATGCCACCCAAACGAAAAGCGATTGGTGGATCTACACCTCAATCAGAAAGAAAAAGGCATTACGAGCTTCAGAAACAGATTAAAATCAAATTTTAATATTTATTTAATTTTCTATTTGTATGTTATGTGTACCCGAACGGTCCATCCGATTGAGATGAAATTTTGAACACATGTTACTCTCACTCCCGCGGATCCAACTGAAGTAGTTAGTTTAAAATCAATGTTTAATTTTTATTTCATGTTCTGTTTGTATTTTATGCGTTCCCGAACGGTCCATCTGATTGAGATGAAATTTTGTATACACGTTGCTCTCACTCCCGCGGATCCAACTGAAATACTTAGTTTAAAATCAATTTTTAATGTTTATTTAATTTTCTGTTTGTATTTTATGCGTTCCCGAACAGTCCATCCGATTGAGATGAAATTGTGTACATATGTTGTTCTCCTCCCGCGGATCCAACTTAAATAGTTAGTTAGTTTAAAATCAAGAATGTTTCCTCAAGCACGAAAGAAAAAAACATTACAAGCTTCAGAAACAGACGAGCAACGGGAACGGGGCATCAGAAACAGACGAGCAACGGGAACGAGAACGGGAGCAGGGTCGAACGCGTACTGTGTACGCTTAGAGAAATGTATTTGAATGTATATTGACTACTTTAGGCTTCATGTCCAGTAGCCTACACCAAATTATTTGTTTCGTTTTGACATTGTTATTTTTTAAATATACTTATTATAATCATTTGTAAACATATGTGTGTAAAGTAAACAAATCATATTAAAAGTAAAGAATTGACAGTTCTGCACTCTGTATCTAAGATAGAAACACTTTGCGAGAGAGAGAGAGAGAGAGAGAGAGAGAGAGAGAGAGAGAGAGAGAGAGAGAGAGAGAGAGAGAGAGAGAGAGAGAGAGAGAGAGAGAGAAGGAATAGAAAGAAAAGCAGCGGCTGCAGCAGGATATAACAATATGAATTTGAAACAAATAGGTATTTTAAACTCCTGCGAGAAAAAACGTACTTAAACAACAAGAAAGTTTCACATACCTTAAACAGGGAGATCCACATGTCACGAAATACAGGTAAAAATCCGAAATCAGAAGCACTCAATAAATATAAAAAATGAATAATAAAATAAGATAAAATACACACGAACGCGTACAATACGACACACAGACGTTTCGATTCTCAGAATCTTTGTCAATGACAACACAGATAGCTAACAACGAGATACAGCAAACAACTACAAAACACAAACACACGACCTATCACTACCATGTGAGGCAGAAAAGGTGAGAAAGGAGAGAGGAGAGAAGGGGAAGGTGGAAATAATATGCCGTGTTAGTTAGTTAGTTAGTTCGTTAGTTAGTTAGTTCGTTAGTCGACATATCATCATCATTGCACATCGAACCATTCAGTCCATAAGTGCTCGGATCCCCTCCTCAGCAAATCCCGCAGCATGTAGCGGCTCACGACACCAGTTCTGTGTTGATTTATTAATCTTCTTTGGCTTCCTGCGTAGTGTTCTTTTTTGGCCACACCTCTTTTGCATTGGTTGTAGATTCACAGTCATCGCTTGGTTCTCGTAAACGACTGACTTCTCGTAGAGCCAAAAAAAAAAAAAAAATTAAGGGGTCATTCAGAGGCAGCATCTTCCAGTTTAATAAAGGCTAATAAATGCATCAAGATGCAATTTTAAGACAAAGCCAAGGTCAGCTGACTTAGAGGAGGGCATTACGACAATGCCTGACAACACGCAGCTGCATAAACTAAGAAGAGCATATATAATTAGAGTGACACATTCTTTAATATTCGCCGTATATATACTTAGCGCCGAATGATTTTCACTTGTTTTTCTAACAACAGCTCTCCTTGTCGGCATAACTTAATGATAGTGATGCTGAATGTGAAGTGAAAATGTAACTTAACAGCAGAGCACCTACTTGTATGTTGCATTTCTGAAAGCACATAAATATGGTTGAATTACGTGTATCTGTATTGATGGAGATTATGTTGAGATATAAAAGTGAAACATAGGTTCATTAATAAATGATCTAATTCATATCTTATTATTTTCCATTTTCCTTATTCCTTTGTAAATTACATACATATTTCCAATCAGTGGGAGAATAATGTAACGTTATATTACCTTCATTCAACGACAACTAACCTTGTTTTTCATAAAGCCATATGTTTTCGAAATAAATATTATGCATTAATTTAATGCCTTTGTTATTTCACTTTAATTTCATGATAGTAACGAGTTATGAAAGTCGTGTAAGACTTCGTTGTGAAAACGATGTGGGCTGAATTAGGAGACTGCGGAAATTAAGAAAGTTTAGCAGTTGATTGTTGAAAACCTATGCCACATGAAGTACTAAACACAGAAAAAAGGAGTAATCGTTTATACTAGCGAACAGAACTTCTCATTGAAGTGTTTTACACTTCTGAAAATGAATGCGTCCATCCATGTGTGTTCACGGTGTAGTGCTGTAATGCAATGCACTGTTACTATCATCATCATCCAGTGTCTTGCCGACTGGCGTGGACGATCATGCGTCTTCACAAATGACGATCTCCGGCGTCATGGATCAGTTCGTGTGCTGACTCCCTTTCGTGCCATGACACAAGACTGTCAAATGTCTTCTCACGCTGTCTTCCTCTATCTATCTTTCCGCAAATCTTTAAAGTTGTCAAACATGTTTCAGTTTTTGTTTTCTCATAACTATACTGAAATGCAATAGTGTATGCAGTTCACAGCTAGGAAGTGGCAAATGATGCAATCTATGTTGTCTAACTTCTGTGTTCCTTTCTCCGTTGGATATCCATAATGAGTAATCTTGACATTTGGAGGGATTGCTACGTCACAAAGACAAATTATCGCAGACAGTAGTCATCTTATTTAGACCACAGTACAAAAATTCAAAAACTAGAACACGTTGTGACAACATGAATCAGTTGAGTTAACCTTTTCTAAACATGACTCAATGTCTGTTGACATCTCCATAGTTTGCACACACATAGTTTGCATACACAGTACGCATGCACACACACACACATACACACACATTCTCACATACACACACATTCTCACATACATACTCCCACACGAACACACACACACACGCGCGCACACACACACACACACACACACAGAGAGAGAGAGAGAGAGAGAGAGAGAGAGAGAGAGAGAGAGAGAGAGAGAGAGAAACTTACTACAGCATAATAGAAATAAAAATCGGTATTGATGTTTACTTTATTTTCGGTGCTAATTTACACTTGACAATTTGTGTTCTTTTAATCTTTCTTGTTCTTCTTTGTTTCATTCCTGTTCTCCGTTACTGTCAGGTAGCAATTATTAGTGTGTTCGTTACTAACCTTTTCTAAACCTTACTCAATGTCTGAATTCGACATAGGCTAGTGTATATGTTTTACCATCGTCGTTGCTTATTATTATTATTTCTTCAGTTTTCCTTCGGGAGACCCGGGTTCGAATCCTTGGTAGGGTGTGGAGTTTTTTCTGTCGGGGGCAAAAAGAAAACTCTAACCTGCACAGTTTGCGAAGAATGCACTAGCCAGGCGGCCTTAATTTCTCATGTTTAATACCCCCTGCCATACACCGCAGAAAATGACAGTTTATGACAGACAGTTATTTTAATTCTCATTCTTGAATGTTACATCACTGTTATAATTTCATCCCCGCTGCAAACAATACTAAATGGTTTGTTGATAACGATTTATATAAGACAATTAAACATCGTTTTCGTTATGACTGTACACATGTTGAAACTGACCTCTTTGTTAGTGGTGAAATCATACATCTCTTCTTCTTCTTCTTCTTCTTCTTCTTCTTCTTCTTCTTCTTCTTCTTCTTCTTCTTCTTCTTCTTCTTCTTCTTCTTCTTCTTCTTCTTCTTCAGCATTCCTAGCCATTGAGGTTCTTTGCTGCAGATACAAGCCGTCTCCATTCGTCTCTCTGGTGGACCTTTTCTTGTCAGTCGTTGATCCTAAGTGCTTGTAGATCTGTATGTATATTATCTCTCCACCGTCTTCTTGGTCTACCTCGGGGTCTACAGTCATTTATTTCTTGAGTGTAAGCGAGTTTTGTTTCCCTATTATCTTCCATTCTTTCTATATGCCCCAGCCATTGCAGCCTACAAGCCTTCATGATACCAGTGATTAGCGGGGACTTAAACAGATCATAAACGTCTTTGTTGCTTCTTCTTTTCCACTCTCCACTTTGTGTATCCCTAATGGGCCCAAAGATGCATCTTAAGACTTTATTCTCAAAGGTTTGTAACAAGGCTTCGTCTCCTTTAGTTGGACACCAGGTTTCAGAGCCATACAGCACAACTGGTCTGTTCAGTGTTTTGTAAATTGTGATCTTGGTGTTACGAGATAGCGCATTTGATTTTAGCAGGTGTTATAGTGCATCATCATCAAGTGCCCTGCCAGCTGGCGTAGGCGTTCATGGCTCTCCATAGATTTCGGTCTTTGGTTTTCTGGATCAACTCTGCTGCTTATATTCCTCCGTGCCACCGTCTCAATCCATCCAGCATCATTTCTCTTGGTCTGCCTCTCTTCCCCTCGATCTTTCAAGTTGTCACGATGTTCTCCAATGCCTCTCTTCTCATTACATGACCAAAGAAAGCTGTTTGTCTCTTTCTTATTGTTGTATATAGTGTTCTAGTTTCATTAGCCTGTTTCAGGCAGTCGTCGTTAGTTATTCTGGCAGTCCAAGGAATTCTCAACATTCGTCTCAGGAACCACATCTCTGTTGCTTCTAATTTCTTCTTAATTTGTTCATTTACATTCCAAGATTCACTGCCACATGTAGTGCATCGTATATCTTATTTCCAGAGTGGATTCTAGCTTTTAATTCTTCCCTTATTATGTTGGAGCAGTTGAAGATTGTACCCAGGTATTTGTATGTTTCCATTCTTTTAATGGTCATATTATCTATTTGTATATGGCCAGAGTTTTTAGCCGTTCCGTCTCTTGAAATTACCATATATTCTGTCTTATATTGGTTGATAACCAGCCCCATTTGTTGAGCTTTTTCCTTTAAGTGAGTCAATATTTCCACTGTCTTTTGTTCATTTCCCCCTATAATATCTATATTATCTGCATAACCAAGCAGTTTGGATGTTCCTCCAATATCACATTCCTCCTTTGCCTTCCTTACAACTTTCTCTAGAGCCAGATTGAAGAGTAGTGGCGATAGTGCATCACCCTGTTTCAAGCCAGATGTTATTTGGAAATGGTCTGATTTCCTGCCTCGATATGTTACTATATTATAAGTATCTTCCATGCATAGTCTGGTCATGTTGATTAACTTCCTTGGTATTCCAAATTCCGGCATAGCATTCCATAGACTATTCCTGTGGACATCTCTTTTACCTGAATTAATTTTGACAGCATGTTTCGAGGGTGCGAGAAAAGAGAAAGACAACTTTTCATACAGTGATATTTATATTGTGGTTAATTCCCCTGCTTCATTACTCGAGTCTTTCCAAATTGTCTCCAATATTTACAAATGAAGAAAATGCATTAATCGTGATTTGTGCTGATAGGAGGTCAGCATGGCCGAATGGGTAAAAGCGCTCGTTCTTAAACATCCGGTGTGCTGATGCCGAAGTTGCGGGTTCAGCCCTCACACCAGTCAGTTGGACTAACATGTTGTCTTCTCGTCCCTGACTTGGGGACTAAGTTACAAGTGCCTCAGAAGTCGGAGTAGTATCGCTTGATGACGAGGGACGCTAGTATTACTGAAAGCGAATCCTCATACAACATTCAGTCCAGTGCACTAGAAGTAGAAGCATGTGTATGGACTACGTTTGAGTTCACAGCTAGCGAACACCCTTCTTCTTCTTCTTCTTTTTCTTCTTCTTCAGCGTTCCGAGCCATTGAGGTTCTTTGCTGCAGATACAATCCGTCTCCATTCGTCTCTCTGGTTGACCTTCTCTTGCCAGTCGTTGATTCCAAGTGCTTGTAGGTCTGTACATGTATTATCTCTCCACCGTCTTCTTGGTCTACCACGGGGTCTACGGTCATTTATTTCCTGAGTGTAAGCGAGTTTTGTTTCCCTATTATCTTCCATTCTTTCTATATGCCCCAGCCATTGTAGTCTATTAGCTTTCATGATACCAGTGATTAGCGGGGACTTAAACAGATCATAAATGTCTTTGTTACTTCTTCTTTTCCACTCTCCACTTTGAGTATCCCTAATGGGTCCAAAGATGCGTCTTAAAACTTTGTTCTCAAAGGTTTGTAACAAGGCTTCGTCTCCTTTCGTTGTACTCCAGGTTTCAGAGCCATACAGCACAACTGGTCTGATCAGTGTTTTGTGTATTGTGATTTTGGTGTTACGAGATTGCGCATTTGACTTTAGTAGATGTTGTAGTGCATAATATATCTTATTTCCAGAATTGATTCTAGTTTGTATTTCTTCCCTTACGATGTTGGAGCAGTTGAAGATTGTTCTCAGGTATTTGTATGTTTCCGTTCTTTGAATGGTCATATTATCTATTTGTATGTGGTCAGAGTTTTTAGCCAATCCTTCTCTTGAAATTACCACATATTCTGTCTAATCTTGGTTGATAACCAGCCCCATCTGTTGGGCTTTTTCCTTTAAGTGAGTCAATATTTCCAATGTCTTTTGTTAGTTAAAAGAGTCCGAATTCGAGGCTTATGTATCTGTTTCGTAACAAAATAGCTTTTACAAAGATGGGGATGTTAACCCCACTCTTCAACCCCCAACCCGGAGGACCAGGGTGGTTCTCTTTGTCTGTTCTCTACCCTTTTGACCTGTCCGGCATTGGAGGCCCTGCTGGTAGCTACGCTACCACCGACATAGCTCTCAGGGTCAATGAGAAACTCAAGCTGCCCCACCACGACAAGGTGGAAACACCATCGGGGGAGTACTGGTGAGTAGAGTACTGGTGACGTTAAATTCCCCTATTATTTCAAGATCGAGTTAAAACAGAAACCGATTACTGGATATTATGTTTCCCTCCACGAGCTACGAATCTATACGAATTTGTTTCTTGTAGAACTTGGTCATTGGTTTTTCTATCTGCCCATGGTATTCTTTGCATTCTCATCAGAAACCACATTTCCACAGCCATCAGATGTTTTTCAGCTTGTCTGCTAATTGTCCACGCTTAACATCCATACCAATGCACAGGTTCTATGTAGCAATTCAACACAAAGAGCGAGAGAGAGGGAGAGGGAGGGAGAGAGAGAGAGAGAGAGAGAGAGAGAGAGAGAGAGAGAGAGAGAGAGAGAGAGAGAGAGAGAGAGAGAGATTTAGTGTAGTGTGCGTGAAAGAAAATAAAGAAATATATGCTATTCGATCCTTCTTCTGTATTCTCATCTTTCATATTATCATTTTTACTGCCACTTGAATTTAATATGTACTATATGCACGTTGTATTTCATCATGTTTATGTCAAGTCCAGAAATTATATTATTTATTGAATTGCATAACCTTTTATTCGCTTCACAATGTATAACATATTGTTTTAATTTTAACAATTATTCCACTTGGGGATGTGTGTGTGGGTGGGGAGATATGAGTGTGTGAGGGTTGCGAGTATGTGTGTGTGTGGGGGGGGGGGGGGGGAGAGAATGTGTTTTGTGTGGGGCCCTGTGGGTGGGGGTATGTTGTTGATTTTTGTTTGGGCGGGGGTGTGTGGGTGTTGGTGTGTAATAGAATTTGTGGGTGTGAGTGGGTGGTAATGTGTGAGTGGGTGTGTGGGGGTGTGTGTGTAGGTGGCATGGGGATGGGTGGGGGGTTGTGAGTATGGGTGATGGTGTGGGGTGTGGGTGGGGGATATGAGTGTGAATGGGGTATGATTGTGTGGGTTGGGATGCATGTGTCGGGGATGTGTGAGTGCGTGAGTTATTTGTGGGTGGGTTGGGAATATGTTTGCAGGTTGGGGGATTGGTGATTGAGTGTGTGGAGAGATGTGTAGGTGAGGTGTGTGTGGAAGAATTGTGAGAGGGAGATGTGTGGTGGGTGAGGGATGCGTGTGTGGGTGGAGGATATTGGGGTGAAAGTGTGTGGGTGTTGGTGGGTGGGGCTTGTGTTGCTGGGGAATGTGTATGTGGGTGGGTGTTTGGGTGGGTGAAGGATGTGTGGGTGAATGGGTGTGTGGCGATGGGAAGATTGTGTAGGTTGGGGGATGGGTGTGTGATGGGTGTGGGGATGTATTTGTGGGTGGGAGATATGTCTGTGTGGGTGGGATGTGTGTGTGGAGGATGTGTGTGTGGGTGGTTAGAGTGTATGCTGTTGGGGGCTGTATGCGTAGGTGGGAGATGGTGGATGGAGGGCATATGTGTGGGTGGGGATGTGCATATGTGTGGGTCGGGATGTGTATATGGGGGTGTTGTGTGGGAGGGGAGATGGGTGAGGGTGTGAGGGTGGATGGGGGAGGTGGGATGTGCTGATGGGTAAAGGATGTATGTGAGGGTGGGGGATGTGTGTTTGGCTGGGTGGTTTCGCTGTGTGAGTGTGGGTGGGTAGATGGGAGATTTTTGTGTTGATGGGTGGGTGGGGGATGTGTAGGTGTGAGTGGTGTGGTATGAGTACGTGAGTGGATAAATTTGTGTCGGGATAAGTGTAAGGGTGGGGGATGTATGTGTGTGTGAGAAGATGTGTGTGGGTGGGGGTATATGTGGGTGGTGGGGTGTGTGTGGGTGGGAGATGTGTGTTTGGCTGGGTGGTTGCGGGTGTGTGGGATGGTTGTGGAGGATATGTGAGTGAGTGTGTGTTTGTGGGTGGAGGAAGGTGTGTGGATTGAGGGATGAGACAACGAAAGAGTTAGTGTGTGTGAAAAAAAAAAGAGATAGAGAGGGTTTAGCGCATGTATGTCATGTGACGTGCTATTCCATATCTTTTTCTGTATACTCATCATACATATAATTCTTACTGCCATTTGATGTTCTAACACATACTGACAAAAATTTGTGCACTGCTTATTCCATCATGTTTATGTTAATTTTAGGAATCAACTTACTGTATCGCATCACTATTTTTTTTTTTTTACACTACACAATGTATGTGCATAATTATTTTTATTTCTTTACATTTTTGTGAGAATGCTCACAATAATCGTCAGTGCAAGTGTGTGTAAAGTGTGGGAGTTTGTTCACATTAGCTTCAGTGATTAATTGAGGCATTATGTGTGTGTCTAGATGTGAGGATTGTGTTTGTATTGGGGGATGCGTTTGTGGGTGTGGGTATGTGTATGTGGGTGGGTGGGTGGGTGGGGAGATGTGTTGGCGGGTGGGGGAATATGTGTGTGGATGAGGGATGTTTCTGGGTGCAAATGTGAGTGGGTCGGTGGGGGTGTCAGTGTGGGCGAGGGATGTGTGTGAGTGGGTGGGTATTGGTTGGTGGGGTGTGGATGTGTGGGTGAGGATGTGTGGGTGGAGGTATGTGGATGGGTGTGTGGAAATGTGTGTAGGGATGTGGGGGATGTGTGTATGGGTTGGTGGATGGGTGTGGCTGTTGTGTATATGGATGGAAGAGGTATGTGGGTTGGGGATGTGTGTGTGGTGGTCGGTGGTTGTGTGGTGGTGAGGGAATGTGTTGATAGCGAGTGGATTGTGAAGGTGTGTGGGTGGGTGGGAGAGGTGTGTTGGAGTATGGGAGAAGTGTGTGAATGGGGAGATGTGTGCGGGTGGGAATGTGAGTGGGTGGGTGGGGAGGCGTGGGATGTGTAGGTTTCTGGGGGATGTGTAGGTGGGTGCGGAGATGAGTGGCTTGGTAGGTGGAGGGATGTGAGTATGGATGGGGCATATGGGTGGGTGAGAGATGTGTGGGAGGAGGATGTGTATTTGGGTTGGTGTTTTTGCGTGGGAGTTGGTGGGTAGTGGGATGTGTGGGTTTTGGCCGGTGGGGGATATGTGAGTGTTGGTAGGTGGGGGATGTGTGTTTGCGTGGGATATGTGTTTGCGTGGGAGATGTGTGTGTTGGTGGGGGAATGTGTGTTGGTGGTGGATGTATGTGTGTTTGTTGTGTTGTGTGGGTTGTTGTGAAATGTGTGAGTGGGCGGGGAAATGTGTGTGAGGATGAAAAGATGTGGGGGTATGGGTGGTAAATGTGTGAGTGGGTGAGGTATATGTGTGTGTGTTGGTGCGGGATGTGCGTGTGTGAGGGGTATGTGTGTGGTTGGAGGGTGTGTAGGTGTGTGGAGCATGTGTGTGTGTGGGTGAGATTGAGTGGTTTGGGGTATGTGTGAGTGGGTGAAAAGAATTGTGTCGGTTGGTGAGGGATGTGTGTGTGGGTGCGTGCGAGATGTCTGGGTTGGTGGCGGGATCTATGAGTGGGTGGAGGGATGAGTGGGGGATGCGTGGTGAGTGGAGGATGTGTGGGTATTGGTGGGTGATGTGTAAGTAGGTGAGGGATGTGTGTGTGGGTTGGTGCGAGATGTGTGTGTAGGATGGGGGACGTGTCACATAACATGAGAATATGAATTGTTTATGCTTACAACATTCATTTGATAATGTTTTATTTTTCCTATGTGAATGCATCATGCACTATTGATGAACGAAAGATGAGTGATTGGAAGGGCCGAATGTAAGACGGGCCTACGCGCCCAATTTGTTGCCCTTTGAAAATAAAGATCAATTCGATTCAATTCAATTCTTTTTCTCGTTGTAATAGTCTCGTTGTATTAGTCAGTATACTTTTTTCATCTTGCAAAAGGCTGCCTTCGCCATGGCTTTCTTGCTCTAATCTCTTCGAGGCATTTCCCATCAGATGTTATAACTGTTCCGAGATAATTGTACCCATTCACTTGTTTAAGAATATTCCCATTTACTTGTATCTTACATTGTGGTACTTCCTTCTTCTTAGTGACGACCATAACCTGTGTCTTCTTACAATTTAATTCTAACCCTAGTTTTACATTGTGTGCAGCAATAACAAAAACTAAATGTTGCAGATCATGTTCATTGTCTACAATCAATACTGTTTACAGTTACATACACTCGGAAGTTTTCAACAACAATAATCTCCTCACGAAAGAAAACTCTTGTCAACAGAACAGAAAGTTTAAACGCATAAGCCGCAGACAATATGTTTTATATACTTTATTGCCTGGCATATTTCGCTGCACGTTTTGGATCGTCTTCCGCCAATTTTTAGAAATGAAATTAGTGCTCTGTAATGTCATTGCTACACAATCCCCAGCCACGTAAACCATCATTTCGTTGGCACATACTCCCGACACTATAAAGCACACATTTAAGAAAATCACTTATACTTGATATGTAATTTACACATTTGTGTTAACTGGAACAAAATTCATAAACATGTTATATGATGACGTAAACATTCTGAAAGGGACTTCAAATTGTTGAAATACGATCTAATGGTAGAAAAGTCCGAAATATACACTTCTGTGCACGATACTAAGCACCTAAGTTTAATCATAGGAATGATAAGACATATTAAATGATGTGTTGGCCTACGGGTTTCGGCCCAAGGGCGCATAACAGACACACCGCAATCACATCTGAAAAAACACTCCGGATGAACGCAAGAAGAAGAAGAAATTAATTGTATAATGGTGATGGCAATAGATGCAATAAGACAAACCAACTCATTGGACAAATGACACTAATACTAGAAAATAAACATGTATCGATAAATACTAAGAAAGCACTCTACAACACAATCTTCCTACCAACTCTATGTTACAAATGCCAAACCTGGACAATGACAGAAAAAGAGAAAAGAAAAATCTCAATAACAGAAATTAGATTCCTTAGAATATTCTATGTACCAAGAAGAGCGAATATCAGAAATAAGGAAATCAGGAATTTTTAAAAAAAAGTGGGGGGGGGGTTGGTTATAGCAACGCTAGATTTAATCAGAAGACAGCAAGTTTAATAGTTTGGCCATATAACTAGATTACAAACAAACAGTATGCCACAATAAACAATGATGTACAGACCAGGCGGAAGCAGAGGAAGATGTAGACGATGGACAGAGGGAATTACAGAGTCCATAGGAATCTCCATACATGAACCCCATGAACGGGCACTCTCCCGCTGTTTATGCTTCTCCACGACACAGCAAGGTACAAGAGGAACATGATGAGATGAGATGATGACAATGACCAACAGATTATAACCTATCCTTAAATTGCTTACTCTGTTCATCGTCAAAAACATGTTGATGCATGTAGCTTGTATCTAATCAGAAATCTATCTAGAACAGTGGTTCTCAACCTTTTTTGGCCCGTGCCTCTTTTTCACCATATTTTCAGAACGTCATTCCCCCCTTTCGTATTTCCTACCTAAAAATCCCGCCCCCGCCCCTACATAGTATACGGAATAATGGAAGCTAAATCTAATAGCACATACTAAAAAAGTCTAGACATCCACATAAAATGTCCGTTGGGAGTGGCGATCACGCATAGCCCTCGTGCAGTGCACAACAGTACTAGAATTGGGTTGGGCGCTTACTGCTTCCCGACAACCAATCGCCTCTCGCCTTATCTCTTGTGCATTCAGTAAATAAATAGGTTGTCACCAGTGTCTACCTCAACTGACATGCTGACACCATGGACTGCTTTTATATGAAGGAGTGTTCCTTCTCTCTGTGGCCACTGTTGACCACCATTTTATTGGCATCCCCACGATGCTTTATATTATTGCGCGGACCTCAGAGAGAAGTGTCCAAGTAGTCGTTCAGCCCCTTCTCCCCTAATCAGGTATATATACAACAAAGCGGCACCAGTCATCGTCTACGGCCATACCACGTTGAAAATACCGGTTCTCGTCCGATCACCGAAGTCAAGTAACGTCGGGCGTGGTTACTACTTAGATGGGTGACCGCTTGGGAACACCACGTGTTGTAGACATTTTTATTTTATTTTTGTTGTGTCTTGTGTTTTTAGCCCTGTACAATTTTGTTGTTTTGGTACCCGCCTGTCTACTAGCACTGTAGACCTCCGGACAAATCTACAGGTTTTCAGTCTCCCAGTGAAACCCGCCACAACAACACAACACGTGTTGCTGGCTTTCTTATGTTTTAATTGTCACCCCTTGAAATGTTGTTTTTTAAGTGAGACCCTGGGTTTCTAAGAACCGTAGCCCTCCGGACAAACCCGCAAGTGTTCAGTCTCACGCACAAAAAGACAGACAAGACAGATAGCGAACTCTTGTGCATCAAGAGGACCACACCAACAAACCCCGGTTAGCATCTGATGATGGTTGACCGCCCGAGTTCTGGTCTCTACACGCACAAACAGCACTCACACTATTCTATTACAAATATTACAAGTCGGGGAATTGGGCTGGCTAGACAAACTGGCCTGGCTTTACGGGGCTTTTTCAACTGAGCTTGTTTTACTGGGTCTCTCGGTGAGAAATTGAGTACCTAACAGTCCTCCCCCTGTCATACTTTTGTTGCATACTGGACACTGCCACCATTCCTCCAGTCGCGCCCAGACACAGAACACGCGGTTTTTAGGCACTGGTTCTTTTCCTCCTCATTCCGCCGGCAATTGGGCCGTCTCCGGGTTATGGAGTCGGTGTTTCGGGTATATGGTGCGCAATTCACAGCTTGATAACTCTCCTCCTGTATTCCAGTACCAGTACTCAAGTCACACCCACTCCAAGACCCATCAACCCAACCGATACAGGCCCCACACATGGGCAAGCACCCCAGGTGTTTTTTTTTTTTTAAGTCCGAAGGTCACGACCTACTTTCATTTATAAAGGGATTCTCCAAGAATCTCCAAAAATATTTGTACTCTCAGAAACTTCCCCTGCCTCCGAAACGCCCAGATCCGGAGTTTAACGCGCTCCCTTCTGTCCGTTGGGAGTGGCGATCACGCATAGCCCTCGTGCAGTGCACAACAGTACTAGAATTGGGTTGGGCGCTTACTGCTTCCCGACAACCAATCGCCTCTCGCCTTATCTCTTGTGCATTCAGTAAATAAATAGGTTGTCACCAGTGTCTACCTTAACTGACATGCTGACACCATGGACTGCTTTTATATGAAGGAGTGTTCCTTCTCTCTGTGGCCACTTTTGACCACCATTTTATTGGCATCCCCACGATGCCTTTATAGTATTGCGCGGACCTCAGAGAGAAGTGTCCAAGTAGTCGTTCAGCCCCTTCTCCCCTAATCAGGTATATAAACAACAAAGCGGCACCAGTCATCGTCTACGGCCATACCACGTTGAAAATACCGGTTCTCGTCCGATCACCGAAGTCAACTAACGTCGGGCGTGGTTACTACTTAGATGGGTGACCGCTTGGGAACAAACAAGACAGATAGCGAACTCTTGTGCATCAAGAGGACCACAACAACAGACCCCGGTTAGCATCTGATGATGGTTGATCGCCCGAGTTCTGGTCTCTACACGCACAAACAGCACTCACACTATTCTATTACATATATTACAAGTCGTGGAATTGGGCTGGCTAGACCAACTGGCCTGGCTTTACGGGGCTTTTTCAACTAAGCTTGTTTTACTGGGTCTCTCGGTGAGAAATTGAGTACCTAACAGTCCTCCCCCTGCCATACTTTTGTTGCATACTGGAAACTGCCACCATTCCTCCAGTCGCGCCCAGACACAGAACACGCGGGTTTTCGGCACTGGTTCTTTTCCTCCTCATTCCGCCGGCAATTGGGCCGTCTCCGGGTTATGGAGTCGGTGTTTCTGGTATATGGTGCGCAATTCACAGCTTGATATTTCTCCTCCTGTAGTCCAGTACCAGTATGTCAGAGTCTCACCCGAGGATAGAACGCGTTGTCTGCACCAACGCCCGACAATGCAACGCCGAGATATTATAAGCCCTACAGTTATAATGCGGCGGCCTCACTAGCGCCAGGCAGCCAGCGCTCGATAGTGTAGCGCTGGGCTATTATAAGCACTACAGGCGATAAGCGCTGAACGATGCTAAGCAGGCAGCTAGCACACAGCGTGAACCGTGAGGGGTCACGCGTGCTAACCGAAGCGCTACTAGAGAGTGTGCTGTGTTCTGTCAGACTGAGCTGGACGGTCGTCAGAGACAGACGTGTGAAAGCGGCTGAGAGTTGTTGCATGTCGTGAAAGCTAGCCTGTTTGACAGCTTGAGATGGAGTGCGTGTCTGTGTGACTTGTAAGTTGGAGTGCATTGATATCTTCTGTTGTTTTGATGCATTGATTACTTGCACTGTTGTAATCCATTGTATATTGTAACTTGTGATTGCGCGAAGCGTGTATTGATTCACGATGTGTGCAGTGCGCGAATAAATAGCACGAAATACCTTATCGGCGGTTAGCCTTGTGTTGTTTAGATAGGATAATTAAGATCGTACGTTGTCAAGTGACGAGCCCTAATTCTTGCTCTAAGCAAGACTTTGACAAGTGCGAACGTGGTGGCCTTCGTCCGGTTTATGAATCAACTGTTTACAGAAATGTGCCGATAGTAGATAGAATTTTGTTGGTAACAAATGTGAACATAGCGACTGCGGTCAAAATTTTCGATAAGTTAATTATAATTATTAGTATAGAAAGCTTGTGCGTTATAGTTTAGAACATAAATATCATTGTGTGAGTTAATTTAATCAAAGCAAAATTACGTTTTTGAACTTAGAAAATTTCAACCGAGGCATCAAAGTGACAAAAACAAAATGGCGGCCATGTCCTTGAATGTCATTGAGTAGTGATAGTGTAAGCGGAACGAGTGGAAAGTGTGAATAGAAAGTTGTTGATTGTGGTGATACGACTAACAACAATACTTGACGACATACAAACCTACAAAAACTTAAGTGACATTGCATACACCACACACTTGCACATGTTCTAATTTTTCTTAGTCCAAAAAGAACAGGTTGTTTGGGGTCATCTACACCTGTCCCTCGGAAACTCCAAAATTGTTTGGCCGACATAAAGTAAAAACCAGTGCGGTTTCGGGCAGTAGTAAGCAGCCATTGCCCAACACATTCTCTCAGGAGTACTTGAGTATAAAAATTTTTTTCCTCTTATATTTTCGTTCTGCAGGCCTAAACACTAGCTATAATATTAAATACTGTAAACCTTTGAACTCAAATTACTAACAACTATATTAATTTTGTGTCTATCGATTTCATCATACATTTTGTTCATCATGGCTAGTTTGAACGAGTACATTGAAATGGGTTTAAAAATGAACTATACTGGTGAAGAGTTGAGAGCCTGGAGTGAGAAAAAGTTTCCAGAATACCTCCTACAACAGGAGACGATTAATGAACGTGATGAAAGAGCTGCCGAAAGATCTTTAAAACTTAAGCAAGCAGAAGTAGACGCTGCTTTAAAACTTAAACAAGCTGAAACAGATGCAGAAATAAGAAAAGCTGAAATTACATCCCAAACCAGGAAAGAAGAGCTCGAAGTACAGCTAAAAATTGAGCAGCTGAAAGCAGAAACTTCCAAAGAAAAGGAAGATAGAAAAGCTGACAAAGACCAGCCATATAAGAAATACCAAGGGCTGATTAAAAGTTACTCCACAGGTGACTGCATAGCAGCTTTCACTCAAAATTTTGAATGTATTATGGATCATTATCAGATCCCAAAGTCAGAATGGAGTATAATATATATGAGAAGTCTTTCTGGAGATCCTCTGAAAGTAATAGAGGCCATTCCAAATGACCTGAAGAAAGATTATCAGCATATTAAGACAAAAATTATGGCTCATTTTCTGCTAGATGAAGCAGGCTACAGAGAACAGTTTGGTAAATTGTCTCCTAAACCAACACAAACGTTCTCTGATTACATCTCAGAAATACAAAATGTTTTCTCTAAGTGGCTATCTGCAGCCAAAGTAAATGGTAATTTTGATAAATTGGTGGATCTTATTTTGAGAGATAAAATCATTACATCTCTCCCACCACCATTTTCTAAATTTCTATTAGAATGTCAGTGTGAAAGTGTACAACAGATTGAAAGTCGGGGAGCAGGTTATTTTTCAGCCAATAAACAATGTTTCAGTACTGGATTGACGAGCACAGACTTTGTAGAAGCCGCTACTTATGATAGATCTAAGTCAGTGCCTTACAACAAACAAAAGCCCTATAAGCAATCTGCTGATCAGAATAACAAATGCAGATATTGTCATTTGCCACACATCGAAACTGATATGTGTGACCAACATCCTGGTTACATGTCTTACTTACAAAACTACATAGCAAAGCAAGACAAGGAAAGAAAGGTATACAGACGTGCCACCAAATGCTTCCTCTGTAAAGCTTTCGGCCACTGGCGTAAAGATTGTAAAGCCAAAGCTATGTCTAGAAAGGCTAATGCAGCTATGATTGATAGTTCGTCATCAGATGATGAAAGTATAGAAGATCAAAATGTAAACGCAGCACATGCTATTGATGTGTTTCAACACGACAAATGTACTGTCTGTGATCAACTTCATGAAGATGGCATTTTGACATGTGGCCATTCAATTCCTGTTACAAATGAGGAAGCCAACTTAGTTGTAAACTCCCAAGGTAAACTAAACATCCACCAGGGGTATATTAACGGTAGAGCTGCCCCCGTTTTACGTGATAGCGGCAGTACCCTCATTGGCATTAAGAAAGACTATATTTTACCATCACAATATAGTGGTAAATATGTTACTTGCAGAACTTTCTCGGGTAACATCGAGAGATACACTCTTGCATGGGCATATATAAATACACCATTCCTCTCCGGAAAGGTTAAATGCGCAGCATTGAACAATCCTTGTTGCGATGTTATCATCGGTAACCTTCCAGAGGTTAATGACATGCCACATGACAGTATTGTATCCTCTGCCACTTGTAACACCAATCATACCATCTCACCATCATCACAAATCACGTTTCATGATATTGATGTATTACCACCCATAAATGAATGTATGTATGCCAATTCGGCAATGTCATCACAGGAATGTAGTTGTGTGAATCTGACACCAAGTTGTAATATACATGTTAACCGTGATAGGTCAAATGCAGTAACTAGATCTACTGCTCAAAGGCAAGATCGAATCGATCAGAAAGAGGCTTTACAGCTAATAAGTCCAGTTGTAACATCTCCTGAAACAACTAGGGAGAAATTTATAACAACTCAAAAAGCCGATCGATCATTGCAAAAGTATTTTAAACTAATAGGTCAAAAGCCACGAGTAGCAAAGAACGCTAAATGGTATTTTGCTCTGAAAAACGGAATTCTGACACGGTACTATACCAAAGGTTCTAGCACTACTGAACAAACGGTGCCGTCTTCAGAAAACCGCAACCAAGCATTACAGCTAGCGCATGACATACCCTTTGCAGGGCATATGGCGTATGCTAAAACGCGAGCAAGGTTACTTACTCAATTCTATTGGCCTAAATTTTGCAGTGATACGAAAGTATATTGTAGATCTTGTGACATCTGCCAAAAGCTTGTTAAAAAGGGAAAACACCCGCAAGCAGAACTACAAGTCACTGATTTGGCAAGTAGACCATTTGAAAAGATCTCGGTCGATATAGTTGGCCCCCTTAACCACATAACATCAAGGGGAAACAATTATAGTGTTACAATAATTGATTTATGTAGTCGGTGGCCAGAAGCCATTCCAATGAAGAATATAACTTCCAATGATATCATGGAAGTATTTTTTCATATTTTTGCAAGGGTAGGATTCCCTGACACCATTCTTTCAGATCGGGGTAGCCAGTTTATTGCCGCAGCTACACAAGCATTTACTAAAATGTTGGGGGTGAAGCAATGCTTCAACAGCCCATACCACCCACACTCAACAGGTATCATAGAAAAGATCAACGGCGATCTTAAACATAAGCTCGCAAAAGTAACCCAAGAGCATCCCGAAGACTGGGACACGTATCTGCCTGCTATTTTATTTGCATATAGAGAAGTGCCACATTCCTGCACTGGATTCTCACCATTCGAAATCGTGTATGGTGCCAAACCACGCGGCCCATTATCATTGTACCATTCTATGCTAACTGAAAGTAAAACCATTTGTACACCCATTTCATCATATGAACATGTAACATAATTGCGCGATAGAATTATGAGATCATGTATGTTAGCTAAAGAAGCACTACAAAAATCTGGTGCTATCTACCGACAATACGCTAACAGAGTAAATAGAACCATTACTCTGACGCCAGGACAGGACGTTCTTCTCTTATTGCCAAGTGACAGACATCTTCTGACAGACTCATGGCAAGGACCGTTTAAAGTACTACGACAAATTTCGACAGTAGATTACGAAATTGCAGTTAGGGACAAACACAAAATTTTCCATATTAACATGCTTAAACCATACTACCACAGGGACGACGAACAAGTGGAGACGACAGCAAGCACGACAATAGTGGACCAGACAGACGACAACGATACTGACGAGATACCAACACCAGTCCTTGACACGACAACCAACCTACAGGACATAAAGGTAAATCCCAAACTGACTCAGACACAGATTAACAGTTGCAGACAAGTATTACAAGACTACAGTACAATTTTTTCTAACAACCCAGGACAGACAGACTTAGTGCAGCATCATATTATTTTGACACCTGACATTGCAATAACATGACAGACCATATAACAGCACTGCAGCAGACATTCGACAGGATTAGACAACATGGACTGACAATAAAACCATCCAAAGTTGATATAGCCTTTCAAGAAATTTCATTTTTGGGCTATAAGATCTCAAATGTCTTCATATCAATTGACGATAACATAATGTCCAGAATTTTAAAATTGTTGCTTCCGACAACCAAGAAACAGTTGCGAAGTGTGTTAGGTCTTTTGAATTATTATAGACAATTCATTCCTCAGTTTGCTGAATTGACCAAATGTTTCACTGATTTACTAACAAACAAACATCCAAATGTCATTGTAAATAGCGAATGTTTAAGGCCTGCATTTGCGAGAGTATTATCTTATTTTTCCAAGGAACCCATTCTAAAATTACTAGATCTTAGCACTATTTTCAGGCTAAGATGCGATGCGAGCTCCGTAACCATTGGAGGGGTACTACTTCAAGAACACGACCAAGTGTTGTACCCGGTATACTACGTCTCCCGGAAACTGAACACCAGCGAACGAAATTACAGCATGCCGGAACTCGAAGCCCTCGCTCTTGTGTTCTCGGTACGTAAATTGTCCAGATTTCTTTTAGGTAAACATTTCATCATTGAAACAGACAATAGTCCGTTGACATTTATCACCAGGGGAACCCCAACTAACCAAAGAGTGGCCAGATGGTCCCTTCTTTTACAGGACTATAGCTTCGAAATCAGACATATCAAAGGCTCACATAACTCTCTTGCCTATCTTCTATCGAGATGTCCTGACGACTCACCCAATAGCCAGGTAACACCCGAGCACATTGCAGATGGTGTATAAACTGCAACCTAGATAGTGCTAAACACCACAGCCAATTGTGACTTCATATCAGTTACGCTGTGTAAAACTGTGTGATAGGGAAAATGTAATTTCCCAGTGTAAATATAGTATGTACATATTGTTATTATCATGTGAATGAACAATTCGTATAATTATAAGAAAGTTGCAAGAATGTCATTAATAGTGTAAATATATATTATCATTATAATAACGACACCATAAGTGTCACAGGACAGTACTACGGGACCCAAAGACTTACTGAGCTTGAACAAGTACCAAGCAATCCTGAGTACAACTATAAAGATGGTCCACGACGTTTTAACAAGTATGAGTGATGACCGTGACAACCTAATCTGAGAATATGACGGAAGAAGCTATCCTACCACTGATAACAAGATCTGGGTACTCCGTATATTTACAGTCTAACACAACGAGAGACCTTAATGTGAGTGTGCGGCAACATCTTTACACTTCTGTTATATATTTATATTACTTTCATAATAATGTACCATAATAAAATATTTGTAAATTGATGACAATTGTATGTAAATTCGAGTATGAAACATTTCCATATACAAAATTGTATATGTCGACTTTTGTTAGATGTAATCTCAGCATCGTTACTTGATTTACTTTTTCACAAAAGTGACCTTTTTGTGCACTTTTGTCAGAGAGGATCAAATTATGACACTAAGAAAGAAAATGGTACCTGTAATTTATTTTGTTGAAAGCATGATGAAATTATTGTCCCTAAATTTTGTTACATAAACAAGGAACATAACTAAATATTGTTGGGGATGCGTAAATATGTATTGAAACTACCATGTTTGCCTAATAGGTATCACGTCAAGAGGACGTCATGTGTATATGGGAAAACTTGCCAAAACTGAAGACCTTCATCGGGCATTCTATTAGATAGGGATAGATGTTCAATGTCGGAGTTATCTTATAGGTAGATACTCACAGACTCACCTGTTTATTTGTAATTTTTCTTTTTGGTGGAGAGGTAGGGCAAGTTAGCCGTAACTACCGGACTGGCTGTGTCTCAGTGAGGTAAAAACCATGGAATTGATTGTACCTGACAATTATGCTGTATGGATAGGCATGGGGATCATATACATATTGCTTACTAATCACCTGTACATATTAGAACTAATCAGAGCTATGTCAGATAAAGTGCAAAGTTCGATTCTGACAAAATAAAGAACAGCGAAATAGAGTACATGAAAGGAAAACCTTTCATGAAATTAAGGGGGGGGGGGAGGAGGATGTCAGAGTCTCACCCGAGGATAGAACGCGTTGTCTGCACCAACGCCCGACAATGCAACGCCGAGATATTATAAGCCCTACAGTTATAATGCGGCGGCCTCACTAGCGCCAGGCAGCCAGCGCTCGATAGTGTAGCGCTGGGCTATTATAAGCACTACAGGCGATAAGCGCTGAACGATGCTAAGCAGGCAGCTAGCACACAGCGTGAACCGTGAGGGGTCACGCGTGCTAACCCAAGCGCTACTAGAGAGTGTGCTGTGTCCAGTCAGACTGAGCTGGACGGTCGTAAGAGGCAGACGTGTGAAAGCGGCTGAGAGTTGTTGCATGTCGTGAAAGCTAGCCTGTTTGACAGCTTGAGATGGAGTGCGTGTCTGTGTGACTTGTAAGTTGGAGTGCATTGATATCTTCTGTTGTATTGATGCATTGATTACTTGCACTGTTGTAATCCATTGTATATTGTAACTTGTGATTGCGCGAAGCGTGTATTGATTCACGATGTGTGCAGTGCGCGAATAAATAGCACGAAATACCTTATCGGCGGTTAGCCTTGTGTTGTTTAAATAGGATCATTAAGATCGTACTTTGTCAAGTGACGAGCCCTAATTCTTGCCCTAAGCAAGACTTTGACACAGTACTCAAGTCACACCCACTCCAAGACCCATCAACCCAACCCATACAGGCCCCACATATGGGCAGGCACCCCAGGTATTTTTTTTAAAGTCCGAAGTCACGACCTACTTTCATTTATAAAGGGATTCTCCAAGAATCTCCAAAAATATTTGTACTCTCAGAAACTTCCCCTGCCTCCGAAACGCCCAGATCCGGAGTTTAACGCGCTCCCTTCTGTCCGTTGGGAGTGGCGATCACGCATAGCCATCGTGCAGTGCACAACAGTACTAGAATTGGGTTGGGCGCTTAATGCTTCCCGACAACCAATTGCCTCTCGCCTTATCTCTTGTGCATTCAGTAAATAAATAGGTTGTCACCAGTGTCTACCTCAACTGACATGCTAACACCATGGACTGCTTTTATATGAAGGAGTGTTCCTTCTATCTGTGGCCACTTTTGACCACCATTTTATTGGCATCCCCACGATGCTTTTATATTATTGCGCGGACCTCAGAGAGAAGTGTCCAAGTAGTCGTTCAGCCCCTTCTCCCCTTCTCAGGTATATATACAACAAAGCGGCACCAGTCATCGTCTACGGCCATACCACGTTGAAAATACCGGTTCTCGTCCATTCACCGAAGTCAAGTAACGTCGGGCGTGGTTACTACTTAGTTGGGTGACCGCTTGGGAACACCACGTGTTGTAGACATTTTTATTTTATTTTTGTTGTGTCTTGTGTTTTTAGCCCTGTACAATTTTGTTGTTTTGGTACCCGCCTGTCTACTAGCACTGTAGACCTCCGGACAAATCTACAGGTTTTCAGTCTCCCAGTGAAACCCGACACAACAACACAACACGTGTTGCTGGCCTTCTTATGTTTTAATTGTCACCCCTTGAAATTTTGTGTTTTAAGTGAGACCCTGGGTTTCTAAGAACCGTAGCCCTCCGGACAAACCCGCAAGTGTTCAGTCTCACGCACAAAAAGACAGACAAGACAGATATCGAACTCTTGTGCATCAAGAGGACCACACCAACAGACCCCGGTTAGCATCTGATGATGGTTGACCGCCCGAGTTCTGGTCTCTACACGCACAAACAGCACTCACACTATTCTATTACAAATATTACAAGTCGGGGAATTGGGCTGGCTAGACAAACTGGCCTGGCTTTACGGGGCTTTTTCAACTGATCTTGTTTTACTGGGTCTCTCGGTGAGAAATTGAGTACCTAACAGTCCTCCCCCTGTCATACTTTTGTTGCATACTGGACACTGCCACCATTCCTCCAGTCGCGCCCAGACACAGAACACGCAGGTTTTAAGCACTGGTTCTTTTCCACCTCATTCCGCCGGCAATTGGGCCGTCTCCGGGTTATGGAGTCGGTGTTTCGGGTATATGGTGCGCAATTCACAGCTTGATAACTCTCCTCCTGTAGTCCAGTACCAGTACTCAAGTCACACCCACTCCAAGACCCATCAACCCAACCCATACAGGCCCCACACATGGGCAGGCACCCCAGGTTTTTTTTTTTAAGTCCGAAGGTCACGACCTACTTTCATTTATAAAGGGATTCTCCAAGAATCTCCAAAAATATTTGTACTCTCAGAAACTTCCCCTGCCTCCGAAACGCCCAGATCCGGAGTTTAACGCGCTCCCTTCTGTCCGTTGGGAGTGGCGATCACGCATAGCCCTCGTGCAGTGCACAACAGTACTAGAATTGGGTTGGGCGCTTAATGCTTCCCGACAACCAATTGCCTCTCGCCTTATCTCTTGTGCATTCAGTAAATAAATAGGTTGTCACCAGTGTCTACCTCAACTGACATGCTAACACCATGGACTGCTTTTATATGAAGGAGTGTTCCTTCTATCTGTGGCCACTTTTGACCACCATTTTATTGGCATCCCCACGATGCTTTTATATTATTGCGCGGACCTCAGAGAGAAGTGTCCAAGTAGTCGTTCAGCCCCTTCTCCCCTTCTCAGGTATATATACAACAAAGCGGCACCAGTCATCGTCTACGGCCATACCACGTTGAAAATACCGGTTCTCGTCCATTCACCGAAGTCAAGTAACGTCGGGCGTGGTTACTACTTAGTTGGGTGACCGCTTGGGAACACCACGTGTTGTAGACATTTTTATTTTATTTTTGTTGTGTCTTGTGTTTTTAGCCCTGTACAATTTTGTTGTTTTGGTACCCGCCTGTCTACTAGCACTGTAGACCTCCGGACAAATCTACAGGTTTTCAGTCTCCCAGTGAAACCCGACACAACAACACAACACGTGTTGCTGGCCTTCTTATGTTTTAATTGTCACCCCTTGAAATTTTGTGTTTTAAGTGAGACCCTGGGTTTCTAAGAACCGTAGCCCTCCGGACAAACCCGCAAGTGTTCAGTCTCACGCACAAAAAGACAGACAAGACAGATATCGAACTCTTGTGCATCAAGAGGACCACACCAACAGACCCCGGTTAGCATCTGATGATGGTTGACCGCCCGAGTTCTGGTCTCTACACGCACAAACAGCACTCACACTATTCTATTACAAATATTACAAGTCGGGGAATTGGGCTGGCTAGACAAACTGGCCTGGCTTTACGGGGCTTTTTCAACTGATCTTGTTTTACTGGGTCTCTCGGTGAGAAATTGAGTACCTAACAGTCCTCCCCCTGTCATACTTTTGTTGCATACTGGACACTGCCACCATTCCTCCAGTCGCGCCCAGACACAGAACACGCAGGTTTTAAGCACTGGTTCTTTTCCACCTCATTCCGCCGGCAATTGGGCCGTCTCCGGGTTATGGAGTCGGTGTTTCGGGTATATGGTGCGCAATTCACAGCTTGATAACTCTCCTCCTGTAGTCCAGTACCAGTACTCAAGTCACACCCACTCCAAGACCCATCAACCCAACCCATACAGGCCCCACACATGGGCAGGCACCCCAGGTTTTTTTTTTTTAAAGTCCGAAGGTCACGACCTACTTTCATTTATAAAGGGATTCTCCAAGAATCTCCAAAAATATTTGTACTCTCAGAAACTTCCCCTGCCTCCGAAACGCCCAGATCCGGAGTTTAACGCGCTCCCTTCTGTCCGTTGGGAGTGGCGATCACGCATAGCCCTCGTGCAGTGCACAACAGTACTAGAATTGGGTTGGGCGCTTAATGCTTCCCGACAACCAATTGCCTCTCGCCTTATCTCTTGTGCATTCAGTAAATAAATAGGTTGTCACCAGTGTCTACCTCAACTGACATGCTAACACCATGGACTGCTTTTATATGAAGGAGTGTTCCTTCTATCTGTGGCCACTTTTGACCACCATTTTATTGGCATCCCCACGATGCTTTTATATTATTGCGCGGACCTCAGAGAGAAGTGTCCAAGTAGTCGTTCAGCCCCTTCTCCCCTTATCAGGTATATATACAACAAAGCAGCACCAGTCATCGTATACGGCCATACCACGTTGAAAATACCGGTTCTCGTCCATTCACCGAAGTCAAGTAACGTCGGGCGTGGTTACTACTTAGTTGGGTGACCGCTTGGGAACACCACGTGTTGTAGACATTTTTATTTTATTTTTGTTGTGTCTTGTGTTTTTAGCCCTGTACAATTTTGTTGTTTTGGTACCCGCCTGTCTACTAGCACTGTAGACCTCCGGACAAATCTACAGGTTTTCAGTCTCCCAGTGAAACCCGACACAACAACACAACACGTGTTGCTGGCCTTCTTATGTTTTAATTGTCACCCCTTGAAATTTTGTGTTTTAAGTGAGACCCTGGGTTTCTAAGAACCGTAGCCCTCCGGACAAACCCGCAAGTGTTCAGTCTCACGCACAAAAAGACAGACAAGACAGATATCGAACTCTTGTGCATCAAGAGGACCACACCAACAGACCCCGGTTAGCATCTGATGATGGTTGACCGCCCGAGTTCTGGTCTCTACACGCACAAACAGCACTCACACTATTCTATTACAAATATTACAAGTCGGGGAATTGGGCTGGCTAGACAAACTGGCCTGGCTTTACGGGGCTTTTTCAACTGATCTTGTTTTACTGGGTCTCTCGGTGAGAAATTGAGTACCTAACAGTCCTCCCCCTGTCATACTTTTGTTGCATACTGGACACTGCCACCATTCCTCCAGTCGCGCCCAGACACAGAACACGCAGGTTTTAAGCACTGGTTCTTTTCCACCTCATTCCGCCGGCAATTGGGCCGTCTCCGGGTTATGGAGTCGGTGTTTCGGGTATATGGTGCGCAATTCACAGCTTGATAACTCTCCTCCTGTAGTCCAGTACCAGTACTCAAGTCACACCCACTCCAAGACCCATCAACCCAACCCATACAGGCCCCACACATGGGCAGGCACCCCAGGTTTTTTTTTTTAAGTCCGAAGGTCACGACCTACTTTCATTTATAAAGGGATTCTCCAAGAATCTCCAAAAATATTTGTACTCTCAGAAACTTCCCCTGCCTCCGAAACGCCCAGATCCGGAGTTTAACGCGCTCCCTTCTGTCCGTTGGGAGTGGCGATCACGCATAGCCCTCGTGCAGTGCACAACAGTACTAGAATTGGGTTGGGCGCTTAATGCTTCCCGACAACCAATTGCCTCTCGCCTTATCTCTTGTGCATTCAGTAAATAAATAGGTTGTCACCAGTGTCTACCTCAACTGACATGCTAACACCATGGACTGCTTTTATATGAAGGAGTGTTCCTTCTATCTGTGGCCACTTTTGACCACCATTTTATTGGCATCCCCACGATGCTTTTATATTATTGCGCGGACCTCAGAGAGAAGTGTCCAAGTAGTCGTTCAGCCCCTTCTCCCCTTCTCAGGTATATATACAACAAAGCGGCACCAGTCATCGTCTACGGCCATACCACGTTGAAAATACCGGTTCTCGTCCGATCACCGAATAAAAACGTGGGGTGGTTGCATTAAGGTTACCCGGGAAACCCGGGAAATTTTTTTTTTTTTGTTGGTCTTTTGGGTTTTTTTCCCTTAAAAATTTTTTTGGCCCCCCTTTTTTTAAAACGTAGCCCCGGAAAACCATTTCAGTCCCCAAAAACCCCCCCAAAAAAAAACAGGTTGCCTTTTTTGTTTTAAGCACCCCAAAAAGGGTTTTATGTGGCCCGGGTTTTTGCCTACCCCCAAAAACCCCAATTTCTTACCAAAAAAAGCGAAAAACGAAACAATTGGGGGGGGGCCCCAACCCGGTTGTTGATGGGTTCCGGATTTGGTCCTAACGCCCAGCATACCCTTTTATTTTTCCCAAGGGTGGGGGGGAACAAACTGGCGGTTTTTGGGGTTTTTTTTAATGGATTGCTTTTGGGTTTCCCCCGGGGGAAAAAAACCCAACCCTCCCCCCGTCATACTTTTGTTCAAACCCCCCCCCCATCGGCCAACACAGAAGCAGGGCCGTTTTTTTTTTATTTCCCCCGGGGGGGCCCTTTTTTATTGGGGGGTTTTTTAAATTA
>JACEFZ010010105.1:0-85000 GCA_014155875.1 Cepaea nemoralis
TTTTTTAGCACATTAAATGAGCTGGGAAAATTAAACAATGTTCTTCTGTGGACGGAGAGCTAGATAAGTGCTTCCGAACACTATCATCATAAGGGTTACAACTCTTCAAATGAAAACCTTATAAAAGTAAAGATGGTCGGTATTATTGGTAGTAGTTGGTATGGCTTAGTGTCATCGTTGTAAAGGAGTGGGTGAGTGGAGGAAATACAAGATAAACACTATCATCATACGGTTTTCAGATCGTTAAATGAAAACCTTAAAAGAATTAAAGATGGTCGGTATTATTGGTTGTTATGGATGTAGCTCCGATTCGATGTTAAGGGGAGGGTGAGTGGAGGAAAGGCTAGATAAGTGTTTCTGATCATTGCTAAAGGGCGGGTGAGTGGTGGAGTGGCTAGATAAATGCGTCAGTTCCGTGTTAAGAGACAAAAGCGGTGCTAGATAAAGTCTCCCATTAGTTGTTAAAGGATGGGTGAGTGGATGGATGAGTGCTTCCTATCATTGTTAAGCGGTGCGCAATTGGCGGAGTGGCTAGATAATTATGTCCGTTCCGTGTTAAAGGATGGTGTGGTCGAGTGGAAGAGTTCTTGAAGTGGCTGAACACATACCTCAATGGATTGACAAGATACAACACATAGGCAATGGCAGCTTATTGAGGCCGACACACCGGAAACTTCCCGTTTCATCAACCGCAAGTCACGTGTTGTATAGCGGCAGTGTGATTGGTAGAGAAAGTGCCTTTCGCATGTTGTTTAACACACAAAATACAGGCTTGTTAAAGTTTTCCGAAGTCATAATGATTAAGCTACACAAGCCAGTTTTGTGCAAACAGAAAGACGTGTCAGTCAGTTTAAAACTACCGTGGTAGACAATTGACATTAATGTAGGAACATGTGTATGTTTCAATTTGAATGATTTATCTAGTGATTTCACTTTGTTGTGTGAATTCTGCAGTATGTACCTGACGAGATGTAACGAAATATGCCAGGCAATAAATCGTGCAATCTGTTGTTTGTATCTTTGTTATCCAAACATATCATTGGCAAGCTGTAGATGAAATCGACGCTTCATTTATGCAATGTACATTCTTGTGTAAGGTAATTCTGTTTTCTTTTCATTAAATTGTTTGTCTTGGTTTGATTTACATCAAATTGTTTGTCTTTGTTAGATCTACACCAAATTGTTTGTCTTTGTTAGATCTACACCAAATTGTTTGTCTTTGTTAGATCTACACCAAATTGTTTGTCTTTGTTAGATCTACACCAAATTGTTTGTCTTTGTTAGATCTACACCAAATTGTTTGTCTTTGTTAGATCTAAATCAAATTGTTTGTCTTTGTTAGATGTACATCAAATTGTTTGTCTTTGTTAGATCTAAATCAAATTGTTTGTCTTTGTTAGATCTACATCAAATTGTTTGTCTTTGTTAGATCTACACCAAATTGTTTGTCTTTGTTAGATCTACACCAAATTGTTTGTCTTTGTTAGATCTACATCAAATTGTTTGTCTTACTTAAATCTACATCAAATTGTTTGTCTTACTTAGATCTACATCAAATTGCTTGTCTGAGTCAGATCTACATCAAATTGATCTTGTGCACTCATGCCAGTTGCAGACCAGATCGATCAGTGTTTTACTTAGCTTGTTCAGAGAACTACAAGTCACAAATAAAATATGTCTAATGTTTACACAATTTAAATTTGTAATCAAGATAACGTAATGAAACACAAAACATAATAATGCAGCTTAAATTAATTTAATGTGCACATAACAACTATCCAACATAACACATTGATTGTTGAAGTGACCGCTGCTACACATCTGTACAGCGATACACTGCGTCATAGAGGTCGAGTTGTCTGTGCATGGTTCATGTTCCAAATATGTTCTACTGTAAGGTCCAGTTGTCTGTGCATGGTTCATGTTCCAAATATGTTCTACTGTAAGGTCCGAGTTGTCTGTGCATGGTCCATGTTCCAAGTATGTTCTACTGTAAGGTCGAGTTGTCTGTGCATGGTTCATGTTCCAAATATGTTCTACTGTAAGGTGGAATTTTCTGTGCATGGTTCATGATCCAAATATGTTCTACTGTAAGGTCGAATTGTCTGTGCATGGTCCATGTTCTAAATATGTTTACTGTAATCGAATGTCTCGCAGGTTCATCTTTTTTCTTCTTCTTTCAGCGTTCGAGCATTGGTCTTTGCGAAATACAATAGTCTCCATGTCCTTGGTGAATTGCAGTCGTGATTCCAATGTGAGTGATGTATATAGCTTCCACAGCTTCTTGTCTACTCGGGTCTCGGCATTTATTCCTGATGTAGCGAGTTTGTTTACCTATATTTCCTTCTTCTATGCCCAAGCATGTAGTATATCCTATGCTGATTAGCGGGACTTAAACAAATCATAAATGTCTTTACTTCTTCTTTCACTCTCACTTTGTGTATCCTAATGGGTCCAAGATGCTCTAAATTTTGTCTCAAAGTTGTAACAAGGCTTCGTCTCTTCGTTGTATCAGTTTCAGAGCCATACAGCACACTGTTCAATCAGAAATGTTCTATTAAGAGGGTCATCGGTCGCAGTGGAAAAATTTGCAGAGTTAACATACACACTGTAGCATCAACACAATATAATTAATAAGCTAGGAGTGAGTGAGTAAAAACGACTCACTGCACCAGAACATTCCCTACGTGCTCCGTCCCTCGTTCAACAGCCAGCGAAGAGTCATACTACTAATCGTCCCACCGCTATCTGATTAAAAGTTCTCCTGGTCTTTCCTCTCAGTTTTGAGATTCTTCCAGAAACCCCTGCCGATCTCCTGCAATCTCATTCTTTTCACATATGGGTCTGAATCTGTTCCTCCGCCTTCTCCACCTTGTCCCACAAAAGCACTACCACCTCCCCCTTATCCATTGCAAAATTCTATCAGAGTGTGCCTTTACATAATGATGAGCAATAAATTCATGGTTAAATATATTTGTGAAATTTAAGACGGCTTATAAACATGTCGTTATATATGTGCGAAGGTGAAGACGACATGTAATATGTGTGAAGATATTAATGAAAATAACCAGGAATTTTTGAACATGGTTGTGAATGTAATGGCAAGGGTTAGAGTGACTGATGTTGGTTGTCACTGTAAAAAGAGCAGATAGCGTGATTGAAGATGGTTGTAGCTGTAAAGACGGTGTATAACCTGGCTGAAGATGACTGGTACTATACAGACGGCTCATGGGGTGAATGAAGATGTTTATGATTGTAAAGAAATCAGACAGGGTAAGTAAAGATATTTATGATTGCAATGGCATCCGATTGCACATTCTGCAGATCGTTATCCCCAGTTAGAGCATAGATCCTCAAACAAACCACGTCAAACTGTGTTGCCTTTTGTGATCTTCTGCAGTTGCCTTGATTTCATCACCAAAGTAATCATCTCTCTCTCTCTCTCTCTCTCTCTCTCTCTCTCTCTCTCTCTCTCTCTCTCTCTCTCTCTCTCTCTCTCTCTGCTCTCTCTCTGTGTCTCTCTCTCTCTCTCGTCTCTCTCTCTCTCTCTCTCTCTCTCTCTCTCTCTCTCTCTGTATATTTCTCTTCTTCGTGTGGTTTTAGGTCCCCGTCTGTTGTTATTGTCTGGTGGGCTTCTAGTTGTTAAAATGTGCTTGTTTTATAAATATGTCACCTATCCAGCACAATCGTCGTTCCCTCACATTTTAATTTGCCCGAACCTGTCTGGTCCTTTTTACCATCTCTGATGACATCATACAGGTTTTGCCCTTCTGTTCTAAGCAGGCGGAGGCCAGCGTGGCCGCGAGGTTTAAAGCTTTACTTTAAAGGTTTACTCCCTGCACGCTGGCCGATTGCTATTGGGCTAATTCCCTATTCCAGCCAGTTGGACTAAAACCTTAACTTCTCGAGCAGAAAGCAATCGCAAACTACTGAACGTAAACATTTTTTATCATATAAATCCGGGGTAGACTGTAAGTCCTTCCAGGGACATGCAACATTATTAATTCTACGCAGGCACCTTTAATTAATGTGTATAGTTTATTGATCATTTTTTCAGGCGTTGCTCATGTTTCATCTCCACACAGCTGTGACGATTTAACGTTCAATCAATCATGTGCCTTGCCCGAAAGCGTGGGAGGTCATGACTCGCCATTTCACTCGATCACCTGAGTCGTGGATCAGCTCAGTATTCCTGTCTCGACCATGCCATGTGGACAAGCCATCCAGGTATTTACTTCTCTGTCTTCCCCTTGATCTGTTCTCTTCGATCTTGCCAGTTGTCACCAAGTTCTCCAATTCATTTCTTCTCATAACATATCCACAAAATTTTGACTACGTCTAATTTCTATAATCAATTTACGATTTTCATTTGTCTCCTGTAGTACTTGGTCGTTGGTTTTTCTGTCTGTCCATGTTATTCTTTGCATTCTCCTCAGAAACCACATTTCTGCAGCCATCAGATATTTTTCAGCTTGACTGCTCAATGTCCAAGTTTCACATCCATACAAAAGAACAGGCTTTATGTACCATCTAAATACTCTTTTTCTCGTTTAACGTTAGATTTACATATTTTATGTCCGGTATAAAGATTAAGGTATTTTAACCTCCACCTATTTCCTAGTTTAACGAAAGACCTCTTGTCCTTCCGTTCTTTATGTAATAGCCAAACCTGTTTGCTTGTCTTTGTTTGTATTGGCATTAATATAGTTGTATGCCTCCACGTCTAAACGATAGCATCATTAGAAATATTTCTGAAGCTGAAGACCAGAGATGATTAAATATAATTTTGAAATTAATGACGAGAGATGATTAAAGATATTTCTGAAGGTACAGACAAGAGATGATAAATATAATTGTGAAATCAATGACGAGATATGGTTAAAGATATTTCTGAAGGTATGAGTTAAGTTAAGTCAAGAACCGACATCACTGCACCCGGGGCATTCACATAAGCTACCTGTCCTCATCTTAAATAACCAACAAAGAGTTATAATACTAATGGTGCCCGTTGCAATCTGATTATATGCCTGTCCTGCTTTACCGTTGAATGACGACTGTCGATCAAATCCTCTGACCACCCCTTGCTGCAGCATTCCCTCTAGACCATGATAGTTTATCTGTTCTTTTGCATTAATCACATTCTCCCAAAGGGCCTTCACCACGTCTGCCTCTATGTATCAAATCCCCCTTAACGATGAGCCAGTCTGTCCGCCTGTTAATTTCCAACCACGCCAGAGTGTCCTAGAGAACAGATCCAGCGAATACTCGCAACCCGCGACCTCGGAATCTGTGCATGCCATTCTGCACGAAGCATGACAGTCTTCACCTTTGCTAGCATGCTTTGTTAATCAGTTACAATCACAACATCAGTAAATACATCAGTAACTGCCATCACCTCCGTTCTTGGTCTTGAGATTGTGATGTCATACGCTAAGCTCTCCTTTACTAAACATTGGCCATGCTCTGTAACTATGAATCCCCAGGCACTTTCTTGTACCTCTTAACACAGAGCCGGTTATCACTTCCGGTTTCAAGATGGCGACGGACGGTCGGGTTGTTTTGTGTTCGTTAACTTTTTCGCGTAGGGGATGGATTTATTCATCTCTTGCGTGTAATTGGTGTGCCAGGATGTAAAACCAGGAGTTTCTACTTAAGATCTGCGCGGGTGCTACGGAGTTCGTGCATCGAGCGAAGCCATCCTTGAGTGAATCTTTAGCAGCGTGTGTGGGTTCTGTGTTTCGTTTTTTCAACATGGCGGAACAACGTGTGTTCTCCGAGCAGTCAGCAGTCAACCTAACGAGGCGGTGGAAGCCGCGCAGGCAGAGAGAAGCAAGGTAAGCGTGGTGGTTTGAGACATTTTAGACTCAAGTATCACAGTCTAGGACTCAGGAATATCCGTATTCTATATTGGAACTGTGCCAGTGTAAAACAACGGGGCTCTATTTTAGAAACCCTAGTTTACAGGAACGACATTGTAGCACACCAGGAGACGAGACTGGGCGATCAGATATGAACAAGAAGGGGAAAGGTAAAGGGTTTGGGTGTTACTTACAGATAGTGGGTATAATATCGCCACTACTTTTCTTCTGTAAGCACAACCCGAGAATATTTGTTCACCAGATATTTGGATAATGTGACGTCATAGGAACGCCTGTTTCCCCAAACCTCAAAGAAACATAACAACGTTTAGTCCTTATGGAGGAGAGATAACTGTGTGAAAGGGTCAGGATGCAGTTTTCGCTTATATAAGTGGGTACCAGTACTCAAGAGCTTCCGGTTTCAAGATGGCGACGGACGGTCGTGTTGTTTTGTGTTCGTTAACTTTTTCGCGTAGGGGATGGATTTATTCATCTCTTGCGTGTAATTGGTGTGCCAGGATGTAAAACCAGGAGTTTCTACTCAAGATCTGCGCGGGTGCTACGGAGTTCGTGCATCGAGCGAAGCCATCCTTGAGTGAATTTTCAGCAGCGTGTGTGGTTCTCAGCAGTCTGTGTTTACGTTTTTTCAACATGGCGGAACAACGTGTGTTCTCCGAGCGGTCAGCAGTCAACATAACGAAGCGGCGTGGTAGCCGCGCAGGGAGAAAGAAGCAAGGTAAGCGCGGTGGTTTGAGACGTTTTAGACTCAAGTGTCACCGTCTAGGACTCAGGAACATCCGTATTCTATATTGGAACTGTGCCAGTGTAAAACAACGGGGCTCTATTTTAGAAACCCTAGTTTACAGGAACGACATTGTAGCACTCCAGGAGACGAGACTGGGCGATCAGCTACTCCGAATTACCGGCTTCAAATGTTTCTACAACAGACGACATCTGGGAACGGCGATTCTCGTTCGCGACAGCATGGTGGCGTCAGAGCTAGACATGTCCAGTTGGGACAGTGACGATATACAAATACAGGCGTTGAGAGTTCATTCCAGTATACCATTCGTGTTGGTTAATGTTTATGCCCGCAATGCGAGTGTGGACGCCCAGAAGTGGCAGTGCTTAAGTGGCTTATTAGGCCACGAGAGAAATGTTATTTTCTGTGGTGACTTCTACGCTAAAGGCGGATCATTGGGAAACACTTCCTCCAATACACAAGGGGAGGAGCTCGAGACTGCACTGGAAACCATCGACCTGGTTTGTATCAACAGTGGCTGTGTCACCAGGACAGCAAGCCGTCCAGGCGATGAGGACAGTGCTATTGATCTGGTGCTAGTTTCACCTTCACTCACTACAGTGTGTAGATGGGGTGTCCTAGGACACCATGGCAGCGACCACCACCCTTGCAGCATATTGGTGGAGAAAGGCAGAACCAGGCAGCACAAGCTAAAGGTAAAGACGTTCCAGTATGACTGTACAGGGCAAGATGTGGTGAGTAAAATAAGACTTGACAAGCGCAAAACGTTTCAGGGCAGGAAAAAAAGCTGGGAGCAGCCACCGTGGTGGAGTTTCGAGGTGGAGAAGGCTTGGGTGGATAAGCGTAGTGCTGTAAGGAGATGGCAAAATGCCAAGAAGAACAGAGCTGGTCATCTTAGTGCCTGCTTGCACTTAGAAAGAGAGATGCACACAAAAGTGAGCTATTTCAAAAAAAACTGGTCAAGGTGGTTAAAAGCGAAAAATGGGCAGAGGTGTGTCAAAGAGTAAGCACAGACAAGTCACTGAAATTGTTCTGGCGACTACATAAAAGCATGAGTGGTGTAGTCAAGAATAAGAGCATTTCTGACTTCCAAGGTGCTGACCTCATCTGGCAGAGGACTGACGAGGACAAAGGCAAAGCCCTCTTTGAACGCTACCTTGAGCAGAGCAACCAGACAGACATGGGAGGCCGAAATCTGGCCAAGGAGGTCATCTCAGAAAGATGCAAGGCCCAGAACACTTCGGATGAAGACACAGTGACAGTGAAAGAAATCAAGGCTGTGCTTTGAAGATCAAAAAACAGTGCTCCAGGTCCTGATGGCATAAGATACGACGACATAAATAGGTGTACCGACAATGAGCTAGAGAAACTAGCAGACATGTACAACAACAGTATAGGGAGTGCTAGCATCAAGGAGGAATGGTTACACAGCTATCTGATTCCCTTGCCGAAGCCTGACAAAGACCACACAAAAATTCAGGGATATCGAATTATAACCATGCAGAATACAATAGGCAAGCTGCTGGAGAAGGTAATTGCCAGGAATATATCAAGCCAACTAGAGAGGCAAGGTGTTTTCCCACCTATCCTGGGTGGGTACCGTTCAAAAAGAGAAACCTGGACCAATGCAGCAGTCTTTGCCCATGATGTCTATGAAGGTTTCCACTCAGGCACTGAAACCGTTGCTGCAGCGATTGATCTTGAGGACGCATACAACAGAGTACCACTGGATTTTTTAATGTTTCAGCTTCTTGAACTAAACGTAAGTCCATTCCTCCTTAGTTGGATCGCTGCAGCCCTCTTCCAACGGAAAGTAGTTTTTAGATGTGGCAGTTGGACTTCGGAACCAACAACAATATATCCTGGCCTACCACAGGGATCACCATTATCTCCGGTACTGTTCAACGCCTACACAGTGAGAATCACCAGTGAGCAGATCACTGGACCTGGCAGGACATTGTCATATGCCGATGATGTTTTAGTGTATCGTCAGGGTAAGGATAGAGAGGAGGTTGCTGTGGAACTACAAACCGAACTCAATCGCATAAGTACTTGGTGTGATGAAGCTGGGGCAATGGTCAACCCAACAAAATCAACAGTGACTTGGTTCTCGTTGAATAATCATATTGTCAACAATCCAACACCAACTGTAATGCTGTGTTCAGAGACGGTGGAAAGAACGCAGACTATGAATTACCTGGGGATACGGTTTGATCGAAGCCTTGCTTATAATGTGCACATAGACCAGGTGATAACAAAGGCCAAGCGGGGTTTGGCAGCGATGCGGGTGATGGCGGCAGCAAACTGTGAGCAGCGCCATCTATGTCTTCTGTACGAGGGGCTGGTCATGTCTGTTTTGGAGTATGCAATGGCAATCCTGACTCTCAGCCATAAGCAGATAGAAAGGATGGAAAGGATACAGAATGAAGCTATGCGCATTATTCTTGGATGTACAAGAGATACAGCATGCAGGGCGATGCGCTACCTTCTTGATTTTCCAACCATTGAAGAGAGAATACAAGTTTGCAGGGCACGCGCCTACCTCAGAATTAACGCAAACACACAACATCCACTGCATAGTGAAATTAGGAAGGTGAAGGGCAGCAGGTTAAAAAGAGGACTGTCGTGGATGGGTCAAGCCGAAGACATTCTTCAACAGGTGTGTTCACTTGAGGACTTAGAACCTGGTGAGGAGTGGGTGCAAGTGCCAACAGACTTCTGCACATCCTTTTCAGTGTGCATCCAACTAGATAGAAAATGCAGACAAGAAAATCCGGCTGCTGTGGAGGCTGAAGTACAAGCGTTGATTTTCGAGAATTCGCTAGACAGTGACGCGGTCATCTACACAGATGGGTCGGTCGTCCGACATGTGAGAAGCTCATGGGCCTTTACAGCTCGGGCCGGAGGGAGAATTGTGAAGGAGGACTCTGGTGCTTTCACTGAAACCACAAGTAGCCTGACCATGGAAGTCATGGCAGTAAGTAAAGCAATAACATGGCTCGAGACACAGACATTCACTAGGGCTTGTTTCCTTAGCGACTCAATGAACATGATCAAGAGGATAGAGGAGGGGTCGATCCGAAGAGAATGGTTGCTGCCTCTGAAGCGGTCTCGGCTGGCAAAGATTAGTTTCATCTTCGTGCCAGGGCATGCGGGAGTACAGGGAAATGAGCGGGCTGACAAGCTCGCAGGTGAGGCTACTGTGGAGGGCGGACGCGCCATGGACCAGGCTGACATTCTGAATGCTCTACGAGAAGTGAGACTTTTGCGAGAACCAAGTGATGACTGTGAATCTACAACAATGGCCAGACTGCGAGAGCAGCAAATTAAAAGAGGGGTGGCCAAACAAGAACACTACGCAGGAAGCCAAAGAAGATTGATAAACCAACACAGAACTGGCGTCGTTAGCCGCTACACGCTGCGGGATTTGCTGAGGAGGGGATCCGAGCACTTATGGACTGAATGGTTCGATGTGCAACGAGGATGATCTGTCGACTAACTAACTAACTAACTAACTCAAGAGCTGTCTCGACTAGCTGGGCCTCTACAAGACGAGATGTCGGTCTACCATACGAGGCGATACCAGTCTACCAGCGGTTAGACGACGTTCTATCCTCGATAACATATGCCAGTCATGCCATAGGATCAGGTATTCATAAATGTGAATGATTCTGATGGTGTGTCCTAATAAGTCTACTGTGGGTGTGACAGTGAGGTAGAACGGATGACTTTCACCAAGTGTTTGTTTTCAGGCTCTCCCTTTTTGGTTGGTGAATGTATCTACGACGTTTGAATATTATAAAGTTGAATGACCAAGTGAATTCAGCCTTCGTCACAAAACAACATGCCTATATGTAAGACCGGCGAAGATTGAAAGACGACCGTTCTTGTGTCAGAAGTTCTATTGATCGTCATCACCACCTGCTTGGCATGACAGCCAGTGAAGTTCTGCATAATTATTCTAAGCTGATTGGGGTGTAGGACGATTTTCATCTGTGAGAGCTGGGTGGGACAGAAATGACAATGTATCTATATGAACCATGTTGGTACCATACAGTGAATTACTTACACCAACAAGATGGCTACTCAATATGTATCAGCCAGGGTCAAGAGGCTTATAATATAAGCGGACTCCATAACCTGATGGCTAATTGCCAAGAAGTTGATTTGTATCTGAGAGAGAGAGAGAGAGAGAGAGAGAGAGAGAGAGAGAGAGATGAGAGAGAGAGAGAGAGAGAGAGAGAGAGAGAGAGAGAGAGAGAGAGAGAGAGAGAGAGAGGCATTATGAACTTGAAATATTAGCCCCTACCATGGGGAGTGTAACAATTGACATTGGATGAACATTTTTCTAACGTGATTTGGCTCCAGTGGAGGTGAAAATTGTTGGGCAGACACCAAGAACTTTTCATCCAGTATTGTTCTGCTTGAGTGGATGCAACTAGACATCTTGAAGCCCTCCTTGTAAAGTACTTCTCAAAGCGACCTAGTCTTAGCTGAGTCTCCCGTCTTCATTGGTGACCCTCTACATAATCGAGTAGTGTCCTGATACATCCCTAGAACTGGAAGAACACACACGGGTGAGAGGTTGCCTGACTCCAGAATACTAACACAACATAGGGACACCAGAGGATGAACATTATACTCATGTTACCTGACAGTTTGGCTAAGCATCTCTTGATTTTTCTCTGCTGTGGAAGAATTCAAGTTAACATATGTATTGTTTCCTGACAGCTGTGATCATGTGCAATATGATATCTTTGTGTAATGTTTTGAACTCTTGTGAGGATCTAGTCCTTGTCTAGATAGGCAGTATTTGATTACGTTATAGGGGATATGTATCTGTGGAGTCCTCTGAACCATAATCCCTGGAACAGCCGGAGACTATTTATGGTGTCATTTCGGCAACCAACTCCACCCGTCATGTCACACTCAGGTTGGCTGGGCCCCGATGTCCGGGTGAAACAATGTCCATATACATAAGCACTTACCTATTTTGCAACATTAGATCGTCTTCTGTAGAACCCGGTCAAACTATTTTATATCGTATATATCATATGACGTTATTTAGCATACATTGTCAAGAGTCTTGATTCTTGGGCTGTCTAGAATTCACTATGGTTTTTATTTCATAGTAACTATAAGCGGGTATTTTTTTTTTATTTTGAATATCATTTTTACAGGACATCGCAGACAACACAAGCATTTATGCCGCTGTGATCTCTTGGCAAGTTTACGTCCAATCGTTTGCAATGCTTTCTGAACGACCGGCACCGTTACCAACGCAAAACCAACGTAACGCCATCTGCTGCCAAATTCCGCGCAGGAATAAGCGGTATACAGCTTCTTTAAATATGGGCTTTCATTTTGTCATATAGTGTTGATTGGGAGAAGGAAAAATATAATACAAGCACAGTTTTAAGCAGGACTTGATACAATTAATAAACAAATAATAGTAGACATTGATTAGCGACTCATAGAACTACTAAATTATGCAGGTAATGCCCAAAGAGACTTGTTGCATCAAAATCAACGACTATACAAACAGACATGTGACTAATACTAGTCAATTAGTAACGGAAGGGAACATTTTGGGAGTCCAAACAGAAAAGTACGGCAAGGAAAATAACACGTTAATACGGGTATGTCTGGTTAAAAATGAAATCAAAGCAGTAATTTGAAATGAGTGACTCGGTAATTATTCAGTGTTATAATAACGCGCCAAGAAATGAGTAGACAAAACGTTTCTGTTTGATCAAATATTTCTAAAACCACAAGCATATTCTGTTATTGGAGACCTTACTTGCACTGAATATTAGAAGTATAAATAAATACAGTATTATTTCCCAGAGCAAAAGAAAAAGTAAAACAAAGTATATTAAAAATAGTATACATGAACCAAGTCACAAACACAAATAAAATCACGTTACAGGTAACTCTTGTTAAATAGCATAATTAAGCATTTTTAATGCAAGTACAGAACTTTTCCTAAAGAGAATGAAAACTACTTAGCATTAAAATAGATGTAAGATGATTGGCAATCCTTTGAAACAGATAATAATTTTAATAAAATACATCTATAAACAATTATAATAGGATATCTCCATGCTGAGATAATGGAAGCCATATATACTATACAAAACAGATGAGCATTCATGTAAAGCAATAATACACACTATATATCAATAGAAATATCTGTCACGATATTGTTGACATGGAACAATTGTTGCACCTCAAACTCTACGCGACCTGCTGCCCATTCTCTGCACTCACGACCCAGTGTTATTATTACCTTGTGCCAGTCCGACATGTCTTCCGATACTTTTACCCACGCTTTATCCCGATTGATGTTCTCTATTTCACGCACCTTGCTGATAGATATTTCTGCCTCTGCCATTCAGGACCTGCATTTTCTCAGTCTATAACCCTTGACCATATCCATGGCTTCATGCAGGGGGCCTGCGGCGACTTTCAGGTTCCATTTGGCTTGAAGGGCCCTGTGCCTGTCCACAATTGTTGGTAGTGCCTTAAGAATATAATTGGTGTGTCTTTGTGCACCCTATGATCACCCAAAGGAGCCATTCTGTATGCGCTCGAACCTTTAAAGCTGACTCCTTGATACTGTCATCAGCCCCAAACTATAATCAACGACCGAACTCAGTAATTGCTAAAAGAGCATCATCTCCTTTACCCCAGTTGCTGCTCTCAATGCATTAAGTCACTTTCCAGTCTTCACCACCAAAGCCTCCACATGATACTTAAAAGACATACATACGTCTGTCGAAGAGGACAGAACATCCATTCAATGTAATACATGGAGCATCCGCTTTCAAGATTCGGCTATCCAAGGGATACCACACAATCGATGCCTTGTTTAGAATTATTACGGCCCTCGAGTCCATGCATCACTCAGTCACCATGTGTACTGCCGACTTCAGCCATTCTTTCCCTTTCTCTTCCCTGGTTTTGCACCAGAAAATTATCTGTGAATGTCAAGTGTCTACCATTCCTGCTGTCTCAATAGCTGCGACTTTGCTGGTGTAGACATTAGAGAGAACTGGGGAAATGACAGATCCCCGTGTGAAGCCCAGGTGTAATAGTATAGAGGTCAGAAGTCCATGAACCCATGCAAAGTGCTAGGTTACGCTCATAAAGTACTGCCGCCATACATTTGACAATCCAAGAGCAAACATGTGCAAAAGAATGTATATCAAACGATCATAGCTGACCCTGTTGTAAGCATCTTCCAGGTGCCACCGCCACCGTCTCTGGTTTTTTTTGGAAGCCCTCATAGACATCGAATGAAAATGTTGCCGATTTGGCCCTGGGGTCCTTTCCAGGAAAGTAACTCCAAAGCACTTTGGGAGCAGTTTTCATTTTCCAAGTCGCTTCCATGGTCCCCAGGTCACACCATGTCTGATGCCGCCTCTTGGGATACAAGTGCCAGGTCAATGGCTGTGTCTGGTGTCTTGAAGTCAGCACATATGAGGTGCCTGGTACCAAGGATACTCTCATAGCGCATCAATCAGTCCCAAATATATATAATATAATATATTTATTATCTATATATATATTCATATATATATTATATATATATATATATATATATATATATATATCCATTACCACGTGTTTCAAGCCATACTTAACCACTAGAACCTGCCCATGTCTTCCCTGCCCGGGTGTGTTAATGTAACATGGATAGACAGCTCGTATAAAAGAATGTGTCTTCAGTTCTTGTAGCATGAAGATGTAAAAATCGTAGACAAATTTCTCCAATATTGGTCCTCTTTTCTTTGCACTACCGCAGTTCTAACACCCATCCCTTACATGTTTGAGAACCAATAGATCCGTTTTTCTCCTACCCTTTCTGGCTCCAGTCCTCCTCTTTCTTTTCCTTCTCCCCTTTTCCCTATCTCTTCTCCTCCGTTTCATTTTCTTCCCGCTGGCTGTTATAAAAGGTATCGAGCACAGAGCACGTACTCCGTTGCTCTGCCGATTATTCTTTCTTTTTTTTAATTGCCATAGTTGTTTTAATTTGAAAGAGGGAACTAGCCGGTCACCCTAGTATGTGCTGTTTGTTAGGGAAGGGGCAGTGGATGTCCCTCAGGAGTCTATATGCCTGGCGCCGCCCCGCCTTCATACCAGACTATCCACGTTCACATCCAGCTCACCCGTGGCCATTCAGTCCTCGGCATGTCGGTCCACTTCACACTTGAGGGTCTGTAACCGGAGTTGTACATCTCCTAGATGGACCGCTGTTCTAAGCTAATGTATAACCGGAGTTGTACATCTCCTAGATGGACCGCTATGTTCTAAGCTAATGTATAACAGGAGTTTACATCTCCTAGATGGACCGCTGTTCTAAGCTAATGTATAACCGGAGTTTTACATCTCCTAGATGGACCGCTGTTCTAAGCTAATGTATAATCGGAGTTTTACATCTCCTAGATGGACCGCTGTTCTAAGCTAATGTATAATCGGAGTTTTACATCTCCTAGATGGACCGCTGTTCTAAGCTAATGTATAACCGGAGTTTTACATCTCCTAGATGGACCGCTGTTCTAAGCTAATGTATAACCGGAGTTTTACATCTCCTAGATGGACCGCTGTTCTAAGCTAATGTATAACCGGAGTTGTACATCTCCTAGATGGACCGCTGTTCTAAGCTAATGTATAATCGGAGTTGTACATCTCCTAGATGGACCGCTGTTCTAAGCTAATGTATAACCGGAGTTTTACATCTCCTAGATGGACCGCTGTTCTAAGCTAATGGTCCCCCATCTACCCGGAGACAAGAGGTTACAGATCCTCCACTCGCAGACACATAAGGTATATTCTAAGATGACGCCCTAAAAGAGCTCCTTGTTTCATCACACTCACAGCACATGCCAAACAGGAAGTGACCAGTGCAGTCAATTATTAACTGAAATAAATATAGGGGAAGTCAAAGGGCAACGTTTGGAAATAACACGGTAATATTCATTCAAGTGCACGAAAAGATAAACAGACCTTTATACACAGCTTGGCCGCCGATGCCGAATCAGCTGCCAAAACTGGAATCAACAAAGCCGTATTCCACATCATGAAACAATTATGCAATCACTCACCTACACCAAACAAACCCATCAAAGACAAACAAGGTAAAGTACTGATATCTGATGACCACCAAAAGCAACGATGGGCAGAACATTTCAAAGAAATATTAAATAGACCGCAGCCTGACAGTGTTCCAAACCTGGATGGAGAAATCACCATGCCACCACTAGATGCCTCCTGTGAGTCATTCACCATGGAAGAGACTAAAGCAGCCATAAAAAAATTGAAGAACAACAAAGCTGTTGGTGAAGACGACATCTCAGGTGAAATGCTCAAAGCAGCAGATGAAAATACCTTACAACGTTTGTTAACAGCTGATCAATGAAATCTGGCAAAACGAATCCCCACCACAAAAGAGGAAAGATTGTGTAATTTTTAAACTGCCAAAAGAAAGTGATATGTCTGATCGTAATAACTGGCGTGGTATCACCCTACTGTCAGTACCAGGAAAACTTTTCTGTAGCATGTTACTTGAGAGATTGTAAAAGTCTATAGATGAAAGGCTCAGAGAAGAACAAGAAGGCTTCAGACCAAAAAGGTCATGTATAGACCATATTTTCACCCTCAGAATAATCATTGCAGACTGTAGAATTCCAGTCGAAATTAATCACCAACTTTGTCGACTTTCAAAAAGCCTCCGACAGTATCCACCGTCCTTCACTTTGGAATCTACGTAACATCTACGGTTTTCCTACCAAATATACCAACGTCATAAAATCTTTCTATAAGGGACACGTTGCTGCGTGAGAACAGAATCAGGCAACTCTGACTGTTTCTCAGTGGAAACGGAAGTGAAACAGGGTTGTGTCTTATCACCGATGTTCTTTGGAATAGCTATCGATTGGGTCATGCGCAATGCACAAACAACACAAATAGGGGTTTCCATTGGGTTGACAAAATCCTTGAAGACCTGGAGAAAACCTTGGAGACCTGTCCAAGAGAAAATAAACCATCTCCAAATTGTTTCAGGACAAATTGATCTCCAAATTAACACTACAAAAACAAAAACTATTGATCTTACCAACAGTTCAGACGACACCAAATTAAGCAACCATGTTCTTCAAAAAGTCAACAGCTTCACATACCTAGGAAGCAAAATGACCTCTACAGGGGACTCATCACCAGAAATATTATCTAGAATTGCACTGGCATCTGGTGCCTTCAATAAACTGTTAAACATCTGGAAGTCAAAGTCACTCAGCCAACATACGAAACTTAAAATCTTTAATTCTTGTGTGATTCCATTGCTAACGTATAGATGTGAGAGTTGGAAATCAACGGTAGCTTTAGATAAAAAATTAGACAATTATGAGAACAAATGTCTTAGAATAATTCTAAACATCCAGTAGACAGATTTCAAAACCAGTGCGCAAATAAGACAAGAGACTAAGCAAGATATTGTATCCAATTTTATAAGAAAGCGCAGTTGGAACTACATCGGACAAGACAAGACTCCCCTACCAAGCCCTCATATGGTCACCAGTAAGGAAAAGAATACGGGGAAGACCAAGAGAGACCCTGCGTAGAACCATCATCAGAGAAGGCTCATTCAACGGCCAAGTGAACATTCAAGATCTACAACAGGTAGCAGCGAACCGCCGGACATGGAGAGCCATGACTTCAGCCCTATGCGCCGCCTTAGGCTCAAGAGGAAAGACTAACTAACTAACTAACTAATTCACGGGCCTGTGTATAAATGATATAAAAGCAGTAATTTGCAATGGATAACATAGGATTCATGCATACACATTATTCAGTGTTATAACAACACGACAAGCCATGAGTAGGCATACCAGACCTTCTTTTAAAATGTTTCCGAAACCACCAGAAATAAAAGCATTTGTTATGGGTGAACTTAGCTGCATTGAATGTTAGAAGCATATTTTCCGAAAGATCGAGGCGGGTTCTAAACGTAGACAATTGCCTGAATCGGAGTTCTGTTGTCCGTAGTCTCCCCTTCATCCTAGCTCCAGGACATGCGGGAGTTGAGGGAAATGAACCAGCTGAAGACTTCCTGGTTCTGCATCCGCTGCAGATGGCCAACCAATAAATCGTGTCGATGTTATTAATGCCCTTAGGGAGATGTCGAGAGCGATGGGCTTTGATACCAGTGAATTCATATCATTGTCCAGAATACGAGAATTGAGAGTAAGAAGGGAGAAGGACATTGGGAGAAAGGGGGGACTCAGGGGACAGAACTTACACTATTAGCTGCCGAGCGTTGATGCATATGCTAAGGGAAGGATCTTAGCACCTATGGGCTTATCTGGAGTGCATGGATGTACCCCAACAGGTAACAGATAACTATACCAGCATTAGCATCTATGAAAAAAAGTTTCCGAACCATAAGATATTGTAAATCACGTTAAAGATAGCGTTAGATAAATAGCACAATTATATATCACAATAACAGGACAAAACTTAAAGAGAATTTCACATAATTCTTCGTGACACGTTGATACATAAATCAATTATACTATAATACATAAAATACAAATATAGTAACATGCCTATATATATATATATATAATATATATTATATATATATTATATATATATATATATATATATAGAGAGAGAGAAGAGAGAGGAGAGAGAGGAGATGAGAGAGAGAGAGAGAGAGAGAGAGAGAGAGAGAAATATTGACAGTACATTACTAATAAGTGATCTAACAAAAACATACAATGGGGATACTTATTACATATTTTAACATTGTCCAAAAATAATTGCACTTACCAAAGTCTATTGCTGAAAACCAATCAAAGAAATCATAAACAGTGGTAAAGGACTATTTACACAATCGTCGATGCTGCAGTTATTCTAACGTCGAAGTAAACCACGTTAGTTATCCTCGTCAATTCTATGTAAACTGTACAGCTTGCACAGCTACTGTTGAGACAGCCATTGCTACAAAGTTTCCAGGTGTCTAGAATGTAGTCTTGTCTGACATAGGTCGCTGCATTTATCTTTATGGCAGAACTACCATCATGTTTCAATCCTTGCTACTGTTTTTTATATGTGTTTTATCTTTCTTTCTTTCTTTCTTTCTTTCTTTCTTTCTTTTTTTCTATCTTTCTTTCTTTCTTTCTTTCTTTCCTTCTTTCTTTCTTTCTTATATATATTTATATTGTTTTATTTTGCATATCTCTTACAGGACATTGCAGTCAACACCAGAATTTTTTCATCCTGCTGCTGATGTACTAGGCAAGATTATGCTCAGTAGTCTGCCATTACTTTCTGAGCGACCGGCTCATATACCCTTAAGTTACCGACGCGGCGAAAACCGCTACCGTTTCTCGCACACATCACGTTACTCACGAGAGTATACGAGATTACGGAGAAAGACTTAAACCACTAAGCCAGGGAGACATATATATATATGATTGGTTTTCACTTTACATATATACATATATGTATTATTGACCGACTGACAGCACACTACTAATACATGTTTCTACTAAAAGATGCAGTAAATATATTAACTTATATATTTTATCATTCGTCAAGACTAATTGTATTTACCGCTGCCTAATACGGAAGCAAACATAGCACTTACATGGTTTTATTGCTGCTAAACCTATCAACGAAATAATATAGAATTGCTTTATTTCTTGCAAACTAATTATACAAAGAAAGCACAATAAGTAGCCTAATTAATAACAAAACAATACATAACGTTCGTTGGTGAGAAGGTCAAGAAACAATAATAAGAGCAGTATGTGGAGCAGCACTTGATACAATTCCAAACTAAACAATAGCAGACATGCTTGCTTGCTTGCTTGTGTTCGTTGGCTTGAGCTCCAACGCGAAGTCCTGTATGTCGGATGAAGGCATCATGTTGTTCAACATCAGTGTGATGTCATACAGGACCTGAGGTTTGCGTGGGTATCCGTTGTCCCATGTCTGGCTTATTGGTGTGCAGACTGGTGGTTCCTCGCCATACAGGCAGACACTCTCAGACTTCGGAGGAATCGGCGATCCTACTGACTTTAGCCAGGACCCCGAAGGGACCTGTTGCCCAGAACGCTTGACGAGGACGCGTCAATAGGTCTTGGCCAGTATATAACCCGGCCCTAGTGCCTTGGAAACACCTCTGCGTCCCAATAACAGACATTTATTGAACCCTCTTAGAGCTAATGACGTAGGCTGGTGGCGCCCTGAAAGACCTACTGTTTCATAACGGTCGTAGCATATACCAAACAAGAATACGACCAAGACAGTCAAATAGTCACTGGAGAGAACATTTTGGCAAACAAAAGAGCAACATAAAACAAAGGAAATAACACACCAGTATTCGTAGGTCTGGCTATAAAGGACATCAAAGCAATAATTTTTAACTATCCATTTCCACCCGCCTCACACAAGATGAAGACACAAGCAGAGAGAGATTCAAATTCCTGAAATCAAGTCTAATCCAACGATAGATAAGCGTTAGATTATAACGAGGTGGAGACGGAATTATTTTCCTATATTGAGAAAACTCACGATTTCTCCCGATTATGTGTATTTATGACACGTTGGATGTAAAATAGGAGAAACTGAGTTTAAACACACGTGGTACCTACATGTTATATATAACTACAAGATTATTTTGATATACAGTTTGTGAGTGTATCTATGTATATATGATGATAGTGTGGAGAAAATATGTAAAGAATTCGACCATGTGTAAAGTCGGAAAATAAAAACCCGGCGATTGGCTGAATAGAGTGGTAGAAGAGATAGTGGAATATGATTTTCACATGCCGGCAAATTTACCAGGCGATTTATCTAAATTATAAATGTACGTAACAATCACATCCAATGCCATGTTGAACATCGTGACATGGTGTGTCAGAAGAACAACTCATAAACCATGTTTTGGGGGAACTGAATGTGGTAACTAAGGAATAAAAGGTGATACCTGAGACAGCCTAAATCAAAACTTATCGAATGCCTCAGACACCAGCCTGATTGCCTTAGTCTTAAGTACTAACTCCCATATTCTTGAGCGTACAATTCGCGACTCCTTGGCGACAATTGGTTGCTCTGTGTCTAACGCTTGATGTGTGAGTAGGCTGTATTATGATTTGACTTTTCTTAGATATCTAGGGAATCATCCTGGCTACCTCAGAACTTCTCCATAATGCTACCGCTAAGGCAAAAGTGCAAGGATTAACATCAGAGTCACACCATGTTTGCATACATGCACATTTTGTACAGTTTGTTTCACACCAGCATTTGAATACCTCTATAATAAATTTCTCATCGGTAACATTGTTATATCTTGTACTATCTTGACATACCATGCATAGCCAGGCTATATATTGACTCACTGGATTGGTCATCCGACATGTGAGAAGCTCATGGGCCTTTACGGCTCAGGCCGGAAGGAGAATTGTGAAGGAGGACTCTGGAGCTTTTGCTGAGACCACACGTAGCCTGACTATGGAAGTCATGGCAGTAAGTAAAGCAATAACATGTTTCGAGACACAGACATTCATTAGGGCATGTTTCCTTAGCGACTCAATGAGCATGCTCAAGAGGATAGAGATGGGATGGATCCGAAGAGGTCTCTGGAGCGGTCTCGTCTTGCAAAGATTATTTTCATCTTCGTGCTAGGGCCTGCGGGAGTACAAGGAAATGAGTGGGCTGACAAACTCGCAAGTAAGGCTACTGTGGAGGGCGGACGCGTCATGGACCAGGCTGATATTCTGAATGCTCTACAAGAAGTAAGACTTGCGAGAACCAAGTGATGACTGTGAATCTACAACCATGGCCAGGCTGCGAGAACAGCAAATTAAAAGAGGGGTGGCCAAGAAAGAACACTACGCAGGAAGCCAAAGAAGATTGATAAACCAACACAGAACTGGTGTCGTTAGCCGCTACACGCTGCGGGATTTGCTGAGGAGGGGATCCGAGCACTTATGGACTGAATGGTTAGATGCGCAATGAGAATGATCTGTCGACTGTCATTGTTTTTATGTAAACCTTTCAAATGGGAATATGGCTTATTTCTAACCTGCTTCTGATACACACAAACAAACACACAAAACACCCGCCATCAGAGACTCTACCATTACAAAGATAATGATGAGTATGCAACTGGGTTTTTTTCTTCATTTAATTAGCCTCGTTGCTCGTATTGTTTAAACCAGAAACTGGGGGAAGGTTACTGAAAAGTTTATTTGAAATCAAAAGCAGAATCCGGAGAAGCATCGCATACGTGCTTGTATCGACTCTAATACCTAAACAGGACTATTTTCAGTTATAGCCCTAGTAGAGATACAAAGACCCCAGGTGACACCGTCCCAAATCATTGTCTGCAAGTAACTGGTAACTGCAGCGTTGTGTTGGTATAATGATGATAAGCATGGTGGGTACTAATGTATTAACGCACAATATTATGCTGTTCTAGTTCACTAGTTGAACTAAGAATTTTCAAAAAACCTTATTAAAAAGATAGTGCTTTTTTCAGTAATTTCGCCCACGTACTCCACTCTTGATTCTTTGACCGCAAGGTGTGCGAGTGAGTGCGTGACAGTGTATTACTTAACAGGGGGCTAAACATCAGACGAAAGCATCCAACCAGGTAAACTAGACATTCGTGTTAGATGCCATCGAGTACATGTTTATTTGCATGTGGCGAGCTGTAATATGATGTTGCTCCCGACCCTTGACTTTGAGGCTCGTGAACCAATCACTCTTGTTGCTGGCAACCTGATAAGCATTCTTGTGGCTTGGGGTTCTGGTTGCGGCGCTCGGACACGTATATATTTCTTTGGCGTGTCATGAATATTCTATGAGCGCCGGTGCTGCTTACTCCACAACAGCTAACTCTTTAAGCCGACTCAACGCAACTCAATCGAACAACTGAACACAATTCGAATATACACTTTCTTTTTTACTCCAGGCATTTAACAATACACGATATCATTTACACCACATATCAGTTACTTTTATACGATATCTAGAGTCTACAATAACTTCATAACAATAACTACACAACCTAACCACAGATGTAGCGGCACATTTTGTGGCCGTACTGCGGAGCCAAGAACCACGTCTCAACTCGACGGTGGCTAAGCCCAACTAATTGTCTCCAGGAGACGTTGTCCCCTGCTCAGCACCCGGTCTCGCTGTTTTCATGCAAGGCATGATTCTCAATCTTCTCATCTGCGTGAAGCTCTAGCCTGTCTGTACCGAGTGGCCTATGACCTGACCTAGATCCATGGCATTAGGTCTTCCTACATGCATGAGTTTTCTTCCTCTTCTGCCTTTTTCCCCCTACATATTTGAGATTGGAGAGCTCGTGATCTGGTGTCTCCATCTCCAGCTGATCCCAAGCTGCTATAGCCTCTGCACTTTTACGATGTGGGCACGATCTTGCCCGAGGGATAGTATGAAATAGCAGAACCAAGACACTGCAAACGACCGTGAGCAGTCACAGCAAGGCCAGTGGGTGGCATGGCAAGGAACACTGCATAGGTCCCTCACGTGGAATTATATATGGTCATGGTGTCATTAAGGTGAAGTTTCCTTGTCAGATCACTTTACGGTGTCCTACCATCAGCTGCCAACATGGTCAGTTGAAGTAAGTTCGACGGCTCAACATCTCCCTCCTGTAACAACACACAGACCAACATGACGCAATTGGAGCAAGAATTGTTTGCGTGCTGGGTGGCTCATTAACGAGGCCTATTCACCTATCACCATAGCACGGTACTTGCGCAGCTGGCAGCCATAGTAAATGTAGCGGGATGCCAGGCTAACAGGAGCATTACTGCCAAGACAGGATGGGTATTGTTCCTAAACGTTGGACAGAAACCGAACTGTAGAATGGACTGCTCTGAAAGCTTGCAATTCTTCCTCGAAGTACGAATAGCTGGGAACTGTAGGTGGTGTACTCTCCTATTGCTCGGCATTAGGTACTGATCGAGCTAACTGTCCCGTATCTATCAACTATCAAGAGTCGAGACGCAATACACCGACAAGATTAAAAAAGCACTGCGGGATGGTCGCAAGCTTGAGACAGGACATATATACCGTTAGGCTATTCTCCACAACAACTAGCACCAGAGGTCTTGTTTCCAGCTCCACGTACGGCGTGCTGAAACAACTAGGGGTAAAAGGACAAAGAAAACTCAGGCACTTAAATTACTGAGCGAGGCAGAGGAGAAGCTTCGCGGGTTTTCTATGGAGCAAGCCCATTGATAAGTTGGACACGGTTATGCAAGTTGGAATTACTTGCCTGGTATAGAACTTAGACAAACTCAATTCTTGAAATATTCCTTCCTTCCTTAAAACTGTCATTTCTTTCTTAATAAACTCCTTTCCTGTATTTCATCTTTACTTATTCTTTCTTTCTTTCTTTCTTTCATTCTTTCTTAGTGCAAGATAATTACATAAAGAAACCACAATAAACTGCTAAACATAATTACAATCCATTATGTAGAATTGGTTGGAAGAAGGTGAAATAATAATGATAATAATAATAATAATAATAATAATAATAATAATAATAATAATAATAATAATAATAATAATAAAAGCAACATTTAAAGCAGAACTTGATAATGCTACCAATTCAACAATAGCAGAAATTGATTAGCAACCCATATAACTACTAAAGTATGCGGGTATTTCTACGATATCTGTTGCATCACAATCACGGTATATCAATCAATCAATCAATCATGTGCCATGCCGGAAAGCGTAGGCGGTCATGACTCGCTATTTTACTCGATCACAAGAGTCTTAGATCAGCTCAGTGTGCCTGTCTCGTCCATGCCATGTGGCCAAGCCATCCAGGTATTTTCCTCTCGGTCTTCCTCTTGGTCTGTTCCCTTCGATCTTGCCAGTTGTCACTAAGTTCTCCAATCCATTTCTTCTCATAACATGTCCAACAAATTTTGACTGTCTACGTCTAATTTCTCTAATCAGTTTACGAGTTTCATTTGTCTCCTGTAGTACTTGGTCATTGGTTTTTCTGTCTGTCCATGGTATTCTTTGCATTTTCCTCAGAAACCACATTTCTGCAGCCATCAGATGTTTTTCAGCTTGACTGCACATTGTCCAAGTTTCACATCCATACACATGAACAGTCTCTATGTATCCCCTCACCACTCTTTTTCTCGTTTCAGTTGACATCTTTTTATTGGTCAGAATCTTTTTCATCTTGCTAAAGGCTACTTTCGCCATGGCGATTCTTGTTCTAATCTCTTCCAGGCATCTCCCATCAGATGTTATGACTGTTCCGAGATAATTGTATCGATTCACTTGTTGAAGAATTTTCCCATTTACTTGAATATTACATTGTGGTACTTCGTTCTTCCTAGTGACAACCATAACCTGTGTCTTTTTACAATTTAATTCTAACCCCAGCTGCTCACTGTGGACAACAACCGCATCTACTAATTGCTGCAGATCTTGCTCATTGTCTGCAATCTATGCTGTATCATCTGCATATCTAATGTTATTGATGTTTCGTCATCCAATGCTGATTCCAATTGTATCTTCTACATTTCTGAAAATATTTTCACTGTACAGGGAAAAGAGATCTGGAGCCTAACACCTCTCTTAATAGGCTGATATTGTCCCACTTTATTATCAATCCTTATGGCAGCTTGTTGTTTCCAATATATGTTTTTTAGGTCTAATGTCTTTCCCATCAATTTGTAGATCTGCAAGCATATCCACCATGTTGACATGTCTAACTCTATCAAAAGCAAAGGTGTATATCCTTGTTTACTTCTATTGCACGTTCAATAACTGTTCGCAGCATATACACAGCATTTACTGTGCCCTTTCCTTCAACAAACCCACATTGTTCTTCCCCTGTTTCAGGTTGTATTCTCTTCCTCACTCTTTGCAAGACAATTCGTAGCAAAATCTTCGTGATGTGACTCATTATACTAAGTGTTCTATGTTGATCACATTCCAAGGCTCCTGAATTGTTTGGGATCACGGTATATAGCAAACAGGAATGTGGCTCATATAATCAAACAGTAATTGAAGGGAACCTTTTGGCGGTCGAAAGGGAGACGTAATGCACACGAAATAACACGCTAATACGTGTAGGTCTGTGTGTAGTTGAAATCAAAGCAGTAATTTTGAATGAGTAACGGGATATGTATGCATACACATAATTCTGTGTTATAGGAACACGTCAAGTAATGAGCATACAAAATATTCATGTTTGATCAAATGTTTCGAAAACCACAAACATTGTCTGTGATTGGAGAACTTAACTACACAGAAAATTAGAGGTATACATAAATACAATACTGTTTCTAAGAGCAAAAGAAAGTATATTAAAACAAAGTATATTACAGATATTATATATGAACCAAGTAATAAACATAAAACAATAAAATAACGTTAAAGAGAGCTCTTAATATATAGCATGAGTAAGCGACCTTTTTACAAGAACAGAACCTTTCTTGAAGAGAATAGAATATGTCATTAAAATTATAATAGTTATAAAATGAATGGTAACCACTTGAGGTAGAAAACAATTATAACAAAATAACCTTTCACAGTTACATTATAAAACAGCAGTGGAAACGTTGGTTGTCAAAGCTGTAAAGATTTCAATAATTATATAATGACAGACAATTATTTACTAATCAATATTTTCGAGGAGTGGCTAGAATGCCGGATTCTACTTCGGGAGACCCGGGTTCGATCCCTCGGTAAGGTGTGAGATTTTTTTCTGTCGGCGGCAAAAAGAAAATTCTAACCTGCACAGTTCGCGGCGACTGCACTAGCCAGGCGGCCTAAATTCCTCATGCTCAAAGACCCCTCTGCCATACACCGCAAGACACATGTCAGGGTCTTAAACTTGGCTCGCTTTCCTAACAAGTGTGAGACAGTACAAATACAACGTGATTTGACGTAAGACTCAACGACACATCGTTCGGTGGATTTATTAACATATCAAATACAGAACGATGATCACAAATACATATAATGGATACTTTACAACTTACATCCACAATACAGTCACAAGTCTGACTCGCAAGATGTCCAGACACTCGCCTTTCAATACAGAAACCATACAACGCCTTTCTCACACGTCCGTCATGTTCCGTGTCCCAGAGCTGTCTGGACCTGGTTCGCAACTTGCCTCCTGCCTGCCGTGGCGTCACGTGGCAGGCGTGCGTCTTGCGTTGGCGGCCTGACCGCTGGTCAGCCAGCGATCTCGCAGGCCGATAACTCCTATTTGCCTGGCGGCGCAACGAAGTTGTTGCATCCCTTACTGGGAGCTAAGTCGCCTGGCGGTCGTAACGATGTCCCTGCATCGCTGTCCCCTGTCGGACTCTGACACGCTCCCCCGGTAAAATCCATGAAAGATGTCGTCTTTCATGTCCAATGTCTGTACCTGTTGGGTTAATAGCATGCCCTTGTCAGAGTCTACCTTCCCATTGTTATACACAACGTTATCAAAATTACACACATGGCATAGAAATATATAAGAACTGGGAGTTGGGTACAAAGACATGTGGTGCTTCATGTTTAACACATATCAGGCTTCACCCTCTCGATGGCTGGTTACCTCAATCGTATTATCACCCAGTCGGATCAGTAGCACCAGCTTCACGCATCTACGTCAACGCAATTTGAAAAAAAATAATAATATGGTTCTTGAAACAAAAACCATCTCGCGAGACTGAAATACGACTTTATATAAGTCGTATAAAGCACTCAAACCCTGTCCCTACTTGGCCAGGAGTTATTGTGTTGGTATACAATGTTGGCAACCCTCTGCCATGCCCAGTAGATGCCTGCCTGTGGTGTCAACACTTTAACAACAACATGTTATATTACACACAACACATTAGCATATACATTTCAAATTATGGCCCTTTGTGTGAAAATGTAATAACAATAAATGGAAGGGAAATAATTCATACATTAGTGAAACACAATAATTTACAATAACTAATTAATTTCTTAGTGTCATTGCTTGACGTTTCTTCATATTAACGAGAAAAAGTCGGTAATATGAATACGTTAATCAAGATATGATTCTAAGATTACATTAGAGAAATAACTAAACACACAATTCGTGTATTCAATTTTATAGAATCCTAAACATTTTAGAATCGTCAAAACTTTTTAATCTTTTATATGTTGTCTGCTATTTTTGTTCTAAATTTCTAATTAATCCGGAAGTACACACGAGCTATAAAATCAGCTGATGGTAAAGCTTGTAGAACACACCTGTTCCGGTTTGATGTAGTTTAAGGAAGGAACCATGTTCTCAAAGTTCGTGTTGGATTTTGGTACACACTCTTCTGGATTACGATCGAATGTTCATGTGTTAGATGTTTCAGTCGAACACTAAAGATTTCGGTTCACTGCAGAGGTGTAGAAAAGTCGTCACTGTTCAGTTTTTACTTTCACACGCGTAATTAAAATGTTCCTGGACGATTCAACACGAAGTTGTCACTGTCAAGTTGGATAATTCGCTTCAGGTAAGTGCGAATGTGACACTGTTCTTGTACGTAATATATACAGTTAATAAAGTTCGCTTTCTACCACATACTACACATTTATACACGACAATCACTACATGAACTAGTAAAATACGAACACTATATATAATGGGAGTAATCCCTATCACAATATTGTAGACATTACACAGCTTTTTGTGAATGGAAAAGCACTATTCACTGCTAAATGGCTGTGTCGGTCTGAGTGTATTTCTACATACTGTACTCAGACATTGGTGCTCACTGGGTCGGTCGGACAACGTGACAAAAGATCGGCAATTGAATTGGTTCTGCCTGGGATATGTCGAACCTCAAAGCTATAATCTTGAAGTTTCAGAGACCAACGCGCTATCATATGGTTCGATGGCACACCTGAATTCATCCATCGTAAGGGGCTGCTGTCCGATTCTACGATGAAATGGCGTCCTAGAAGAAATCTAGACAATTTGGTGATACCTACTACTAAAGCTAGGGCTTCCAATTGAGGAATGGACCATGCCCGCTCTCGGGCTTTCAGCTTCCGGGATACAAAATAAACTGGGTGGAGGATGTTGTTGTACTCCTGCAACAGGACTGCTCCAATCGCCACGGAGCTAGCATCTGTGCGTAATCTGAAAGGTAAACGGATATCGGGCAATTTAAGGATAAGATTCTGTTTATTCTTATCGGAAAAACATGATAGCACTTTATGAAATGCGATTTTTAGGCATTGATCGTGTACAATTTTCTCAGGTTTATCCTTTGTTAGTAAATTAGTAAATACCTCGGTCAGTTCCGAAAAATCAGGAATAAATTGCCTATAGTAATTGATTAGGCCCAGCAAACTTCTGACTTGTTTTTTTAGTAGTCGGAAGTGAGAGTTTTAGTATCTTGGACACAATTTTATCGTCTGTCGTGACAAAGCCATTGGATATTTTGTAACCCAAGAATGATATTTCCTGGTAGGCTATGTCTACTTTTGCAGGCTTCACTGTCAGTCCGTGCTGTTTGATCCGTTCAAATGTTTGGTCTAATGTCTTAATGTGCTCCGTCATTGTCTCTGTGTGAATGCATATGTCGTCAATATAGCAAATTATGTTAGGAATGTCTCTTAGCAGTAGTCGTGTCATACGTACGAATGTGGCTGGGGCGTTAACAAGCCCAAATGGAAGTTTGCACCATTCGTACAGTCCCCAAGGTGTGGCGAAAGCTGTCAGATGTCTGCTCTGTTCGTCTACAGCAATCTGCCAATAACCTTTAACCATGTCTACAGTCGTAAAGAACCTAGCGTCTGTCAGTTCTGTCAGAAGATCGTCAGTGTTTGCCATAGGCTCAAGATCTAGAACCGTTATTTTATTCAGTTTTCGGTAGTCGATGCACAGTCTTATTGTATTGTCCTTTTTGCGTACTATGACCATGGGAGATGAGTAGTCTGATTGGGATCGTCTTATGATGTTATTTTTCTCTAAGTTGATGATTTCTTGATGTAACTGTTCTTTGTAATGTAATGGGATGGTGTATGGTCTGCATCTAATGGGTGTGTTTGATGTGAGTGTGATGTGATGCTGTATTAATTCTGTTTGTCCTGGGTTGTTGGAAAAGATGGTGTTGTACTGTTGTATAAGTTGTTTGCAACTGTCTGTGTCTGCTTGAGTTAAATTTGGGTTGATTTTGATCTCCTTCAAGCAGTCTGTCGTGTCTAATGCAGGTGTTGGAATTTCGTCACTAGCATCGTCGTCTTCGTGATCTATTATCACTGTACAAGCTGTTGTATCGTCTTGTTCGTCGTCTCTGTTGTGGTATGGTCTTAGCATATTTATGTGAAAAATTTTGTGTTTGTTTTTTATAAGGATCTCGTAGTCTACAGGTGAAATCTGTCTTGTCACTTTAAAAGGTCCCTGCCAAGAATCAGTCAGAAGGTGTCTGTCACTAGGTAGCAGAAGAAGAATGTCCTGTCCAGGTGTCAATGTTATTGTCCTGTTACCTTTGTCAGCATACTGTCTATAAGTAGCACCAGATAGTTTTAGTGCATTCTTTGCAATAACACAAGATTTGATGATTCTTTCACGCAATGATGTCACATATGAGTATGATGATATGGGTTTAAGTACTGGTGTAGAGTCAGTTAACATTTGGTGGTAAATGGTCAATGGGCCACGTGGTTTGGCACCATAGATAAGTTCAAAAGGAGAGAAACCGGTACTAGCATGTGGTACCTCGCGATAAGCAAAAAGAATAGCTGGTAGATATACATCCCAGTTGTTGGGGTGTTCTTGCGTCACTTTTGCAAGCATGTGCTTAAGATCCCCGTTAAATTTTTCTATCACTCCGCTACTGTGAGGATGGTAGGGGGAATTGAAACACTGCTTAACTCCCAGCATTTTGGTGAAAGCTTGGGTGGATGCGGCAATAAACTGAGTGCCCCTATCAGATTGGATAGTATCTGGAAACCCTATCCTAGAAAAAATATGGAAGAACACTTCCATTATTTCATTGGCAGTTATGTTCTTTAACGGAATAGCTTCTGGCCAGCGACTACATTGATCAATGACCGTTAGAATAAATTTATTCCCTCTAGTTGTTGTATGACTGAGAGGGCCCACTATGTCAACCGATAGCTTTTCAAAAGGTCGACTGGCTAAGTCGGTAACTTGTAACTTTGCCTGTGGGTGTTTACCTTTTTTAACCAGTTTCTGGCAGGTGTCACAACTTCTGCAATATTCTTTAATGTCATTGCAAAATTTTGGCCAGTGAAATTGTGTCAATAACCTTGATCTGGTCTTAACGTATGCCATATGTCCTGCAAGAGGTATATCGTGTGCAAGATGTAAGGCTTGTTTGCGATAACTAGTTGGCAAAACAGTTTGCTCTGTGGTATTGTCACCTCTGGTGTAATACCTAGTGAGTATGTCATTTTTCATCGCAAAATGCCATTTTGCATTCTTGGTTACTTTTGGCTTTCGGCCGATCAGGTCAAAGTATTTTGACAATGAAGGATCAGCTTTTTGGGCTGTTACAAATGCTTCCTTCATGGTGTTAGTAGGTAGTGAAATTGGGCTGAGCAATTGTATCGCCTCAGTTTGATTTACTTCATCTTGCACTCTAGCAGTAGCTCTTGTTACTGCGTTCACACACTCAATGATATCAGATGATGATGATGGAACAATAGTTTCAATGATGTCATGAGAACTTAGTGCTACATTAGCTACATTAAAATCAATAGGTGGTGTGACATTTTCAATGATGATATTTGATGGTGATGTTATGGTATCATCATTACATGAAGATGTTATGTCATGAGGTTTATCATTTACCTCAGGTAAATTACCAATAATTATATCACAAACTGGACTGGTTAGTGCAGCGCACTTTACTTTCCCAGTGAGGAAAGGTGTATCAATATATGCCCATGCTAATGGGTATCTCTCAATATTGCCTGAGAATGTTCTATATGTTACGTGCCTGCCTGTGTAATCTGTAGGCAATATGAACGTTCTTTTCAGGCCAATGATTGTACTTCCTGTGTCGCGAAGGACTGTAGCATATTTGCCATTTACATATCCGTGATGGATGTTTATTCTGCCCTTTGAACCTATTACCGAATTAGCTTCTTCATTGGCAATAGGGATGGTATGACCGCATTTTAAAATAACATCTTCATAGAAAGTATTACAAACATAGCATTTGTTTGCGTTGAATATGTCAACAGCCTGTGCTGAGTTCACAGGATGTTTCTCTGGCTCTTCTTCTTCAGACGCGGAACTATCATCCAAGGCGGCACCTGCTTTTTTGGTCATCTGCCTGCCCTCACAATCCCTCCGATGGTGTCCGAACGCCTTACAGAGAAAACATTTAGTCAACCCTTTGAAGGTTTCACGCTCCTGATTTTGTTGATTTACCCTGTGTTGTAAGTACGTCTTGTAACGAGGGTTTTTATCACACATCTCACTCTGATGATGAGAATATTTACAATACTCGCACTGATAAAACTTCTCAGAGGTAGGCTTACGAAATTTCTGCCTACTGTAGGGTTGTTTGTCATAATTAGCCGCTGCTACAAAGTTAATGTTAGTATCTTCAGTAGCAAAGCAATCTTTGTTGGCTGTGTAGTAAGCCGAACCCCGTCTTTCAATTTCATCCACACTAGAGCATTCATTCTCTAACAAAAATTTAGCAAAGGCTGAAGGAATAGATGACACAATTTTGTCTCTAATAATTAGATCTTCCAATCTCTGATAACTTTTTTCAATTTTGGCTGCTGACGTCCATTTGGTGAAAATATCTCGGACTAAGCAGAGGTAGTCAGAGAACGTTTGAGTCGGTTTTGGGCTCAATTTACTGAACTGTTCTCTGTAACCTGCCTCATCTAACATAAAATGTGCCATAATCTTAGATTTCAGATAATGGTAATCTTTTCTGAGGTCTTTGGGGATGGTTTCAATAACTTTAAGAGGTTCCCCTGACAAACTCCTCATATACACAATATTCCATTCAGACAGTGGAACTTGATAATGTTCCATTAAAGTTTCAAAATTCTGGGTAAAGGCTGCGATGCAGTCACCCGAGGTATAATTACGTACAATACCTTGATATTTCTTATACTGGTTTTCTTTCTCCAGTCTTTCAGATTTCTTAAACTCTTTGTTAATGGCAGTCTCAGTGTCAAGTTGTTTCATCTTCAACTGTAACTCCAGTTCTTCTCTCTTACTCTGAGCTGCTATTTCTGCCTTTTTCAGCTCTGTATCTTTCTCGATCTCGGCCTTTTTCAGTGCACTATCTATCTCAGCTTGCTTTGTCTTTGCAGTCAGTTCTAATTCGGCTTGCTTTAAGGATGTGTCTGCCTCTACTTGCTTGGCAGTCCTTTCTGCTTCTGCCTGTTTCAGAGCTCTTTCAGCTGCTCTTTCATCGCGTTCTGCTGCTTTCTCCTGTACTAGTAGGTATTCTGCATATTTTTGCTCACTCCACTGTGTTAGTTCATCACCATGTAACTGTAACTTTATCCCCATATCAATGAAATCAAATAATGAAGACATGATGGAAAAATGTCAATGAAATACCAGCCACACACAATATGTAATAAGTGGTTAGTAATCAACAATTCACAATCTGTTTATATGGACGATATGTGCCTAAAAATGCATTTTTAAAGTATACGAAAAGAAAAAGTATACTCAAGTGCCCTGGATGCGGTGAAGAACGGTTGAAAATCGGGCTAGGAACTGTAGGGTCGCTACTTCGAATCGGAAATGACCTCTACGGCAAGGTTTCGGATGGTACGGAAAAACCTGCTTTGTTTTTGGAAGAAGATAAATTAGCGTCTATTTGTTGGTGTGTGCCTGCTTGTCACTAAGTGTTGATTAGGTTTGTATGGCGTTGAGTGTAATTGTATGTCGTAAGTTTGTCCGTCAACAATTTTTTTACAATACACGTTACTTTCTTTCCAAACACTTTTCGCGTTCCACAAACTCAATTCACAAAGACAATCTACAAGTATCTTAACACTCTACAACATTGATGACACATCACTTACATCAAGATGACATTCAGTAAGGACATAGACATCAAGTTTACAAGATGGCGACAAGGTCAAAATGGCGACAAGATCACAATGTCGACAAGGTCAAAACGGTGACAAGTTTCACAAATCACAAATGTTTTACACGCTTACAGGATCAAACAGAATGTATGCATTGTACGTTTACAAATGGTCTTACACATGTTTAAATAATGTAGTAACAATCAAAATGAGCCTTCCATGATCACATTTAAGTTTAAATCTAATTAAATTAAACGTTCAACAAGGACAAGCTATTCACGTTCAAATATAACTAAATTAAAGCTGGACGAGCCCTCCACGTTCACACATGTCAGGGTCTTAAACTTGGCTCGCTTTCCTAACAAGTGTGAGACAGTACAAATACAACGTGATTTGACGTAAGACTCAACGACACATCGTTCGGTGGATTTATTAACATATCAAATACAGAACGATGATCACAAATACATATAATGGATACTTTACAACTTACATCCACAATACAGTCACAAGTCTGACTCGCAAGATGTCCGGACACTCGCCTTTCAATACAGAAACCATACAACGCCTTTCTCACACGTCCGTCATGTTCCGTGTCCCAGAGCTGTCTGGACCTGGTTCGCAACTTGCCTCCTGCCTGCCGTGGCGTCACGTGGCAGGCGTGCGTCTTGCGTTGGCGGCCTGACCGCTGGTCAGCCAGCGATCTCGCAGGCCGATAACTCCTATTTGCCTGGCGGCGCAACGAAGTTGTTGCATCCCTTACTGGGAGCTAAGTCGCCTGGCGGTCGTAACGATGTCCCTGCATCGCTGTCCCCTGTCGGACTCTGACAGTACTATGTTGGCAGTAAATGACAATGACAGTTCAATATTCTCTTGATAACATATAAAATAATGAATTGCTTATATATTTTAACATTGCCCCATTATAATACTTACCAAGACTAAAGAATGGATCTAAAAAGAAAAACAATATACAATTATATATTACAGTAAAATATGATTTACAGAAAATGAGATACAATTGTTATTCATCTATCTGTGTTTTCTCAATACTTATCCTCGTCTGTTCCATGAGTACTGCACTTCTGCCACAGCTGCAAATCATCACCATACATAAGGGGAAGCATTGATTGCTAACATTTTGGAAACATCTACAATATAAATTTATCTGACAAACTATACTGATTTTTCTTTCAGGAAATGAGTGTGAGTCTCTGACTATTATACTTTATATATCCTATAGACTTGGTCGAGTGTGGCTGACGTCTGGTTATTTATTGGGGCCTACCCATTGTTGATGTTTGATGTTGGACTGCAGTTATATTTACTGATGGATTTCATGTCTCAATGTCTGTATGAACATTAGTTGTCCATGAACTGTCCACCCATCATGTGCCATGCCGGTAAGCGTGGGCAGTCATTTTTTGCCATCTCACTCGATCACCAGAGTCATGGATCAGTTCTGCGTTCCTGTCTCGACCATGCCACGTAGCCAAGCCATCCAGGTATTTACTTATCGGTCTTCCCCTTGGTCTCTCCCCTTCGACCTTGCCAGTTGTCACCAAGTTCTCCAATTCATTTCTTATCATAACATGCCCACACATTTTTTACTGTCTACGTCTAATGACTCTAATCAGTTTACAATCTTCATTTGTTTCTTGAATGACTTGTTCACTAGTTTTTCTGTCTGCCCATGGTATTCTTTGCATTTTCCTCAGAAAACTGTGGAATGTGGTAAATAAAAGAACCAATGTCGTTGTTCTAAATTCGTTCGTTTAGTCTCTGTAATGTTAGTTTATACACTCACTATTGCTACAACAACCTAATACCCTGATTCAATGCCTGGAATTGGAGACAGTAGCACAATTACCAGTCCATTAAAATCCTGAATCTTCTTATCTTTAGTATATCCATTTTCTTGTGAATTGTGGGTGATGAGAGGTTCTCTCTTCTTTTACTCATTTCCTCCTCTTTGGCAAGAACGTGGTCAGCGACGTGCTCTCTTCTTCAGTATCATCGTGCAGAAATTCTTTCTTTTTTTCCCCTCGGTTTCATATATATGAAAAACCTTAAAATATTTGTGTGTGTGAATATATTACCAAAATGTAAAACAAGAAACAACTGCATCATTTTTCGATTAAATCACCACAGCATGCAATGCAAGTCTCCACCGACGATAAAGTGTTTGGAAGCATGTAGAAGAAAACACGTCTTTATCGCGTTTGTAAACACTCATGCACCACCTGCTGTACCTATTCATGGGACCAAAAAAGTGTTTCCTCCCAATGACTCTTCGAATTGTCCAAACAGGCGGAAATCACTTGGGGCGAGGTCTGGTGAGTACGGGATATGTGGTACACACTGAAAGTGCAGGTCTTCGATGTTTCTTTTCAACCATTGCAAGGGCACGAGCATTATCATATTGCAAAAGGACGGGTTTACTCAGAAGTTAACGTCGTTTGGATTTGATTGCGAGTCGAAGAAGATTCCTACGAAGATCTGTATACATATTACTGGTGAGAGTTTTCCCTCTTGGCATGTTGTGCTCTAATATAACGCCTCGGTCATCCCAAACGAGATTGATCATAACCTTCCCCGCAGTTGGCAGGGTGCGAATATTCTTTGGTTTCGGTGAGGAGAGAATAAGACCTGGAGGCTGTACTGTGCAACCACAGACCACTCAGCCGGCAAGCCAATGCTCTGACAACTGCTGAATTACGTCTCATTGACTATTGTACTAAGTTTGAATAACGAAGACACAAACAATACATTGCACGATTTATTGCCTGGCATATTTCCCTGCATCTCGTCAGGTACATACTGCAGAAATCACACAACTTACGTGAATTAACTAGATAAATCCTTCAAGTTGAAATATACACAGATTCGCACAGTAATATCACTTATCTACCACGGTAATTTTAAGCTGACTAACATATCTTTCTGTTTGCACAATTCTAGCTTGCGTTGATAGATCATAATTGCTTCTGCAAATTTTAACAAGCGAGTATTTTGTGTGTTAAACAACACGCGAAAGGCAGTGTTTCTGTCCACCACATGGCCACTTTCGACAATGTGCCTGCCAATTGAAGACGCCGGGAGCTTCCGGTGTGTCGGCCCCACGAGGCTAGCATCTCCTGTGTGTTGTATCTTGTTGACCCATTGAGGTATGTGTTCTGACACCCCTTTGTTAATCTGTCTCTCTGTTCTACCAATGTAAACAGCCTGGCATCTACATGTGAATTGGTAAATACAATTGTTTGTGGCATACAGAGGAACATTTAGAAGAAAATAGTTGTTTCCTATTCTAGCGGACATCTTCATGGCACATTTAGAAGAAAAGAAAAGAGATCCTCAGACATCAACAACTTGGCCTTTTACCGTCGTTATGTGGACGATATACTAATTATCACCACAGACGAGCTACAAGCAACATCGTTTCAGGCCACAATGAACAAGACGCATAAGAATATCTCTCTATCTATGGAACACAAACACAACGAAGCGTTACCGTTCCTAGATATTCTAATGAGACGTAGAGCAGACGGCACAATTCAAAGATCGGTGTATCGCAAAGGAACATGGACTGGCCAATACCTAAATTTTCAGAGCTTCACACCTGTCCAGTACAAACGGGGCTTAGTACGGACCTGGTTTGACCGTGCTAGAAAGATATGCACCCAGGACACACTGACAGAGGAATTTGAAACTCTGAAGAATGTCTTAAACCTGAATGGGTACTCCACAGGATTTATAAAGCGCCACTGCCAACAGCCCAAACCCAAAGCAGACGTAACTATAGTCCCTAAACTCAAGGTATTCATCCAGCTAACCTTTCGAGGGGATGACGTAATGCAACGTCTACAAGACCGGCTTACTACAGCAGTAGGCCGACCATTCTGTGCGGCAACTCCAGTCATTAGATTTAAAACCGTACCGATTCCTACACCAGCAGTCAAAAAGCCTGTTCCTCTGTACGCCACAAACAATTGTATTTACCAATTCACATGTAGATGCCAGGCCGTTTACATTGGTAGAACAGAGAGACAGTTTAACAAACGGGTGTCAGAACACATACCTCAATGGGTCAACAAGATACAACACACAGGGGCCTCGTGGGGCCGACACACCGGAAGCTCCCGGCGTCTTCAATTGGCAGGCACATTGTCGAAAGTGGTCATGTGGTGGACAGAAACACTGCCTTTCGCGTGTTGTTTAACACACAAAATACTCGCTTGTTAAAATTTGCAGAAGCAATTATGATCAATCAACGCAAGCCAGAATTGTGCAAACAGAAAGACATGTTAGTCAGCTTAAAATTACCGTGGTAGACAATCGACATTACTGTGCGAATATGTGTATATTTCAACTTGAAGGATTTATCTAGTTAATTCACGTAAGTTGTGTGATTTCTGCAGTATGTACCTGACGAGGTGCAGTGAAATATGCCAGGCAATAAATCGTGCAATCTATTGTTTGTGTCTTCGTTATTCAAATTCACTACGTGAAAACATTGTTTTGTATTGTACTAAGTGCTGCGGAAACCAATACATTCACTCCTTTCCGTGTTACTCAGTTACAAGAATGCACAAGTACTCACCTGCAGTTGCTAAGACTGCCAGCAGAACAAGAAAAGCACACACAATAGCGATCTTCATTGTTGTTGATTTCTGTAATGAAACTTTATTGACATTAAATATTATTGTAATGAATTTCTGTAACGAATTGGGTGTATTTTTAATTACTGTGGGGGTTCTGAAAATATTGCCGTTCCAAGTTTTGTATTCACCCTTTGTGGAATGTGCAGTTCATGCAACATAAAAGGTAAATACAAAACGTGAAAGGGCAATATTTTTAAAAACTTCACAGTCATTAAATTAAACCCTGTAGTATGCATTTCTTTCTCCGTAATCCCGTATATTCTCGTGAGTAACGTAACCTGCTCGAGAATCGGTAGCGGTTTTCGTCGTGTTTGTAACTTACGGGGTATGTGAGCCGGTCGCTCAGAAAGTAATGGCAAACTACTGAGCGTAATCTTGCCAAGAAATCAACAATCAGCTGAAAGATGCTGATGTTGACAGCGATGTCCTATAAAGGATATGCAAATAAAAACACAAGTATGCATTTAGACCATCCTAAGCCAGCTGTTTATCTTGAATTAACCTAGTTATCAAATTCCTTTGTTTATTACAATGATGATCCTAATAACAGAAAAAGGAGTAATGGCTAATAGAAGAAAAACTGTATACCCAAATGCAACACCACCGTGAATGGAACTAATCTGAAACAAGTCAGTGTATTTAAGTATTTGGATGCTGTAATAAAAGCAGATGGGAGAGTTGAGTTGAGTTGAGTTAAGAACCGACATCACTGCACTCAGGACATTCCCATACGTGCTCCGTCCTCTCGTTCAACAGCCAGCGAAGAGTCATACTATTAATCGTTCCCACCTCTATCTGATTAAAAGTTCTCCTGGTCTTCCCTCTCAGTTTTGAGATTCTTTCAGAACCCCTGCTGATCCCCCGCATACTCATTCTTTCCACATATGGGTTCTCAATCTGTTCCTCCGCCTTCTCCACCTGGTCCCACAAGCGCACGACACCTCCCCCTTGTCCATAGGCAAGATACCACCAAGAGGTGCATTCCCTGCTAGCCTATCAGCCTGTTCATTCCCCCGTACACCCGCATGGCCAGGGCAAAATATCCATACAATTCTCACAATCTGTGACCTCTGAAGCGATGAGAGCCATTCCACACGAAACATTCCTTTCTCCACCTTACAAAGCATACGCTTTGAATCCGTTTGAAGATGGGGGATGTATTAAGAAAGTCAAATGTAGAATAGCCCAAACAAAGCTAGGATTTCACAAGAAGAAGAATATATTCTGCAATTTATCTTTGTCAATTTAGGTCAGGCCTACAATTTATAGAGGCTATATTGAGCCAATCCTGATGTAAGGAAGCGATCATGGAAATTAGAAGACAAGTGAGGAATTATGTGGAAAGTGCAGAGATTTAGTTTTATAGAGGAATAATGAGAACAGCCTGGACGGATAGAAAGATTAATGAAGGTATCTTGAAAGAAGTTAACTTACAAAGAGAACTGGCTAATAGCATCAGAAAAAGACGGTCTACATACTTTGGGCATGTCATAAGAGGGGGAGTAGGTCGACACAACGGGAAAGGTGGAGGGGAAGAGAGACTGGGAGAGATCCAGACAGAAGATGATGGAGAGTATAGCATCATAACATAGTGGTACATCATTGTCAGAAATGATAGGCAGTACATAGACAGAGAGATGTGGAAATAACATAATCACCAACGCCACATATCGTGGACTGTAGGAAGAAAAAGAAGAAATTCTGTAGATAGATAGATAAGAAGGAAATGTGAATTGTAAAATAACTATTGTGACAGACATCGTGACCAGTGACAGGAATTTATCATGCAAGGATGTATAAAACCATACCAGTAAGTCTCACGATGGCACTACTCACAATCAGGCGCATGAGCTGGGTATCAACGAATAATATCAACTGTTGCTGAGACAGAAAGAGGGAAATATTCAGGAAGTAGTGGCAAACTACTGAAAGTAGAATTAGCCAGTAAATCACATTCAATAATTTCTGGGGTTGACTACAACGTCCTGTGAAGGGCATGCAACTAACATGACATAGAAATGGAAGCAGTAGTGGTACAGACAAAGAGCCGTACAGACTACGGGAGCTGTCCCAGGAGATGATTACAACAAACAAGTTGGTAGACTGAGGGACGAGTAGCAAACATACAACTATACTCACGGATCTGACGTTGACGAGGATTGACGTTGGAGCGTTTGTGATTTACCAGTACCACACCGGTGTTATATAGTGTTTTGTTGCCTACAGAAAAGCTCTTGTTGATAAGATAAGCCATATTTATTACTGAGATTATTGTTTTCAGTTGACACATAATCGGTCATTATATTATGAAATCATCTTTATTTCTAGCTCTTCTTAAAGCAATGGCTCTCAAGTTTTCCCAAACTGAATCTGTGTTGTGATGGTATACTAGCTCAGGGTCCATTCTCAAAGAGACCCCATTTCTGAAAGACCACTCCTAAACTGTACCAATCTTGTACCACACACCCGACCAAACCTTCTAATGCAAACTCTGAATTATTTCCAACTTCGTCAGACAACCCATCCACATACACCACCCCAGTTGGTATTGTGCACTCTCAGTTAATACCAACCCCAATCCAAGAAACATTCTCACAAGCGACCACTCCTCCGAATTTCCACTTAGAAATAGTACCACCCCATGTTGAAATGATCCACACATCCCGACCCCCATATCCACCTCGCATCCATTATCACAATCAGCTTACATAATCGATGACCTTAACTTACCTATATTCCAAATCAGTTAACAATACGACTCTGAACAAACACAAGCTACAACAACATTGGTGTCTGTAGAAGATACAATATATCAGACTTGGTATCTTGTTCTGATGTTATGATGACGGCAGAAGGTGATATTTTGTGAATATATATACTTCTGCAGTCAAAGACATGCTTCGTGTTCACGATTTATCTAATAGTTAACAGAAAGATAATCAATGCTCTCCGTAGGCGTGGGATGTTTACCTGTGATATCTATCAATTATTCGTGTGGAAGAATATTAGTAGTTCTTCGATTTTGCGTAGCTCTTCGGGAAATACATTAATAATCACAATCAGTTTTAGTTACGTTACAAATCACTGTTGTTATTTGTTTCTCTAAATTTTGGAATATTTGGATCGTTAATGTAATATGTCCTACCCCTGTCTGTCATCTTATGCGCAAAAAAAAAAGAACAAATAATTGTAATGTCAGTTTCAACATCAAGATACACTGCATTCAGCAATTTAGAGATGGCACTCTTATGAAGACAATACTGAAGGGAAGAATCGAAGTCAGGTCAGTAAATCAAGATATAATCAAGAGACTGACATACAACAATCTGACACATACAAAAAAGTGGAAAGATAACATCAACAGACGAAAAACAAAAACAGCAACAACAATTTGTCAGACAAAAGTAAGAAATATCCTTGATGGAGAGAAGTGTGATGGAGCATGCATTCAAGAGCAACAACGTAACGCCCCTACCATACGTTCAGTCAGGGGGTACTAGGGCATAAATGTGAACGCGAAGATCACAACTTGGATTTATGATACTTAAGTGAAACTTCTAGCGCCAAATTTAATTTCCAGAACTTATACAATGATAAAGTAAACAACAATTCAGAATATAAAATCTATATAGCCCTGCATACAATAATCTAACAAATGCAATCCCCTAGATCAGTGTTTCACAACCCTTTTTGTGCTATGCCCCACCTAAGCCTTTCTGAAATTCTTATACCCCCACCCCAACATTTACATAATTTTTAATATTCAAAAATTGAAATGTTAACTAAAGAAACGTGAATGATAATTTTTAGGAAGAAATCACTAGGAAATTATTGAGCAAACACAGTAAGTAAATTTTCAAAACATATAATGGAGAACTGAAATTCAAGTACAAAATAATTTTGATGAAATATTTTTCTATGTAATTTTAATTATTAGTAATTATTTATTATTTAAATTTAGTAAGATCCTTGCGCTTGATGCTTACTGCAAAGATATTTTATGGCAGGTTCCAATTTTGTTAACTTCAGTCTTAAGTCACCCCGTTTTGTTATATCCAGCCGATTTCTTTCTGTTTTTGTTTTAGCAGCAAATCATTTATGGCACTAAATCCGCATTCAGCTAAATATGAAGATGGAAACGGTAACAATAGTTCTCTTGCACATTTGGTTGCATTAGGATATTTGATTTCAGTTTCCTCATAAAGCCATGCCATCGCTCCTTTTATATTAAATAAAATTTTAATTGACTCATCATTTTGCATTTCTGCGAGTTCTTCTTGATACTGCATATTTGCCCAGTATAACCAGTAGTTCAGCTCTAACGTCTAACAATGAAATCACGGCTACTAACATCTGACTTATACTGGACGTTTACCCAGCTCGAGTAGCGACTGAGAGTCGCTATACGGTTAACTTAAACTCTGGACGAGTCCATTTTTGAATTGCCACCCCCCCCCCCCCTCTTAACAATCAAATTGCCCACCTGTGGAGCGTGGCCCCATGTTGGGAAACACTACCCTAGATTCATTCATTTATTCAGTATCATGAACTTTGCAGAACGTCGCTCTCACAACAACCTTCAGGAAAACTTCTCGATCACAAGCAAGATGTCCTGCATCCAATACACCCATCTGGAGATCATCCGCCAGATTCTACACCTATCTTCTCTTTGGCTTTCCTCTTCCTCTCTTCCCAGGCATATGCCCTTCCATTATTGTTCTCTCCAAACTTTTGTGACGTTTCAATTAACCAACATATTCGTATTTCAGTTTTCTTTGTTGTATCGTCTTTAGCAGCTAACCTTCTTCAGTATTAAAATCTTGTCGTATGGATACATTTGTTCTTTTCTGTATTCGAGTTATTCTTAGAACCCAACTATAACATTTACATTCAAAGGCATAAGTGAGCTGTTAAGCCTGTTTAATAAGTGTCCAGGTCTCACAGGCGTAAGTTGCAAGGGGAAAGATGCAAGCTCTTAAATATCTCATTGTTGAAGGTCTATCTGTCCTACGCCATAATTTATTCAGTTGTTTTAGTTTTTGAAGAGCAATAGATATGTCTGTTAATTTCTTTCATTGTGTCACCGTTGTTGGTAATTAATGACCCAAGATATTCGAAATTCTCCACCACCTCCGATTGTCCCTCATTAAAGAAGGTTGGCAACTAAAGCCGATAAAACAAGGAAAATTGATATACAGCTTTACATAACAGAATTACGACACATACAGGACGTTGCGGCGATTAGCCTTCATCAGCAAACACATTCACAAACACAACATACAGTCAAGAAGATCTCCTGTGACTACATCGAGAGGTGACGACAGGATGAGAAGAACAAAAGGATGAAAAAATGAAAGCAAAAAAAAATAGAAAAGATAGCTGGTAACGGCTAAGTTTAAGTGAATAAATCTAACACCCAAATAGTAACATATAACGATTAACAGAAGACGGTAGTACACTTAGTTGCAGTTGTAAACATAGTAAAAATAGTGAATAAAATTGGGTGGAACTGCGGTAAGGCTGTGAAAATGTAAACATACAAGTTTGGAGAGAACAATAATGAAGGGGTATATGCCCGGCAGTCTCCGTGGCTAAGGTCTTACGGGCGGGATTCGTGAGCCCGCTTACCCGAGTTAGAAACACAGCTGTGACCGATTTGGCAGCAGACTGCGTCGCGCTGGGTTTTAACGTCTTGGTATGGGAGCCGGTCGTTGAGAAAGCAATGGCAAACTATTGAACGTAAAACTTGGCAAGACATCAACAACAGCAGTGAAATGCAGGTGTTGACCGTGATGTCTTGTAAATAGTATATGCATACACACACACACACACACACACACACACACACACACACACAAATGCCCGGGAAAAGAGGAAGAGGAAGCCAAAGAGAAGATGTGTGCAGAATGTCGCAGATGCTTTCCAGATGGGTGTACCGGACGCCGGGCATCTTGCTTATGATTGAGAAGTTTTCAAGAAAGTTGTTATGGGAGCCAGGTTCTGCAAAGAACTTGCTACTAAATGAATGAATGAATGAATGAATGAATGAATGAATGAATGAATGAATGAATGAATGCTCAGGTGCCTACTTTTTTCATTCATCCACTATATGTTCTAATCAATACGTGTGGATTTATTTCTTCTTTGCCAATGTCCTCGAAAATTCTGCTGTAGTACACTGGCTATTTACCTGCTCTGTGGCCACGGTTCGAATCCTCATAGCGGCGGAGTTTTTATTGACTTTGGCGCCAACGTCTACCGCTCCAAAAATTGGTACCAAACAATCCTTTTTGAAGTAACGAAGGCAAGCATGATACTGACCCAACTCCCCATCGAGTGTCGATTTGTCTATTAAAGTACCAGGCTAACACCATCTATTCATTCTTCTTAATACGTATAATAGACCCGCGTTGTAAAAGTTCCCCGCAATTCGTATGTTTGTATATATCGTACAGCTAACAGGATCGACCTGCCTAACTCACGGGTTGACACAAACAAGGGTCGTGAAGTGACCTCAATATTCGTCATGTACGACTGACCATCATAACAGTTCCCACTTCGCACGGGTCTGATACATGACTGGCCTCGCTCAGTGACATCTACTTCAGCGCTTCATGCGGCCAGCTCACTAGACTTCTTATGTTGTAGGTAAACACCTGTCCGTTTAAGCGTAGGCCTGTGTCAAGAGCCATTTTCTCCCACACCTGGCTTTCATTCAACAGCTGGGGTCTGATACTGACCGTAAAGAAATCAGACAGAAAGCAGACACAGAGTGGAAGTAGAGTGAAGTTCTCAACACTTGTCGTCACATCGACAGGCTGAACGCGTCACTATGTCAGATATGGAGGTAAGAGATTACATCGCTCTAGTATAGGTGTCTATCATGTTAAAGTTAGTTGCACACGCTTTACAGGACGTAGCAGTCAACTCCAGCATTTTTTTGGCTATTTGTGATTCCTGTGTAAGTTTATGTTCAGTAGTTTGCCATTTCTTTCGGAATGACCGGCACTCATACCATTGTATGAAAACTAACGCAAGGCGGTCTGCTTACAAATCGCCGTCAGCTGTTTCGAATACGGCTATGCGGGATTGCGAATTGCATTCGAAACACCTTCGCCACAGAGCCGTTCATCGTGTACATAGCTTTGTTTGATTTTTATGTTATCTGTACAATTGTTAAGTTCTATATAGTGGTTTATATGTTATCTGTACAATTGTTAAGTTCTATATAGTGGTTTACATGTTATCTGTACAATTAAGTTCTATATAGTGGCTTATATGTTATCTGTACAATTGTTAAGTTCTATATAGTGGTTTACATGTTATCTGTACAATTGTTAAGTTCTATAGAGTGGTTTATGTGTATTTACATTGCTAGCTGTACAATTGTTAAGTTCTATAGAGTGGTTTATATGTATTTACATTCTTAGCTGTACTGTAATTAAGTTCTATAGAGGAATTATATATGTATTTACATTTGTAAGGTGTGAGGTAAAGTTATACATTTACATTGTTAGCTTTACTGTTTTTCTATATATATATTTGCAAGGTTTGCTACAGTTAAGTTTTATAGAGTGATTATATATGTATTTACATTTACAAGGTTGCTATATTTCAGTTCTGTGGAGTGGTTATGTATGTATTTACATTTACAAGGTTGCTATATTTCAGTTCTGTGGAGTGGTTATGTATGTATTTACATTTTCAAGCTGCGCTATAAAGTTCTATGTCGTTATTATATATTTACATGTCTTTAATTGTAACTGATCTTAGTGTAGGAACTAAGCCAGTCAAGTCATTGTATCAATTCAACTATATCAAGTTTACTTGAGATTCGGCAGCGGATCGCGTCGCTTTGGATTCTTATGGAAGTTATGTGAACCGGTCGTTCAGAAATCAAGGGCAAACTACTGAACATAAATCTTGCCAAGACATCACCAGCAGCTGAAAAATGCTGGTGTTGACTTCAATGTCCTGTAAATAGGATATGCAAAAACAGTTTCCTTCTCACACGGCTGGCGTTGTCTTGGACATATGGCGCCAGCTCCAGGCACACCAGTCGGCATTCAAGACATGTGGTCAATACACTCACATCGCCTTTACTTCCCAATATATTTCATGGTACCAATAGTAGGCTGCAATCCCCTGGGTTAGTTGTATGCCTGGGATCCCATGCCACATGTACAAATCCGCCACAACGCCAATGGTGGCCCGTGACCACCATCAACATAGTTACTTGTCGCATTCGTCTGATATTTCTCATGTCATGATATACTTTCCTGTATCATTAGCCGATGCCTGACTGAGAGCTAAATCTACAGAGTTGTCCACTTAACTCGCTAGACTCTGGTGATGCCAGACTATAATCAGACGTTGTTCCGTTGAAGATTTCTGTTGAAACGATCGTCTGTACATATGTGCTTTCTGTGGTAAATCACCTGGATGTGATGAGATACCAGCTGAACTAATTAAAGCGGGAGGAGAAGAAGGCATACACATCTATCACGCATTATGTAAAAAGATATGGTAATGTGGTATATGGCCAAAAGATTGGAAGAGAACTATCTTCATTCCAATACCAAAACAGGGCAACCTGAAATTATGCACCAACTATAGAACTGTTGCCCTGATCAGACATGCAAGTAAAATTCTACTAAAATCATAATGGGAATATTTTGTTCAAATAAATGGAAGAAGAAATTAACGTGGTTCAAGCAGGATTTAGACAAGGAAGAGGAACAAGAGATCACATTCTCAATATGCGTTTAATAATAGAGAAGTGCAGAGAATTTAATGTACACCTATTCTCATGTTTTGTGGATTATTCAAAGTCATTTAACTGTACAACATCCTAAACTTTGGGAAATAATAAGGAATATGGCTTTCCATCACATTTAATACAACTCATAAAAATGTTCTAACTAGACCAACAAGCAGCGGTTATAATAGATGGCGAGACATCAAATTGGTTTGACATCAAGCAAGGAACCAGACAGGGATGTGTGTTGTCTCACTATTTGTTTAAACTGTACGCCAAAAATATGAGAAATGTCAGAGATGATATAAACAAGGAGCTAGCTATATGATGCCCTAAATATCGGCGGTCATGACATACCAGAGATTCGATATGCTGACGATACAGTATTGCTATCCACAACACAGAATGGTATAGAAAACCTAATAGCCTCAACCCAATTGAATAATGAAAATCACAACTTATATTTTAACATAGCAAAAACAAAGATAATGCATACAGATAAAACTACTATGGAGAAAGAAATATATGTTAATTGAGGAAAATTGGAGGTGGTAGACAATTTCGAATATCTTGGGTCATTGATTACCAACAATGGTGACAATGAAAGAAGTTAAAAAGACGAATATCTATTGCTCTTCAACGACTAAAACAATTGAATAAATTGTGAACAGGGACAGATAGAACTACAAAAATTAGGTTTTTAGGAGCATGCATTTTTTCCATTCCAACTTACGCCTGTGAGACGAACACTTACTAAACGAGCTGAACAGCGCATAAATGCCTTTTAAAGTATTTTTTTTTTAAATATTGCATATCCCTTACAGGAAGTTGCAGTCAACACCAGCATTTTTCAGCTGCTGTTGATGTACTAGGAAAGATTACGCTCAGTAGTTTGACATTGCTTTCTGAGCCACCGGCTAACCTACCCCAAAGTTACCAACGCGGCGAGAAACGCTACCGATTCTTGCGCAGGTTACGTTACTCATGAGAATATACGGGATTACGGAGAAATGCCCGTTATAGACGGGTTCTAAGAATATATTGGATAAAGACAAGAACAAATGCTCCCACACTTCACGAGCTAAATATTGAAGGTTAGCTATTAAAAACGATAAAACAAAGAAAATTGAAATATTTTGGTCACTTGAAACGTCACGAAAGTTTGGAGAGAACAAAAATTGAAGATTATAAGCCCGGGAAGAGAGGTAGAGGAAGGCCAAAGATAAGATGGTTGTAGGATGTGGCGGATGATCTCTAGATGGGTGTATCGGACGCGGGACAGCTTGCTTATGACCGAAAGGTTTTCCAGAAGGTTGTTATGGGAGCGAGGTTCTGCAAAGGACAAGCTACTGAATGAATGAATGTTATGGGAGCGAGGTTCTGCAAAGGACATGCTATTGAATGAATGAATGTTATGGGAGCGAGGTTCTGCAAAGGACATGTTACTGAATGAATGAATTAATCGTTTTGATATTCACATCTCCTTAATGAGATATAGTTTTGAACTTTTATGTATCCCAATTTAAATAATTCATCTTGATCACTTGTTGGTGCGTAATATTAAATAATGTTCCTGATTTTCTTTTTTGAGCACTAGACTGAGTTTTGTGTGCGGATAAGCTGTCCCTATTATCAATGTTCCTCGCTATCACGTGAACCCACTCCGACTTTAGATACAGTTGTAATTTACGTCCCCATGTCAAGGAAAAGTCAACATTTTATTCGAGCTGTCCGATGTAGGGATTGAAACCCTTACCTCGGCATCAGCACACCCGATGATTAAGAATTGGTTTAAAATATTGCTATTATTCAGGAACTCAACTGCGTCCCATTTTGTTAATGCTTTCTATGTCTCTTTAGGTATCGTTAGGGCCACCTATTCGCTATTGGTGGCATCTGGCTCTGTATGGCCTGAGTACAACACTATCCTGAGTTCAATGAATGTAATCTCGGTTTGTATATATACAATTGGCTGGGTCTGATCCGTATAAAGCAGGCGAGGTCAGTGCAGTTTGGGATCATGTGTATAATGTGGGAAAAGATATATGATCACAGCATAGAGAGAACGGTTCGGCAGTGGGTGACCATAGGATCTGGCCGACGCTCAGTACTCATAAGAAAGGCCAGACGGACACACAATCCCACTGTAACTGGTACCAGTAGTATTGGGACTCTTGGTTGGCTGTTGATTTTAACGCAGCCCGTCTAGGAATGTCCAGAGTTCTGTAATGTCGGTTCTTGACTCAACTCGGGGATTTATTCAGCAATCCAGACTTCATGCAGCTTTCTCGGTATGGCGTCATAGTTTATCTTGGAGAATTTCCTTTCCACTTGGCTGGATGAGCAGTGTTTTAATCTGTCCTTCATGCTGGGCTGAATTTGGTTGTTCCTACTTACTGGAGTAGCCAGCCCTAGGCACAACTCTTCGTAGTGGCCTAAGATGTTGCGTGTCGGTGTCAAACATGTAATTATGTGCGAGTATGGGTATATGGATGTTTGTATGTGGATGCCCACGCTTTCCGGCATGGCACATGATTGATTGATTGATTGATTGATGTGGATGGATATGTGTATGTGCGTATGTACATGCATATGTGCGTGTATATGTGCGTTTATGTGTGTTTATGTTCTTGTGTATATATGTGTATGTGTGAGCACGCATGTGTGTATGCGTGTTTATGTATGTTTTGGCAGTATGTTTGGGTTTACGGATATACGGGCGGTCATGCGTCGGGCGGTTTTGTGTGCGTGAGTGCATGCATACATGCATTCGTGTATGTATGCATGTGTGTATCTCTCTATGTATGTGTGAAAGTATGTATACATTTGTTTGCATGTTTATTGTGAGTACACGTGTGCGTATGTTTGTGAGTGCCTGCGTGCGCTCTGAGGCGCACGCGACTGCATGTGTGTGAACGTAGCTATAGACCCATAGTAGATGCTATGGTTAGGGTGTGAACTCTTTCCCATACTATACGCCTTGCGAGTTTAAGTGTTCAGGTCTCTTTCTAGACGCTTTTTCTTCGAAATAAGTTCGCAGTTAAACATGTCTGATAGCCATATTTCACGAGTCCGAGTTGATCATACACCTGTCTGCAATCATAAACCCTCCTTCTGCTATCGATGGCACCCCAACAGTCTGGACAGACAAGTGCACAACGATGGAAGCCCAACACTGACTGGACAGACAAGTGCACGACGATGGAAGCCCAACACTGACTGGACAGACAAGTGTACGACGATGGAAGCCCAACAGTCTGGACAGACAAGTGTACAACGAAGTAACCCCAACACTGACTGGACAGACAAGTGCACTACGAAGTAACCTCAACACTGACTGGACAGACAAGTGCACGACGAAGTAACCCCAACACGGACTGGACAGACAAGTGCACGACGAAGTAACCCCAACACTGACTGAACAGACAAGTGCACGACGAAGTAACCCCAACACTGTCGGGACAGACAAGTGCACGACGAAGTAACTCAAACATTATCTGAACAGACAAGTGCACGACGAAGTAACCCCAACACTGTCTGGACAGACAAGTGCACTACGAAGTAACCCCAACACTGACTGGACAGACAAGTGCACGACGAAGTAACCCCAACACTCACTGGACAAACAAGTGCACGACGAAGTAACTCCAACACTGACTGGACAAACAAGTGCACGACGAAGTAACTCCAACACTGACTGGACAAACAAGTGCACGACGAAGTAACTCCAACACTGACTGGACAGACAAGTGCACGACGAAGTAACCCCAACACTGACTGAACAGGCAAGTGCACAACGATGGAAGCCCAACAGTATGGACAGACAAGTGCACGACGAAGTAACCCCAACATTGACTGGACAGACAAGTGCACGACGAAGTAACCCCAACACTGTCTGGACAGACATGTGCACGACGAAGTAACCCCAACACTGACTGAACAGACAAGTGCACGACGAAGTAACCCCAACACTGACTGGACAGACAAGTGCACGACGAAGTAACCCCAACACTGTCTGGACAGACATGTGCACGACGAAGTAACCCCAACACTGACTGAACAGACAAGTGCACGACGAAGTAACCCCAACACTGACTGGACAGACAAGTGCACGACGAAGTAACCCCAACACGGACTGGACAGACAAGTGCACGACGAAGTAACCCCAACACTGACTGAACAGACAAGTGCACGACGAAGTAACCCCAACACTGACTGGACAGACAAGTGCACGACGAAGTAACCCCAACACGGACTGGACAGACAAGTGCACGACGAAGTAACCCCAACACTGACTGAACAGACAAGTGCACGACGAAGTAACCCCAACACTGTCGGGACAGACAAGTGCACGACGAAGTAACTCAAACATTATCTGAACAGACAAGTGCACTACGAAGTAACCCCAACACTGACTGAACAGACATGTGCACGACGAAGTAACAAAAACACTTGACTGGACAGACAAGTGCACGACGAAGTAACTCCAACACTGTCTGGACAGACAAGTGCACGACGAAGTAACCCCAACACTGACTGGACAGACAAGTGCACGACGAAGTAACCCCAACACTGTCTGGACAGACAAGTGCACGACGAAGTAACCCCAACACTGACTGGACAGACAAGTGCACGACGAAGTAACCCCAACACTCACTGGACAAACAAGTGCACGACGAAGTAACTCCAACACTGACTGGACAAACAAGTGCACGACGAAGTAACTCCAACACTGACTGGACAAACATGTGCACGACGAAGTAACTCCAACACTGACTGGACAAACAAGTGCACGACGAAGTAACTCCAACACTGACTGGACAAACAAGTGCACGACGAAGTAACTCCAACACTGACTGGACAGACAAGTGCACGACGAAGTAACCCCAACACTGACTGGACAGACAAGTGCACGACGAAGTAACCCCAACACTGTCTGGACAGACATGTGCACGACGAAGTAACCCCAACACTGACTGAACAGACAAGTGCACGACGAAGTAACCCCAACACTGACTGGACAGACAAGTGCACGACGAAGTAACCCCAACACGGACTGGACAGACAAGTGCACGACGAAGTAACCCCAACACTGACTGAACAGACAAGTGCACGACGAAGTAACCCCAACACTGACTGAACAGACAAGTGCACGACGAAGTAACCCCAACATTATCTGAACAGACAAGTGCACGACGAAGTAACCCCAACACTGTCTGGACAGACAAGTGCACGACGAAGTAATCCCAACACTGACTGGACAGACAAGTGCACGAACCACTCTGCCACCTTGGTTATTTAGGTTTAACTATTCCTTATTTCCGAAGCATCCACATTCAAATGTATTTATTAAACAGCCTGATTTTCACTGGCCCTTATCGTCGTGGCATTAATTTCGCGATGGTGAGATCGATATTGTGTATTCAGTGGTATTATCATCCAGTGTCTTTTTGGTTGGCGTGGGCGATCATGTTTCTTCACAAATTACAATCTCCAACTGCATGGATCAATTCGAGTGTTGATTCCCTTCCGTGCAATGATGCAAGACTGTCAAGAATCTTCTTACACTTTTCCTCTCTCCACAAATCTTTCCGGTTGTCACATGTTCGTTTTTGTTTTCTCATAATGTGGCCAAAATATGACTTATTCTTTCTGTTTGTGAAAGGTTGTCTTTGCGACTTATCTTCCCTCAGAATGTCCAGATTGCTCATTTGACTTTCCAATTAATTTTCAGCCTTCCTCTATAAAACCACATCTCCAAGGCTTCGAGGGATTTTTTAGCCTGTTTACTAATTGTCCGGGATTAGCAGCCGTGTGTTAAAATTGGCTCTATGTAACGTGCAAGAACTGTTTTTCTAACTTCCAAGGACAATGACTTATTGAATAACACGTTCATTTGAAAGAATTGTGCTTGTCCTGTTGTTCTTTATCTCAGTGATGCATCTTCCATCTGATGTTATCCGTGTGCCTAGATAACTGTGTGCACTGTCCTGAAATATTTACTTTAATTACACGTTTATGCACAATCTTTCTTTTTAAATCACCATAACTTCTGTCTTTCTATTTAAGCTAATGTCCATTTTTTAAAACTTTGTTTTTCAACCACTGTATCTATCATTTACTGTAGATCCTTCTGACATGTTACTATCAAGACTGCGTCATCAACATAACTAAGTTATGGTTACTCGTATTATGTTTATCAACCAGGATCCCTGACATATGTTCTGTAGTTCTCATATTTTCACTGTACAGTTGTGTTGTACACTAAAGTATTATACGCATAGTATTTTCTTTGTGAATTTATATTCACACCACTGGACATTTCATCTCATGTTTTTGTGCTATTTGTAAGTTTGTAACTATTCCTTGACGTTGTTTTAACATTGATGATGTCGAACGTTTATTGTCTGTATTAAATATTTCGGGATCAAGATCATCTTAATGGAATTCCCATGGAATTTGTTCGATTACATGTATATAATGTCATGTTATAGTGTCATGTATGTATATGACACTATACTATATTAAAATTACTCTGTATACTTCAAACTATCAAATACAATATTGATTTTTGCAGACAACCCCAGAAGATCCCATGCCATCCTTCGAGGATAAACTCCGCTATGTTATCAACACCACACACGTTGGAATCACGCTAGCTTTAGCCAAAGATGTGGGAATCTGGCAAATACTGACTAGTTATAATAATGCACCACTAACATCTGAGGATATCGCCGAGAGAAATAACTCGAAGGAAAGGTACGAGTGTTAGTTTCAATGTGCATCTTGTGAATTCTTGAGCTAATGACTCATTTTATTCGTAGTGAGTATGACAGGGAGAGATGGGGGGGGGGGGGGGGGGGGGGGGGGGCGAGAATGAATACGGAAAGACAGTTTAGAGGGAGCTGTTAGTTAGCTAGCTAGTTAGCTGTTTGTTTGTTTGTTTGTTTGTTTGTTTGTTGGTAGTTTGGTAGTCAGTCGACAGATCATCCTCATTGAACATTGAACCGTTCAGTCCATAAGTGCTCGGATCCCCCCCCCCCCTCAGCAAATCGCGCAGCGTGTAGCGGCTAACACTACATTTTTGAAAACCCGGACACCACAGAATCACACACGCTGCGAAAATTCACTCAAGGATTGCTTCGCTCAATGCACGAACTCCGTAGCATCGGCGCAGATCTTGAGAATAAACTCCTGATTTTACATCCTGAAACACAAATTACACGCAAGAGATGAAAATATACATCTCCTACGCGAAAAAGGGAACGGTCTCAAACACAACCGCCGTCGCCATCTTGACCGGAAGAATGAGTTTAGAGGTAGCATAAAATCTAAATATTAATCTGCCATCTATAGACGCCGCGTGTTTGTCGACCCATAGGAGAAGCACAGAATATCAACACTAACCTGTCATACATAGCGTATGAGCTAACAAAGGTTTGGTCTTGAAACTGGCCTCTTTATGACGTAGAAAACGTTAGAGGCAAAGTCCAATCAACAATGAACAAGTGCAGAGATAAAGAGCAGAGAAAGTCTGATTTTCTCATAAGTATATTTCCTTTCACCCTTCTCCGCCACCCCCCGCCCAATCGCCCGCCTGCCTCGCCAGGAATATCTCCATAACTAGCACTAGAAATGTGAGAACTCTTTGGAGAGGACACGGAGAAGCAAGGGATAGCAAATTATGGGATGGCTTTGTTTTAACTGCCCTCTCCGTGGCGAAGGTATTACGGACTCGGTTCTCAATCCCGTATACCTGTGTTCAAAAAACAGCTGCGCGCGATTTGGAAGCAGACCGCAATGTGCTGGTTTTTTTATGAATTGGTATGTTTCGGTCGTTCAGAAAGCAATGGTAGACTATTTAACGTAAACTTGCCAAGACATCAACAGCAACAACAACAAAAATGGTGTTGACTGAAAACGTCCTGTAAAGGATATGCAACTAACTTATTTTTTGTTTTAGCTGGATGATGGTCTGTGCTCCAGGTGGAGATAAATAGTAGCAGATCATCAGGCGTGGCAGGGGTGTCATTCATTGAATGAGAATCAAGGCACCGCTCCCCGTGTGTTGCCGGGAGGGTAATAGAAGTGTGGAATAGCTAAAGATAGGACAGCATGCCATGAGTGGTCTTGTGGTCTTTGCCCCTGTGGGTGATCAGAAGCAACAACAACAACAAAAAAACTATCTTCACCCCGCTGGCCCATGATGCACGAGGGCTATACACTGGACAACGTGAAACCATAGAAACAGGTGGAGGAGTGAGCTTGAGGGCAGCCGACAGCTAGTTGGTTTCGGTCTCGCTTTCGCGTCTCTCTGTTTATCTGCTTGTTTTGGAAACCGGTCACGTGATTGATAGATGCAATGCATTTCGTATGTTATTTAACACACAAAATAGTAGCTTTTTAAAGTTTGCAGAAGCCATCATGATTAATCTACACAGGCCAGATTTGTGCAGACAGACATGATAGTCAGTTTAAAATTACCGTGGTAGACACTTGAAATTACTGTGCCAATATGTGTATATTTCAGCTTGAAGGATGTATCTAATTAGTTTATGTTGTGTGATTTCTGCAGTATGTACCCGTCGAGATGAAGCGAAATATGCCAGGCAATAAATCGTGCAATCTGTTTGTGTCTTCGTAATTCATATCTGCTTATTGTTCATGTTTCGGATGTATACGACAGTATAGGCTCTAAATAGGGCTGTAACACTTTTTTTTCTCATTGCAAATATTTTTGTTATTGGTCAGTATGCTAACTTGCAAAAGGGTAGCTTTAGCATGGTGATTCTTGGTCTAATCTCTACAAGGCACTTTTCATTATGTGTTATCACTGTTCCGAGATAGTTGTACCGATACATTTCTCTACAAGGCACTTTTCATTAGGTGTTATCACTGTTCCGAGATAGTTGTACCGAAACATTTCTCTACAAGGCACTTTTCATTATGTGTTATCACTGTTCCGAGATAGTTGTACCGATACATTTCTCTACAAGACACCTTTCATTAGGTGTTATCACTGTTCCGAGATAGTTGTACCGATACATTTCTCTACAAGACACCTTTCATTAGGTGTTATCACTGTTCCGAGATAGTTGTACCGATACATTTCTCTACAAGACACCTTTCATTAGGTGTTATCACTGTTCCGAGATAGTTGTACCGATACATTTCTCTACAAGACACCTTTCATTAGGTGTTATCACTGTTCCGAGATAGTTGTACCGATACAGTTAAGAATATTCTTGTTTACTTGGATGCTACAGTGTATTTTTCTTCTTGGAGACAACCATGTTTTCTTAGTTTTATTCTAACTCGAGTTGATCACTGTGTACATCTCATCTTATTCCTATCGCATCTTGCGGTGTCGAGAGTGCCCCTTTATGGGCTTCATATGTTGAGATTCCCATGGACTGTTATTCCCTCAGTCCATCGTTTACATGGTCGCCTCTTCTGGTTCCATCTGGTGTGTACATCATTGCTTGTTGTGGTATACTGTCAGTTGCTAACCATTTATATGGCCGAGCCATTTAACTTGCTGTTTTTTAATAAAGTTTAGAACTACTATAATCCCCATTTTAGTCCTGATTTCTACGTTTCTGATTTTCTCTGAGCATTCTTTTCAGGAATCTCAATTCACGCATCCTATGCCATACCGGTAAGCGTGGACGGTCATGTTTCGTCATCTTACTCGATCACCAGAGTCGTGGATTAGCTCAGTGTATTTGTCTCGACCATACCACGTAGCCAAACTATCCAGCTTACCGTCGATCTTGCCAGTTATCACCCAGTTCTTCAATTTATTTCCACTTATAATGTGACCAAAATATGTCGTCTAATTTCTCTAATAAGTTGACAATTTTCATTTGTTTCTTGCAGGATGTGGTCATTGTTTTTTTTTTCTGTATGCCCATGGTACTCTTTGCATTCTCCACAGAAACATTTCCAAAGCCATCAGATGTTTTTCAGCTTGTCTGCACATTGTCCACGCTTCACATTCTTTCAATAGTGCAGGTTATATGTAGCACCTCAGCACTCTTTTTCTCGTAGCAAATGACTACTTTTTATTGGTCAGTATATTTTCCATAGACTTGTAGAATGTGAAAAAGAGCAGGAAATGGTTGTAGGAAACACTTGGTTTAAACAACACCCTAGAAGATTATGGACATGGAGGAGTCCTGACAGCAGGATTAGAAATCAGATTGATTACACTCTGATTAGCAGAAGGTTTCGAAATGCGCTAACAATTGCAAAAATAGTCCCCAATACAGACTTTTACAGTGATCACAGATTAATAACTGACACATGAGGGTAAAGTTAAAGAAAGTCAAATATATAACATTAAACACTAAATATGATCTATGTACATTGAGAAATGACAAGGAAATTCAAAGTAAATTCAACATAGAAGTACAGAACAGATTTGATATATTGTCTAATCTAGAATTTATATTTCAAGATGTGGATGATCAATGGGAAATGTTGAAGTATTAAATCAGTTTGCCTGCAGATACAGCTATTTCAAAATTAAAGGTGGGCCGTAAGAAATGGATGACTGAAGAAATTTTACAACTAATGGAAACAAGAAGACTCAACAAAAATAATCCTGCCAAATATGAAGAAATTCAGACAAGTCAGACTATTATGTAAGGAGGTAAAAGAAGCATGGCTTGAGAAAAATTGCATAGACATTGTAAAACACAACAGTAAAAATACCAAATCAATGCACAAAAGAATTCAGGAACTTACTAATAAAAGAACACGTACATCAGCAGGCTGTCTAAAAACAAAAGATGGCAAAATCATAATAGAAAAATATCAGATTCTACATGTATGGACAGATTGTGTGAAAAACCTGTATAATGATAACAGATAGGAACAGTATGGTATTCGAATTAATAATGAACCATCAATTTTTAAGATGGAGGTTCAGAATGGTCTTAACCATATGAAAACTGGCAAGACCCCCGGTTCAGAAAACATCACAACAGAAATGATTACATCTTTAGAAGAATATGGAATAGATCACCAAACTTCTGAAAACAGTATATGATACCGGAGATATACCTTCTGAATTATGTAATTGTGTATTTATTGCAATCCCAAAGAAATCAGGAACCTTGGAATGTGATCAACATCGTACAATTAGTATGAGTCACATCGTGAAGATTTTGCTACGAATTACCATGCAAAGAGTGAGGAATAAAATACAACCTGAAATAGGGGAAGAACAATGTGGGTTTGTAGAAGGCAAGGGTACAATAAATGTTGTGTATATGCTGCGATCAGTTATTATTATTCTATAGGAGTAAACGAAGATATATATCTTTGCTTTATTGACTACACAAAGGCTATCGATAGAGTAAGACATGTCGACATGGTAGAGATGCTTGCAAATCTACAAGCTGATGGGAAAGACATTACTTATTTAAAAAATCATATATTGGAAACAACAAGCTGCCATAAGGATTAGTAATGAAGTGGGACAATATCAACCTATTAAGAGAGGTGTTAGACAAGAATGTGTAATGTCTCCAGATCTTTAATTCCTATACAGTGAAAATATTTTCAGAAATGTAGAAGATATAAATGGAATCATCATTGGGGGGACGAAATATCAATAAAATTAGATCAGTATTGATTGCAGACAATGAGCATGATCTTCAACAATTAGTGGAATGCGTTTGTTGCACACGGTGAACAACTAGGATTAGAATTAAACTGTAAGAAGACAGATTATGGTTGTCACTAGGTGAACGAAATATCATAATGTAATATACAAGTAAATGGGAATATTCTTCAACAAGTAAATCGGTACATTTATCCCGGAATAGTAATATCTGATGGGGGATTCCTTGACGAGAACAAGAATCACCTTGGCGACAGTAGCCTTTAGCAAGATGAAATACATACTTAACAAAAATGTGCTTGCTTGTGTTAGCTGGCTGTGAACTCCAGTATGTCGGATGAAGACATCCTGTTGTCCAACATCAGTGTGATGTCATATCGGACTGAGGTTGGCGTGAGTATCCGTTGGCCTATGTCTGGCCTATTGGTGTGCAGACTGGTGGTTCCTCACCGTGCAGGCAGATACTCTCCGACTTCGGAAGAATTAGCGATCCTACTACGTAGCCAGGACCCCGAAGGGACCTGTTGCCCAGGACGCACGGATAGGACGTGTTAGTAGGTCTTGGCCAGTATAGAACCTGGCCCTGGTGCCTTAGAAACACCTATGCATCCCATAAAAAGATGTCAATTGAAACGAGAAAGAGTGTTGAGGTGCTACATAGAGCCAGTACTTTTGTATGAATGTGAAGCGTGGACACTGAGGAGTCAAGCTGAAAAACATCTGATGGCTGTGGAAATTTGGTTTCTGAGAATACAAATAATACCACGGACAGACAGAAAAAAGTGACCAAGTACTACAGGAGACAAATTAAAATCGTAACTTGATTAGAGAAATTAGACGTAGAATTTTTTTTTCAATTTTTTTTTTTTTTTTTTGGGGGGGGGGGCATGTTATGAGAAGAAATAAATTGGAGAACTTGGTGGCAACTGGCAAGATCGAAGGGAAGATAAAAAGGGGAAAACAGAAGTGAATACCTGGATGGCTTGACCATGTGGCATGGTCGAGACAAGAACACTGAGCTGATTCACGACTCTGGTGATAGAGTGAAATGCGAGTCATGGCCGCCCACGCTTACCGGCATTGTACATGATGGATGGATTTTTTTCCATCTTGCAAAAGGCTACCTTCGCCATGGCAATTCTTGTTTTAATGTCTTCAAGGCATTTCCCATCACATATGACTGTTCCGGGATAATTGTACCGATGCACTTGTTGGAGAATATTCCAATTTACTTGTATAATATATTGTGGTATTTCCTTCTTCCCAGTGACGACCATATGTGTGCTGCTGTGTTCATCTGTATGCTGCTGTGTCCATTTGTGTTTGGCTGTGTCCGTCTGTGTGCTGCTGTGTTCATTTGTGTTTGGCTGTGTCCGTCTGTGTGCTGCTGTGTCCGTCGTCTGTGTGCTGCTGTGTCCATCTGTGTGCTGCTGTGTCCATCTGTGTGCTGCTGTGTCCATCTGTGTGCTGCTGTGTCCATCCTTATGCTGGTGGATCCTGCCTCTTCTACTAAGAACCACGCCTTCCTGACTTTCCCTCGTGCTAAGCCACTATGGGTTAATCTGGCCAAAATATTTCAGTTTCCGACATGACAGTCTAGCCAGCTTTCTTTCGTATCCAGATCTTGTAGAGTTTCAAAATTGTTCTCTTAGTGCATAAGAATCTGTCTGTACCGTTTTCAGCGTTCAACCCAGAGTTTCTCATGTCTTTGAGTTCATGATTCCATCGCTTTGATGCTGCAAATGGATCTTCACAAACTGTATTATAACCTGTGTTGCTTGTGTTGTGCCTGTTAAGTGCACCATGTAGTTGATCATGGTGCTGTATTCCACTTAAGGACATGTTTTATTTCTTCATCTGCCTGTTCCATGGCGTTGCGGACGATTCGTGTGTTCCGAAGCTGCGGGCGATTTCGTAGCTGTCATTTGTTGGTTTCCATCTTGTGTGTTCCATCGTGTGTTGTGTCCATCTGTTGTGCTGCTATGTCCATCTGTGTGTGCTGTGTCCATCTGTGTGCTGCTGTGTTCATCTATGTACTGCTGTGTCCATCCGTGTGCTGCTGTGTCCATCTGTGTGCTGCTGTGTCCATCTGTGTGCTGCTGTGCCATATGTGTGCTGCTGTGTCCATCTGTGTGCTGCTGTGTCCATCTGTGTGCTGCTGTGTCCATATGTGTGCTGCTGTGTCCATCTGTGTGCTGCTGTCCATCTGTGTTGTGCTGTGTCCGTCTGTGTTGTGCTGTGTCCATCTGTGTTGTGCTGTGTCATCCTGTGTTGTGCTGTGTCCATCTGTGTGCTGCTGTGCCCATCTGTGTGCTGCTGTGCCCATCTGTATGCTGCTGTGTTCATCTGTGTGCTGCTGTGTTCATTTGTGTGCGGCTGTGTCCATCTGTGTGCTGCTGCGTCCATCTGTGTGCTGCTGTGTCCATCTCTGTGCTGCTGTCCATCTGTGTTGTGCTGTGTCCATCTGTGTTGTGCTGTGTTCATCTGTGTGCTGCTGCGTCCATCTGTGTGCTGCTGCGTCCATCTGTGTGCTGCTGTGTCCATCTCTGTGCTGCTGTCCATCTGTGTTGTGCTGTGTCCATCTGTGTGCTGCTGTGTCCATCTGTGTGCTGCTGTGTCCATCTGTGTGCTGTGTCCATCTCTGTGCTGCTGTCCATCTGTGTTGTGCTGTGTCCATCTGTGTTGTGCTGTGTCCATCTGTGTGCTGCTGTGTCCATCTGTGTGCTGCTGTGTCCATCTGTGTGCTGCTGTGTCCATCTGTGTGCTGCTGTGTCCATCTATGTACTGTGTCCTGCTGTGTGCTGCTGTCCATCTGTGTGCTGCTGTGTCCATCTGTGTGCTGCTGTGTCCATCTGTGTGCTGCTGTGTCCATCCTTATGCTGGTGGATCCTGCCTCTTCTACTAAGAACCACGCCTTCCATGACTTTCCCCTCCCCCAAGCCACTATGGCGTTTAATCTGGCCAAAATATTTCAGTTTCCGAGACATGACAGTCTAGCCAGCTTTCTTTCGTATCCAGATCTTGTAGAATTTCAAAATTGTTCTTCTTAGTGCATAAGAATCTTTCTGTACCGTTTCAGCTCAAAACACCAAGAGTTCTTCATTATTTGCAACAATGTCAATGATTCACATCCTTATGATGCTACAGAACAAATGCATATCTTCACAAACTGTATTATAACCTGTTTGCTTGTGTTGTGCTATGTTAAGTCACCATTGTAGTTGATCATGAGGCTCAGATATTCAAACCTTAAGACATGTTTTATTTCTTCATCTGCCTGTTCCATGGCGAAGGCGTTGCGGACGCAATTCGTAATCCCGCATACCAAGTTCCGAACACAGCTGCGGGCGATTTCGAAGCAGTCTTGCGTTGGTTTCCCATACAAAGGTATGAGTGCCGGTTGTTTCCCATACAAAGCTATGAGTGCCGGTTGTTTCCCATACAAAGGTATGAGTGCCGGTTGTTTCCCATACAAAGGTATGAGTGCCGGTTGTTTCCCATACAAAGCTATGAGTGCCGGTTGTTTCCCATACAAAGGTATGAGTGCCGGTTGTTTCCCATACAAAGGTATGAGTGCCGGTTGTTTCCCATACAAAGCTATGAGTGCCGGTTGTTTACCATACAAAGCTATGAGTGCCGGTTGTTTCCCATACAAAGGTATGAGTGCCGGTTGTTTCCCATACAAAGCTATGAGTGCCGGTTGTTTCCCATACAAAGGTATGAGTGCCGGTTGTTTCCCATACAAAGCTATGAGTGCCGGTTGTTTCCCATACAAAGCTATGAGTGCCGGTGGTTTCCCATACAAAGGTATGAGTGCCGGTGGTTTCCCATACAAAGGTATGAGTGCCGGTGGTTTCCCATACAAAGGTATGAGTGCCGGTGGTTTCCCATACAAAGGTATGAGTGCCGGTTGTTTCCCATACAAAGGTATGAGTGCCGGTTGTTTCCCATACAAAGGTATGAGTGCCGGTTGTTTCCCATACAAAGGTATGAGTGCCGGTTGTTTGCCATACAAAGGTATGAGTGCCGGTTGTTTCCCATACAAAGCTATGAGTGCCGGTTGTTTCCCATACAAAGGTATGAGTGCCGGTTGTTTCCCATACAAAGGTATGAATGCCGGTTGTTTCCCATACAAAGGTATGAGTGCCGGTTGTTTCCCATACAAAGGTATGAGTGCCGGTTGTTTCCCATACAAAGGTATGAGTGCCGGTTGTTTCCCATACAAAGGTATGAGTGCCGGTTGTTTCCCATACAAAGATATGAGTGCCGGTTGTTTCCCATACAAAGGTATGAGTGCCGGTGGTTTCCCATACAAAGGTATGAGTGCCGGTTGTTTCCCATACAAAGCTATGAGTGCCGGTTGTTTCCCATACAAAGGTATGAGTGCCGGTTGTTCAGATGGCAGTGGCAGACTACTGAACGTAAATTTGCCGAGTAAACACGAACTGCCAAATAATGCTGGAATTGACTGCAACCTCCTGTAAAAGATATGCAACTAATCTATTAGAGGGGGTCTTCAATTGAAAACCTTAAAAGTGTGATAGAAATTACAATAACCATTCCATTGTCTTGTAACCTGTAAATATTGTTCTGAATGGCAAGTGTTAAGCACGTGACATCACGATGCAAACAAACCCGGCGATGTCCTAAGGACAGTTTAAAGATGGCAGCCCCACTTTTGACATGCACCAAGGAGGACCAGCATTCTGTTATCAGTTTATTGATCAGTGAAGGTGGGAAATCTATAGAAATTCAGCGGCGATTGAAGGTCCAGTATGGTGATGCATGCCTGTCAGTCCAGCAAGTGCATGAGTGGAGTAGGGAGTTTCAAAACGGCGTGGCTTCTGCGACATAGGTAGAGCAATGGTTACACTCGCGACCAAGAGAAATGTTCTCTACAGGTATTCAAACACTTTATCGGCTCTGGAGGACTATCATTTAATGCAGTGGTGACTTCATCCAAACGTGATACATTTGCTCTTTACTTTTTCAGAATATATTCACCCAAAACACACCACACGCACACACACACACACACACACACACACACACACACACACACACACACACACACACACACAATACACACACAAAACCACGCACACAAACACACACACACACACGCACGCACGCACGCGCGCGGTTTTCATTGGAAGCCCCCTTGTATTTCAGGTGCATGTATAAAGCAGTGGCAGTTTGACAAAATATTGACAAACACGTATTATTTGCCATTCATTTAATATGTACACAGCCTGTTTCATGTTCCTACTGAACTGTATCATGTATCACCAGACGTATATTCCACGCTTTCACTGTTGCAGATACGTGAGAGAGATCCTAGACTGTCTGGTCACAGCAGGGGTCGTTCGTACTGTCCCTGACCAGGCAGGACCCCTGTGGTATTACATAAATAAAAAAGATAGGCAAGTATTCAAGTCTAGCAAAAAGGCCCTTATGTCCTTCCCAGTGGCAATGATGAAAGGATATGATTTGCTTAAACAGTGCTTTGATATAGAGAAACCAGGAGGTGAGTAAACAATTAAAATTTGCAGCTATTAAAGTTTAGTTAGTTAGTGCCATGACCTTTAGTTAGTTCCATGTCTTTTTTCTTAGCTGTTTATTGTTATAGGGAGTTTTACGGTCAGTTTCTTTTATTTCTGAACTACCGACGCTCATATCGTTTGTGAAAAATCAACACATGGAGGTATGCTTCCACGTCCCTGGCAGCTGATTTCAGACCCGGTATGCGGCTTAGTGAAACACGTTCGCTGCCCCTTCGCTGCCCCTTCGCTGCCCCTTCGCTGCCCCTTGGCACGACGACAAAGTCGCATGTTCTTTAGTCACTCCCAGGTCCTGTTGGCTGTTGATGATTTACACAATGTTCGGTTCAGTAGTTTGCCATTGCTTTCACAACGGGAAGTCATTTAAAGTTCAAGTGAGCAGCATGTGGATCAAATCCAAAACCCCGCCGTCAGAAGAGAGTGTAAGCGTGTTAAACATTTCAGGCGCGCCGACCCCCTTGCAGCTGTTACTGCGAGGGAAAATAATTTTGATAAAGAGCATGAGATGTCATCGAACAGAAATATACCTGGTCTTCTTAAATTAGGGCGAGAAACAAGCAGGCCCTGTAGTCAAACTACACAATTTAAAAACACTTCAAGGGATATTGAAATCTCTCCCCAAGATAAGAGAAAATGTCAAGATTGTATCAAAAAGAAATTAGCATAGAAAATAGTAAAGTACTAATGAATAACCACAAAGAATACAGGACACCAGCTACTACAGTAAATGAAGAGGGGGAAACCCATATTACAACATAGAAACTGGACAACCAATATTACAACAGAGAAGCAGTGGACAATTAAATCAATACAGGAACACGGTACAACCAGTACTATAGCACAGGACGGTACAAGCAATGTTACAAAAAAAGTCATCCAGCGTTACATCAAAGAAGCACGCTATGAGAAATATTACAACACAGGACACCCAATCTTACAGCATTGGACAACCAATATTACAGCATTGGACAACCAATATTACAGCATTGGACAACCAATATTACAAGACAGGACACCCAATATTACAGCATTGGACAACCAATATTACAGCATTGGACAACCAATATTACAGCATTGGACAACCAATATTACAAGACAGGACACCCAATATTACAGCATTGGACAACCAATATTACAAGACAGGACAACCAATATTACAGCATTAGACAACCAATATTACAGCATTGGACAACCAATATTACAGCATTGGACAACCAATATTACAGCATTGGACAACCAATATTACAGCATTGGACAACCAATATTACAAGACAGGACACCCAATATTACAGCATTGGACAACCAATATTACAGCATTGGACAACCAATATTACAGCATTGGACAACCAATATTACAAGACAGGACACCCAATATTACAGCATTGGACAACCAATATTACAAGACAGGACAACCAATATTACAGCATTAGACAACCAATATTACAGCATTGGACAACCAATATTACAGCATTGGACAACCAATATTACAGCATTGGACAACCAATATTACAGCATTGGACAACCAATATTACAAGACAGGACACCCAATATTACAGCATTGGACAACCAATATTACAGCATTGGACAACCAATATGACAGCACAGGACAACCAATATTACAGCACTGGACAACCAATATTACAGGACTGGACACCCAATATTACAGCATTGGACAACCAATATTACAGCATTGGACAACCAATATTACAAGACAGGACAACCAATATTACAAGACAGGACAACCAATATTACAGCATTGGACAACCAATATTACAGCATTGGACAACCAATATTACAGCATTGGACAACCAATATTACAGCATTGGACAACCAATATTACAAGACAGGACAACCAATATTACAAGACAGGACAACCAATATGACAGCATTGGACAACCAATATTACAAGACAGGACAACCAATATTACCAATATGACAGCATTGGACAACCAATATTACAAGACAGGACAACCAATATTACAGAAATGGACAACCAATATTACATAATTGGACAACCAATATTACAGCATTGGACAACCAATATGACAGCACAGGACAACCAATATTACAGGACAGGACAACCAATATTACAGGACAGGACAACCAATATTACAAGACAGGACAACCAATATTACAAGACAGGACAACCAATATTACAAGACAGGACAACCAATATTACAGCACAGGACAACCAATATTACAGCACAGGACAACCAATATTACAGTACAGGACAACCAATATGGCAAAAATTGGACACCCAATAATACAGCACTTTTTGTCGCATATCCTTTACAGGACATCGCTGTCAACAGCAGCATCTTTCAGCTGTATGTTGATTTCTTTACAAGATTACGCACAGTAGTTTGCCATTGCTTTCTGAGCGGCCGGCTCAGTTATTCCGCAAGTCACCAGTGGGGGTCGAACCGCTTCCAATTCTCTCCTCGCTGCGTGGATAAACGGGATTACGGTGGTAAAGTGGTGTAACTCCTCAGCCAGAAAGACCGGCTACACAGACAATAAGGCACTACAAAAACATAAGTTACACAACATAAACCCTAAGACGCGACATAAACAAAAGAGTTGTGACACAAATTACTACACCACCAAGAACCAAGCATGCTGACACTAACTAGTCAGCCACTCCTGTAACAATGGAAAACACAATCTATGATTTTCATTGTAAAAACATCATAATAAATACAATGCTATTTTGGGGTAAACCTTGAGCTCTGACCATCCTTTTCTGCCACATTCTTCTTCAAGGTGACTATATCTCTAATTGTTACATGTAACAATAAATGTTGCATCACCAGATCACCTGCTTTGTCTTCTCCAGTTGTGCCGTCACTGTTATGAGATGACACTTGATATTTCTAGGATGGAACACCTTCTAATGCAATAATCTGTCTGTTCTATCTTCCTCTGCAGCATAGCCTTCACGTACAGAATGCTTTTAGTTCAGAGTAACTACCTCACACATATCATACACACACCAGCAATGGAAAATTGGATCTTATTTGCCCAGCTGTAAACATATAACTATGAACGGCAGAAGACACACATGAACTTATATCTATAATCCAGTAGACGAGTATAGTGCATTTACATGTCAATCTTTTACACCTAAATATCTCACAATATGTGGAATGCCATATGACATGGAACAAACTACTCCTGCAATGTCCAAATTTGAATGAAGAATACAGCACTTATCCACCATACAAGTTACAGTATTTGATTAGCATTACAAACAACCAACAAGTAAAACATGTCTAACTGTGAAAAGCAGTGGACACATACAAAGTGGAATTACCATATTTGTAGAATGTGAAAATGCATACTTGCACATAGGAGAGTTACAATACTCACAGAAAGTTAAAGATAAACATGTATTACACAGGAAAATAATTGGAGAACCCTTTCAGGCCACTAAGACAGTTTATAAACAACACATATAGTATCAAATGACAGTACCAAAATAATGGTAAGAGGGCAAAATTTATATGACAAAATCAAAGCATAACAATGTCCATAACTAGATACAGAATATCCGTACTAATATAACAACCAGTGTACTACATATTATGTCATTATTACACCATAAAACCAACAAGTGTTAAGGCCAAACACAGTGTAATATACTTTGTTACTAGACAACAGATGTACAGTTATGTTCTCTTTCCCATTTTTTTTTTTATGTGATACACCGGTTATAAATCTAACTTTAATATGTGCCCTGGGACATACATAACACCACCAAATCTTCGCTATAGGTGGCGTGTAACATAATTCTACACGCTTTCCATTATACGACAGGTGACATACTTTACTGCAAATAATACTTCAGTTATAAGATTCCACTACCAGTCTGATACACCTGCACAAACATTCCCGCATTATGGTAACAGATGTGATACAATGCCAAATGATAAACTACTTTACTAGTACCAGTTCCAGATACATCTGACTGTCCTCCCTGAGTAAAGCCGCACTTCATTCGCAATTATCATGATTAAATTATGATTGCTGACACGCACTCAGCATATTAAAGTTGCATTATTTCCTACGCTCCGTAGCTGTCAATCTGCATGGAGTCCCTACAGTACATTATTTCCTTCGCCTCTGTTTTTACCCACATGTTCTAACTACATAGCTTAATCATTACACATCATTGCCACATATAACATGTATGTACTCTTTTTCTGCTTTACACATGTTATGCATATTACACACATGACCATGGTTATTTTCCCCACTCACTACTGCTTAGGAGGGTTCACACTCAACTACAAACATTCAATCTTATGTCCATCATGGCCAGCATGGCAGCATTTCAGTCTTTTACTATAATTTACTATAATTTATTACTCCATACATTATATATCTTGGTGAATCTCTCAGATGTCTGTTTAGCCAGTAACATATTATTGCCATGTAAAATGCACTCCCAACAAAATAATCTTGTGCCAACATGGCTGGCATGATATGACATCAGTCCCTACAATATTTAATCGCACCAATGATTTATTTTTCAAATTTAATGTCACCTTGTCTGATGGCTTACATCTCTGTTTTAACTTGTTAAATCGTATCTTCATAAAGCTTCGGGTACACTAAATTGATCTGTAGAACAGCCCATTTAAATAGTATTTATTCATATTATCTATTCATACTTCTTTGATCCTACAATTTCACCTAACAATTGTGTCCACCCATGCCTGTTTCACAACGCAAACACTTTGAAGCTGGTAACCTGGGGCGCGCTTCGCTCTAGAATATGTGCTTATATTAATTACTTATTTTCAACTGAATCAGTTAAAACTTAGTTTTACAATGGCATTAGTTGACCACAGATCAGCTCAGGGAATTGTTCCCACATCAGTACAACAGAACAGCACTTTTATTCCTCTCAACAAGCCGGGCCGGGTGCTGCAATAAATATGGCATCAGATCTCTTTGTCTCACTTGAGTTCCGGTCGTTGCCAGAGTCAAACAGCTTTAATAGGCCAAACTAAGGTGCGTCAATTTGGCTCTGTTACACTTTATTACAGCAAACTTACACGAAACAACCAATAGACATAAATTGGAAACTATCAACGTTGCAGTAAATGGGCGAGCGCCAGAAATGAACAGAGATATGACCCATTTTGTGCTGTTGGACTCGGGTAATACAAGTTCTTGCCCTTGCATGCCGGCCCGCTAATCAGATTTCGAAGCCCCATTGATCGGAATATTTGTGTTTGTTCAGTTAGCCTTGGGCAGTGAGGTCAGACTACCATAACATGGGTACACTAGTGTATTCTACTACTTCTTGAACCATTGTATACTGGTCACTGTGTCCATAGTGCTATAAAATTATGGGGTGCGTACCATATAACCAACGAGGTAAAAGGAGTGGAAATTACGTGTTTTTCGTTTTCTTTTTTTTTTTGTTTTTTCTTTCTTTTTTTTTTTTTTTTTTTTTTTTTTTTTCTTTTTTTTTTTTTTTTTTTTTGACTATGCGAAAACATTGGACAGAAGATCACAACTGGGTTTTTCAGTCCATGGGGGACAGGAAGATAAGAATGCATTAAGTAGACTCATCACTTGGCGAAACCTCACTTCTAGAAACGGAATTACACCCCTGTTTAGGGAGAACATTGATGGGATGGGGAAACAGATACAGATATCTTTAGAGAGGCAAGAGAAGCTTTCATAACACGGGAAAATCAAACAACCAGCCAACCAAAACAAACAACCAGCCAACCAAACCAAACAACCAGCCAACCAAACCAAACCAACAGCCACCCAAACCAAACCACCAGCCAACCAAACCAAACCTCCAATCAAACCAAACAGCCAACCAAACCAAACCAGACCGCCAACCAAAGCAAACCAAACCACCAACCAAAGCAAACCAAAACGCCAACCAAACCAAACCAAACTGCCAACTAAACCAAACCAAACTGCCAACCAAACCAAACCACAAGCACACCAAACCGCCAGCCAACCAAACCAAACCGCCAGCCAAACAAACCAAACCGCCAACCACCCAAACCAAACCACACGCAACCAGCCAACCAGCCAGACAACCAACCAAATCAACCAACAACCTTCCAGCACGCCCAAACACACAACCCTCCATCCGGCCCAACCAAATAACCCTCCAGCCCGCCCAACCAAACAACCCTCCAGCCCGCTCAACCACACAACCCTCCAGCCCGCCCAACCAAACAACCCTCCAGCCCGCCCAACCACACAACCCTCCAGCCCCGCCCAACCACACAACCCTCCAGCCCGCCCAACCACACAACCCTCCAGCCCGCCCAACCACACAACCCTCCAGCCCGCCCAACCACACAACCCTCCAGCCCGCCCAACCAAACAACCCTCCAGCCCGCCCAACCACACAACCCTCCAGCCCGCCCAACCACACAACCCTCCAGCCCGCCCAACCACACAACCCTCCACCCCGCCCAACCACACAACCTCCAGCCCGCCCAACCACACAACCCTCCAGCCCGCCCAACCACACAACCCTCCAGCCCGCCCAACCACACAACCCTCCAGCCCGCCCAACCACACAACCCTCCAGCCCGCCCAACCACACAACCCTCCAGCCCGCCCAACCACACAACCCTCCAGCCCGCCCAACCACACAACCCTCCAGCCCGCCCAACCACACAACCCTCCAGCCCACACAACCCTCCAGCCCGCCCAACTACACAACCCTCCTGCCCGCCCAACTACACAACCCTCCAGCCCGCCCAACTACACAACCCTCCAGCCCGCCCAACTACACAACCCTCTAGCCCGCCCCAACCATACAACCCTCCAGCCCGACCAAGCACATAACCCTCCAGCCCGCCCAAGCACACAACCCTCCAGCCCGCCCAAGCCACACAGCCCGCCCAAGCACACAGCCCGCCCAAGCACACAGCCCGCCCAAGCACACAACCCTCCAGCCCGCCCAAGCACACAACCCTCCAGACAAGCCACACCAAACAACCCTCCAGACAAGCCACACCAAACAACCCTCCAGACAAGCCACACCAAACAACCCTCCAGACAAGCCACACCACACGGCCCAGACAAGCCACACCAAACGGCCCAGACAAGCCACACCAAACTGCCCAGACAAGCCACACCAAACCCTCCAGACAAGCCACACCAAACGGCCCAGACAAGCCACACCAAACGACCCAGACAAGCCACACCAAACGACCCAGACAAGCCACACCAAACGGCCCAGACAAGCCACACCAAACGGCCCAGACAAGCCACACCAAACGGCCCAGACAAGCCACACCAAACGGCCCAGACAAGCCACACCAAACGGCCCAGACAAGCCACACCAAACGGCCCAGACAAGTCACACCAAACGGGCCCAGACAAGTCACACCAAACGGCCCAGACAAGCCACACCAAACGGCCCAGACAAGCCACACCAAACGGCTCAGACAAGCCAATACGAAATGTGAATGTTGACAGTTTGAGAAGTTTTACTGTGATACAATTTAAACATTCTTCTGACGCTAGGGTTGGATTACACGCCGTTCCAGGAATGTGACTTTGAATTCTTCAACTGCAACGTTGTGAAATACGCGGAAGACATATATATGTTTATAAGTGATTTCATGCAACAGTTAGGTAAGCAGATTATCTTCCTTGTTTATGGATCATAAGGTATGATAGACTTGTTAGACATGGATGGGTGGTTTCTTGCTCGCATTGAGTGAATAGTATCTCTTGTCATTTCTTGTACCAAGTGGAAGTGTCATTCAGATAGGTCATCAAGAGTGTCAGGTGTACGGATGACATTACAGATAGGTCAGCAAGTGTCGGGTGTACGGGTGACATTACAGATAGGTCAGCAAGAGTGTCGGGTGTACGGGTGACATCACATATAGGTCAGCAAGAGTATCAGGTGTACGGGTGACATTACAGATAGGTCAGCAAGTGTCGGGTGTACGGGTAACATTACAGATACGTCAGCAAGTGTCAGGTGTACGGGTGACATTACAGATAGGTCAGCAAAAGTGTCGGGTGTACGGGTTACATTACAGATAGGTCAGAAAGAGTGTCGCGTGTACGGGTGACATTACAGATAGGTCAGCAAGAGTGTCGCGTGTTTCACCTCTGGTTTCACCTAGTGTTTCACCTCTGGTTTCATCTCGTGTTTCATCGCTTGTTTCACCTCGTGTTTCATCGCTTGTTTCACCTCGTGTTTCACCTCTTCTTTCACCTCGTTTCACCTAGTGTTTCACCTAGTGTTTCACCTTCTGTTTCACCTTCTGTTTCACCTCTTGTTTCATCTAGATTTTCACCTCTTGTTTCACCTCGTTTCATCTCGTGTTTCACCTTGTGTTTCACCTAGTGTTTCACCTCTTGTTTCATATCGTCTTTCACCTCGTGTTTCACCTCTTGTTTCACCTAGTGTTTCACCTCTTGTTTCACCTCTTGTTTCACCTCGTGTTTCACCTCTTGTTTCGCCTAGTGTTTCGCCTAGTGTTTCGCCTAGTGTTTCACCTCTTGTTTCACCTAGTGTTTCACCTCTTGTTTCATCTCGTTTCATCTCGTGTTTCACCTGGTGTTTCACATCATATTTCACCTCGCGTTTCACCTCGTGTTTCACATCTTATTTCACCTCTTGTTTCACCTGGTGTTTCATCTCGTTTCATCTCGTTTCACCTCGTGTTTCACATCATATTTCACCTCGCGTTTCATCTCGTGTTTCATCTCGTTTCATCTCGTGTTTCATCTCGTGTTTCACCTCGCGTTTCACCTTGTGTTTCACATCATATTTCACCTCGTTTCACTCGTGTTTCACCTCGTGTTTCATCTCGTGTTTCATCTCGTGTTTCATCTCGTTTCACCTCGTCTTTCACCTCTTGTTTCATCTCGTGTTTCATCTCGTGTTTCACCTCGTTTCAACTCGTGTTTCACCCCTTGTTTCACCTCGTGTTTCACCTCGTGTTTCACCTCGTGTTTCATCTCGTGTTTCATCTCGTGTTTCATCTCGTGTTTCATCTCGTGTTTCACCTCGCGTTTCACCTTGTTTCACATCATATTTCACCTCGTTTCACTCGTGTTTCACCTCGTTTCATCTCGTGTTTCATCTCGTGTTTCATCTCGTGTTTCATCTCGTGTTTCACCTCGTCTTTAACCTCGTCTTTCACCTCTTGTTTCATCTCGTGTTTCATCTCGTGTTTCACCTCGTTTCAACTCGTGTTTCACCCCTTGTTTCACCTCGTGTTTCACCCCTTGTTTCACCTCGTGTTTCACCTCGTGTTTCAGCTCTTGTTTCATATCTTGTTTCACCTCGCGTTTCACCTTGTTTCACATCATATTTCACCTCGTTTCACTCGTGTTTCACCACGTGTTTCACCTCGTGTTTCAGCTCGTGTTTCAGCTCGTGTTTCAGCTCTTGTTTCATATCTTGTTTCAGCTCGTGTTTCAGCTCTTGTTTCATATCTTGTTTCACCTAGTGTTTCACAGTGTTTCACAGTGTTTCAGTGTTTCAGCTCTTGTTTCACCTCTTACTTCACCTAGTGTTTTACCTCTTATTTCACCTAGTATTTCACCTAGTGTTTCACCTCGTATTTCACCTCTTGTTTCACCTCGTGTTTTACCTAGTGTTTTACCTAGTGTTTCACCTAGTGTTTCATATCTTGTTTCACCTAGTGTTTCAGTGTTTCAGTGTTTCACCTAGTGTTTCACCTCTTGTTTCACCTAGTGTTTCACCTCTTGTTTCACCTAGTGTTTCACCTAGTGTTTCACCTCTTGTTTCACCTCTTGTTTCACCTGTTGTTTCACCTGTTGTTTCACCTCTTGTTTCACCTCTTGTTTCACCTCTTGTTTCACATACTGTTTCACATACTGTTTCACATACTGTTTCACCTCTTGTTTCACCTCTTCTTTCACTTAGTGTTTCACCCCTTGTGTCACCTCATACTTCACCTCTTGTTTCACCTCTTGTTTATGAAATGTTGTCGTCTTATTGTTTGTGAAATGATTTCGTCTTTGTTTGTGAAATGATGTCTCATTGTTTGTGAAATGATTTCGTCTCATTGTTTGTGAAATGATGTCTCATTGTTTGTGAAGTGATTTCGTCTCATTGTTTATGAAATGATTTCGTCTCATTGTTTATGAAATGATGTCTCATTGTTTGTGAAATGATTTCGTCTCATTGTTTGTGAAATGATTTTGTCTCATTGTTTGTGAAATGATTTTGTCTCATTGTTTATGAAATGATGTTCTCTCATTTGTTTGTGAAATGATTTCGTCGCATTGTTTGTGACATGATGTTGTCTCATTGTTTATGAAATGTCGTCTCATTTTTTGTGAAATGATGTCTCATTGTTTGTGAAATGTCTCATTGTTTGTGAAATGATGTTGTCTCATTGTTTGTGAAATGATGTCTCCTCATTGTTTGTGAAATGATGTAATCTCATTGTTTATGAAATTATTTCGTCTCATTGTTTGTGAAATGATTTCGTCTCATAGTTTGAGAAATGATTTCGTCTCATTGTCTGTGAAATGATTTCGTCTCATTGTTTGTGAAATGATTTCGTCTCATTGTTTGTGAAATGATGTCTCATTGTTTATGAAATGATATCTCATTGTTTATGAAATGATGTCTCATTGTTTGTGAAATGATGTTGTCTCATTGTTTGTGAAATGTTGTCTCATTGTTTGTGAAATGTTGTCTCATTGTTTATGAAATGTCTCATTGTTTCTGAAATGATTGCGTCTCATTGTTTGTGAAATTATTTCGTCTCATTGTTTGTGAAGTGATGTCTCATTGTTTGTGAAATGTCTCATTGTTTGTGAAATGTCTCATTGTTTGTGAAATGTTGTCTCATTGTTTGTGAAATAATGTCTCATTGTTTGTTAAATGATTTCGTCTCATTGTTTGTGAAGTGATGTCTCATTGTTTGTGAAATATTGTCTCATTGTTTGTGAAATGATGTCTCATTGTTTGTGAAATGATGTTGTCTCATTGTTTGTGAAATGATATCTCATTGTTTGTGAAATGATTTCGTCTCATTGTTTGTGAAATGATTTCGTCTCATTAGTTGTGAAATGTCTCATTGTTTATGAAATGATTTCGTCTCATTGTTTGTGAAATGATTTCGTCTCATTGTTTATGAAATGATTTCGTCTCATTGTTTATGAAATGATTTCGTCTCATTAGTTGTGAAATGATGTTGTCTCATTGTTTATGAAATGATTTCGTCTCATTGTTTGTGAAATGATGTTGTCTCATTGTTTATGAAATGATTTCGTCTCATTGTTTATTAAATTATTTCGTCTCATTGTTTATAAAATGATGTTGTCTCATTGTTTATGAAATTATTTCGTCTCATTGTTTATGAAATGATTTCGTCTCATTAGTTGTGAAATGATGTTGTCTCATTGTTTATGAAATGATTTCGTCTCATTGTTTGTGAAATGATGTTGTCTCATTGTTTATGAAATGATTTCGTCTCATTGTTTATGAAATGATTTAGTCTCATTGTTTGTAAAATGTCTCATTGTTTGTGAAATGATTTCGTCTTTGTTTATTAAATGGTTTTCGTCTCATTGTTTATTAAATGATTTCGTCTCATTGTTTATGAAATGATTTCGCCCCATTGTTTGTGAAATGATTTCGTCTCATTGTTTATTAAATGGTTTCGTCTTATTGTTTATTAAATGATTTCGTCTCATTGTTTATGAAATGTCCCATTGTTTGTGAAATGATTTCGTCTCATTGTTTGTGAAATGATTTCGTCTCATTGTTTGTGAAATGATTTCGTCTCATTGTTTGTGAAATGATTTCGTCTCTTGCAGAGGCTGGAACAGAGGTCACCGAACTCAGTTGTAGAGACGACCAGTTTATGCTAGCCGGCACCTATACAAACAGTTCCTCCGTTGCAAAGGCCTACAAGCCATTGATGGATTTTTTGTCAGCAAAAACCGTACCGTAGAAGCGACATGCAATTTGAACACTTTGATTTGCGTGACCCCAAGAGCGTGTCAAGTAAGAAGTACGACTGGGTTTACTGCATGAATGTTATTCATAAGTTATCATGCCCAACAGTGGCTCTGGACAATGTCAAAAAACTGCTGAAACCAAATGGCATGTTCCTGATGATTGAGAAGGTAGCTAGGGGAACTCCCATTGAGAGTCCAGGTGACATGGAATTGGCCCGGATGTATGCACACAGTGTATTCTTCTGTGTTCCCGAGTGCTTGTACAGGGATCCTACATGCGACCCAGTGGGTCCCTGCTGGGAGATCAACTCAGCCATAGAAATGATCAAAGCTTCCGGGTTTGACGTCCGGGATGATAACCTTGGCGATGAAATAATGTTTTTGTGTCGACTGATTAATCCCGAGTGATTTGTTTACTGCAATGCGTACTGCATGTGGAATAAATTGTGTGAATTACATTACAATCATTCAAATAGATATGTAGCAAGTTCTGTGGGGGTGGTGGTATTTGTGACTGGCGCGGTGACTGGTGGTGATGGGGTGGTGGTGTGGTGATTGTGTAGTGGTGACTGGTTGTGGTGATGGGATGGTGGTGTCGACTGTAATGGTTGTGGTGGTGAAAAAGGCATCGCCATGCAGTAGTAGCAAATACAGAATTAGTAACAGCATTAATGAATGCAGCAGTTGTAGTGGAATAGTAGTAATGATGGTGGTCTTCTTGGAGGTGGCAACTTAGTGGTGGTGGCAGTTTTAGTTAGGGTGGTAGTGTTATCAGTAGCAGTTGTGGTACCAGCATTAGTGACAGCAGTTGTAATAGTGACGTTAGTAGCAGTAGTCGCCGCCGCCGCCGCAGCGGAGGTGTTGGAGGAGGTCTCGGCTGTGGTGGTGGTGGTGGTGGCTGTGGTGGTGGTGGTGGTGGCTGTGGTGGTGGTGGTGGTGGTTCTGATGGTGGTTGGCTGTGGTGGTGGTTCTTGGCTGTGTGTGGTTCTGGTGGGTTTGGTGTGGTGTATGAGGGTGGCTGTGGTGGTGTCGTTTTTAAAGTTGTAGTAGTTTGGACAATGGAGAAGCCAGTTATGGTTAAGGGAGAATCACGCTTCCCACATTGGAAAGGCATTCTCCTCCTCCTGCCTTGAGGGACTATGACCCTCCTGTCGCCATTCTTCATCATTTATGAAAATACAACAAACAAAGACCTGTTCAGGCCAATGAAGAAACCGTAGAAATTATGTGTCAAGCAATGTAGCCATACACACAGAAACAAGTGAAAAGGAAAATGAAGGAAGAGAAAAAAGAGAGATTGCGACAGAGAGAAAGAGAATGATAAGAGAGGGAAGGTGAAATGATTATGACGCAAGGGTGAGTCTTTTGCGGCGGCAACAGCAGTCACTGAAATTATCAAATAGAAGACAGGAAGAAGACTAATGGGGTAATATTAGTAAGTGGAAGAAAGGAAGACGCAACCGAAGGGAGGAGAGGCACAGAGGGAGAGTAAGAAACCTTGATGGAGTATGTCCTGGAACAGAAGTTAAATGAGGGCTTGGAGGGGAAGGTCGAGAATAAGAAGACCGATGGTGAGGCAGTCGAGGAAGAGGATGGTGTGGAAACAGTGAAGCGGCACCTCCATATTTTTAAGCACTATAAAAGTCAGATGTATTCTCTCATTTTCGTGTTCTAAACTGAGGTGTTGTTTTGACCCCTACACTGTTCAGTCGACTTGCGCGCGCAAACACACACACTCACACACTCACACTCACACACACAAACTATATATATATATATATATATATATATATATATATATATATATATATATATATATATATATATATATATATATATATATATATATATATATATATATATATATATATATATGGTAAAACAGTAATGAAGACATATACATATTAGTTTTCTAGTTATGTTTACACATGGATATTTGATTACTTGTAACTATTATAGCTTGTTAATTTCTTTCAACTTCGTTGGTAGTAGCTAGTTATTCATGTTGTTTCATTAAATAAACCCAAACTCGATATGTTTACTATACTGCATTCGTTAAAATGTAACTGAGTTAGTTGAGGTTATTTGTTAACGAAGTAATTCCGACTAATTTACAAGAACACTATTGTATACGATAGCCTTTGTCAAAAGTGGTTTCAATTCGGTCTGTTGGTTCATCTTGCTAATATAAGTTGTAATAAAGTGATTTGTCAAATAACGGTTTGTTTTCATTCTCTGTAGTAATTTATATCGTTGGTCGCAAGATCGTTTTTTTTTTTTCGTTTTTTTTTTTTTTTTTTTTGCATATATATATAATAGCCCCCTATTTTATTACTTGTCAGGAAACTATAATTAATTATGTGAAAGACAGGCCTAATGAGTAAGAGTTACACAGCTTCAGCTGAACCCAGTAATAGCCAGACAATACACGACATGCCCAGAAAGCCATCCAGCCAGTGAGTTAGTTATATAGTTACACAACAGTTCAGCTGAAACAGACACATCCATCCATCATGTGCCATGCCGGTAAGCGTGGGCGGTCATGTTCTACCATCTCACTCGATCACCAGAGTCGTGGATCAACTTCGTGTTCTTGTCTCGACCATGCCACGTGGCCAAGCCATCCCGGTATTTACCTCTCGGTCTTCCCCTTGGTCTCGTCCCTTCAATCCTCCCATTGTCACCAAGTTCTCCAAGTCATTTCTTCTCATAACATTCCCGAAACATTTTGACTCTACGTTGACTTCCCCAGAAAGCCAGTCAAACGGCCAGCCAGTGAGCATTAATGGCAAAAACTCAGCACAGGGAATCTGGGAAGAAAGCACCTCATTTAGGCACGTTGCAGCTTAGCAAAAGTCATACAAGCTTAACGATTGGTCGTGCAAGCTTAGCTAATCAATGTAATAAATTAGGCGCAAATAGGACGAACATTAGATCCGCAAAACTTCAACTCCTCGCATACGATTTAAACTTAGGCTATCAATGTCTGTATCACCAGAGGATCCGCAAGTGACATTGTCTTAATTCTGAGGACGTGTGTAAGTGCAAACTTATGTGGGCAATGGAACGTTTTAATGGCTGTGTTGATCGTCGGTTGAAAGCAGCAGTAAGAAAGTTCACGTTTATGGTCACGAGACAGTACTGAGCTGATCTCTTGAGCTGTACCAAGTAGTCATAGACCGAGAGTACAGTGTGGTCAAGGCTGCTACCCTTGGATGTTGTTGACCTTGTTGAGGGTCATCAGGGGTACTGGCTATGATACAAAAGTTGCATGAGTGCCACTGTCTCATCTCATCTGATATCCTCTTAGCTCATCTCTTATCTCATTTTGTTAAAACTTGTACCTTGCGGTGACGAGGTGATACATAAACAACGGGAGAGTGCCCGATTATGGGCATCATATATTGAGATTCCCATGGATTCTATTTCCTGCATCAATCATTTACATGGTCGGCCTCTTCCTCTGCTTCATTTGGTCTGTACATCATTGCTTGTTGTGGTATACTGTTAGTTGATAACCTAGTTATATCGCCGAGACATTTAACTTGCTGTTTTCTGGTGAAATCTAGCGCTGTTATAATCTTAATTTTAGTCTTGATTTCATTTCCGATTTTCTCTCTTCTTGATACATTATTATTCTCAGGAATCTCATTTCCTTTTTGGTAATTTTCCTTTTCCTCTTTTTCTGTCATTGTCCAGGTTTGGCATTGGTAGCATAGTTTTTGTAGGAAGATTGTGTTGTAAAGTGCTTTCTTAGTAACTATTTAAACGTGTTTGCTCATTAGTATTGGTGCCATTTGTCCAATGAGTTGGTTATCTTTATTGCATCTTCTTTCAATCTCACCTTCTGATTTGCCATTTGATGATATACTTCCTTTTTTTCGCATATCCTTTACAGGACATCGCTGTCAACATCTTTCAGTTGATTGTTGATTTCTTGGCAAGATTACGCTCAGTAGTTTGCCATTGCTTTCTGAACGACCGGTTCACATACCCCGTAGGTTACCGACGCGGAGAGAACCGCTACCAATTCTCATGCAACCTCACGTTACGAGATTACGGAGAAAGTCGTGTAACCTCTAGACCAGAGAGACTGGCGATATACTTCCTAGGTACTTGAAACTATTTACTTGTTTCAGGGGGTGTGATTTTAGAAAAATCTTTTTTTTTTAATTTCGTTATAGTAATTACCTGTGTTTTACTTATGCTAATTTTCATGTTATGTTCCACCATACACACTTCCTCTAGACTGTGGGGATTTGTAATTCTGTTTTTGATGTTGCTATTAGTGCTTGATCGTCCGCAAATAGGAATTCTGTAATGTTGTAATTTGCCGTTGGTTCATCTGTGTCCTGTTCACCATGCGATGCTGTTACGCTGTTTGGCTGGTTTCTTAACATATGCTGTCTATATGGTTATGAACAAGGGGGGACAGGACCTTGTCAGACTCCGGGTCTTATGGTGAAGGGTTCTTTAATGACATACGATTGTCTGTTGTGACTAAAATTATCTCAGCCTGTTGTGGGGGAATATACGATGTACATCCCCTGGGAATGCTATACCAGCTGTCGCCATCTTTTTGTTTTGATCCATTCATCTTCGCATCTGCCAGATTCCTGTGCTCGAGCCATTGCGTCAAGTTATCATTCTTAGCAATAATATCATGAAGTCCACACCCCGCTCTAGCGTCATGTCATGAACCTGTTGGTACTCCACGGGTCACGTGATTAATATTATGATGGCCGCCTTTACTTGCCAGGTAACGCCCTGGTACCAACAATTTAGGTCGTTGTGGCCAGGTTGCAACGGTCAATGAAAACCATGTTCATCTCAACTGGATTCGAACATATGACTGGACTGGCAGGCAAGTGAGCTAGCTGGCCAATGCGTCATCCCAGCTTCCTGGGTTGGTACTTAGGTATATTATCTTCAGGCCGTGGTCGGTCAGGTATATTATCTTCAGGCCTTGGTCAGTCAGGTTTATTATCATCAGGCCTTGGTCAGTCAGGTTTATTATCATCAGGCCTTGGTCAGTCAGGTATTATCCCCAGACCTTTGTCAGTCAGGTATATTATCTCCAGGCCTTGGTCAGTCAACTGGCCGGGTTAAGACAAATAGCGTGGAGACAAGCTGGATGTTGCTGGTGAGCTTTTCTGTGAGTACAGTTACTTGCATATCCTTTACAGGACGTCGAAGTCAACACCAACATTTTTTGCTGTTGTGATCTCTACACGACTGTTGATGTTCAGTAGTTTGCCATTGCCTTCTGAACAACCTGCACCCAGTCCATTTCGTAAAAAAACAACGCAAGGGTCCGCCGCCAAATCGCCCACAGCTGTGTTTCGAACGCGGGTATGCGGATAACGAACTGCGTCCATAACGCAGTCGCCACGTACGTAACAAAAGTAAATCTAAGTAGGACTATGAAGCTAGACGGATGGTTTAACAAAAAACAGACACACACAGACACTACACACACCACCCATACACGATACACATCACACACACACACACGATACACGCACGAAACACACATCACACCCACACACCACACACCACACAATCACATCACACCCACACACCACACAATCACATCACACCCACACACCACACAAACACACATCACATAACACCCTCACACCACACACATACACACATACACACATATCACATAACACATCACATCACAACCAAAGACCACACACAAATAGACACGTCACATGCACACAAACACCATACACACATCACATAACATCCACACACCACAAACAATCACATCACATCACACCCACACATAATCACATCACATCACAAGCACACACACAATCACATAACAGCCACACACCACAATTCCAATTCTCGTGAGCTCACGTCAACTACGAGTGTATTCGGGGTTACGGAGAAAGCTGCTAACACCTCGGCCAGGGAAACCGTCCCAGGCATATACCCCTCCATTATTGTTCTCTCCAAATTTTCGTGACGTTTCAAGTGACCAAAATATTTCAATTTTCTTTGTTTTATCGTCTTTAATAGCCAACCTTCTTCAATATTCAGCTCTTGAAGTATGGATGTATTTGTTCTTTTCTTTACTCAAGCTATTCTTAGAACCTGTCTATAACATGTATATTCAAAGGCATTTATGAGCTGTTCAGCTAGTGTAGTAATGTCCGGGTCTCACAGGCGTATGTTGCAATGGGAAAGATGCATGCTCTTTAAAATCTAATTTTTGTAGTTCTGTCTGTCCCATTCCATAATTTATTCAGTTGTTTTAGTCTTTGAAGAGCAATTAATAGTCGTCGTTTAATTTCTTTCATTGTGTCACCGTTGTTGGTAATCAATGACCCAAGATATTCAAAATTGTTCACCACCTCCAATTTTTCTTCATTAACATATATTTCTTTCTCCATAATAGTTTTATCTGTATGCATTATCTTTGTTTTTGTTATTTTAAGATATAAGATGTGATTGTCACTATTCAGTTGGGTTGAAGCTATTAGGTTTTCTATACCAGTCTGTATTGTGGATAGCAATACTGTATCATCAGCATATCGAATCTCTGGTATGTCATGACCACCAATATTTAGGGCATCATAAAGCCCCCTGTTTATATCATCTACATTTCTCATATTTTCGGTGTACAGGTTAAACAAATAGGGGGACAGCACACATCCCTGAGGAGCTCCTTGCTTGATGTCAAACCAATCTGATGTCTCGCCATCTATTCTAACCGCTGCTTGTTGGTCTAGATCAGGAGTCACCAAACGTTTTTCACGGCGGGCCGGATAACTGACAAAATGACGAGCGCGGGCCGGATACTCATTCTGTACAATACTTACGCCGGTCTCCGTGGCGAAGGTCTTACCGACGCGGTTCGTAATCCCGTATACCCGCGTTCGAAACACAGCTGCGCCTGATTTGGCAGCAGACCGCGTTGCGCTAGTTTTTTACGCTATGGTATGGGTGCCAGTCGTTCAGAAAGCAATGGCAAGCTACTGAACGTAAACGTGCCAAGACATCAACAACAGCAAAAAATGCTGGTGTTGACTGCAAATGTCCTGTAAAGGATATGCAACTAACTTTAACAATACTTGCAAGCCAGAACAAAAGCTCTGGTAAAAATGACGAAAAATTAAGTTAATCATGGGTGAGTGGCGTGCAATGCACACAAAATAAAACAAAGACAACCAACATATTTATTTACTTTAAAAAGTTATCAAAGAAGGCGACGTTAGCAAAAGATAGTTACATCAGACCTTGTGTGCACATAGTCCGAATCTCACAAACTAAGCAGCAAAAAATGGTTAGTGGAAATTTGTGAAATTGACATTTGGATTTCAAGATATCATCGTTTGGTTTGGAATAGCTGCATCCAATCAAGGGAATTGCTTTCACATGTTCATCAATCAATCTCGTTCCATGTTTTGACTACCATACTTCAATTTTGAACATGTTTACTCACAGACATAAGTTGTTCCAAACACTGGTGCCATACCAGCGGCAAATTTCTTCAGTTTAGGAAACTCAACATCAGATAAGCAGCGGTAAAATTCAACAAGTGTTCCTTCTCTGTGCTTCTCTTTCAACGAAGTCATTTTCTTGCAAATCAATGAGCTCCAATTATAGTTCAAATGGCATGTCATCAAGGTTACGATAGAGCGGATTCTGGAACAGAAGAATGTCACTCTCATTTCTGTCAAGATCTGAAAATCTCTCCAAAAAATACTTTTTCAAGTGACGCAATTTATTTACCCGGAAAATCGAGGTTGGCATCTTCCGCGATTGTAGCGCAAAACTCTTTGAAACTGTGAAAATGAGAAACGTTTTCTCCTTCCAGTTGTGCTTCAAACAATGACAGCTTTCTCCGAAATCCTTTAATGATTCTGTAGAGATCACAGACGAGGTTTATCTTTCCTTGAAGTTTCAAATTCAGTTTATTCATGTGGGTTGTGATGTCGACCAAAAATGACAACATTGTGACAGCCAGGTAGGATCTGACAGCTGGGAATCAGATTTATCTTTTTCGGTGAGGAAAACATCTATTTCGTTTCGGAGCTTGTAAAACGAAACAGGACTTTACCGCAGCTGACCCACCTCACTGATGTGTGATAAGGAAGTCACAGAATTCAGAATCAATTTCCTCAAGAAAATCCTGGAACTGACGGTTGAGTGCATGTCCCCGAATGAAGTTCACAACAGAAACGACTGGTTTCAGTACACAAGAAATATCTAAGTCTTTCCCAAATGTTGCTTGTTGATGTATGATGCAGTGTATGAACAGAGCGCCCGGAAGTTGCAAATCTTCCAACTGAGTCCCGATCTTCCCCATCCGACTTTTCCTCACTCGAGCCATATATTTTCATCCATCAACTGTAACACCCCGAAGCTGATTAAACTGAAGGTTATAGTCTTGCAAAACTTTTTGCACTTCCATGACAATGTCTTTTCCAGTTGTTCCAACATCTTATGCTGCAAAAGGATGCCAATTCTTCCGTTATCTGAAAGTCCAAATTGATATCACGAATGAACACGAGAATTTGTGACGTACTCGAGAAATCAGTAGACTCATCCAGCGCCAAAGAATACCTCAAAAGGTTTTAGTTTTCTCGCGTATCTGTAGCACTATGTTCTTTCCAAGTTTAACAGTTCTTCGCACAACTGAACTTGCCGAAAGGCTGATAGTTCCAAACAGATCGGCTTTCTCAGAAGACAAGTCATTTGCTGATT
>JACEFZ010010105.1:90000-125000 GCA_014155875.1 Cepaea nemoralis
ACCTTCGCAATTGTTATTCTTGTTCAAATCTCTTCAAGGCATCTCCCATCGGATGTTATGACTGTTCCGAGATAACTATACCGATTCACTTGTTTTAGAATATGCCCATTTACTTGTATATTACATTGTGGTATTTCCTTCTTCCCAATGCGAAACTACTGAACGTAAACTTACCAAGAAATCACAAACAGCCAACCAATGCTAGGGTTAACCTCTACGTCCTGTAAAGGGTATGCAATTAACTTTTTAATCCTAAGGAAGAGGACTGAAATACTTATGCAAGTATTCATGTGCATAGAAAGTAATTTTTGCCTCTCTGCCTTCCCCTATCCCCCTATGTGAGTGCTTCCACTTTTCCATTCTCCATTACACATATCCCGTTCAACCTCAAAAGAGAAGTTATATTAGGGTCCATCCCTTCCTCAAATTAATAATCCTGTGACCGATTCAGCCACAAATAGAATATTAATTTGAAGCGGAACGTTGCCCGTAGAGGACAATGACCTTCAACCACCAGATCATATGATGAGAATCGCATGCTCATTATCATGTGCCATGCCGATTATCGTGGGCTGGCATGTCTCGCCATCTCACGCGATCACTAGAGTCGTGGATTAGCTCTATGTTCTTGTCTCGACCATGCCATGTGGCCAAGCCATCCAGGTAATTACTTCTCAGCCTTTTCCTTATTCTATTTCCTTCTATCTTGCCATTGTCACCAAGTTCTCCAGTGTATTTCTGCTCATGACATGCCCAAACAATTTTGACTGTCTGTCAAATTTCTATAATCTCGTGCTACCACCGATAATACATACATGTGTATATCGGAATCATGCTTCTACCGGAATCATGCTTCTACCAAAATCATGTTTGCACTAGAATCATGCTTGTACCGAAAACATGTTTGTACCGGTATCATATTTGTACCGGAATCATGTTTCTACCAGAATCATGTTTGTACCAGAAACATGTTTGTACCGAAATCATGTTTGTTCCATAATCATGCTTGTACCGGAATCATGTTTGTACCCGAATCATCTTTGTACCAGAATCACGTCTTTATCGGAATCATGCTTGTACCAGAATCATGCTTGTACCAGAATCATTTGTATACAGGAATCATGATTATACCAGAACCATGTGTACACAGGAATCACACACACACAGACACACACCACACACACACACACACACACACATAATTGTACCAGAACAATGTGTATACAGGAATCACGCTTATTCCAGAATCATGTGTACAAATGAATCTTACTTGTACCAGAATCATGTGTATACAGGAATAATACTTGTACAAGAATCATGTGTATACATGAATCATGTTTGTACCAGAACCATTGTACACAAGAATCATACTTGTACAAGAACCATGTGTATACAGGAATCATGCTTGTATCAGAACCATGTGTATACAGGAATCATACTTGTACCGGAACCATGTGTATACAAGAATCATGCTTGTATCAGAACCATGTGTATACAGGAATCATACTTGTACAAGAATCATGTGTAATCAGGAATCATACTTGTACCGGAACCATGTGTATACAAGAATCATGCTTGTATCAGAACCATGTGTATACAAGAATCACGCTTGTATCAGAACCATGTGTATTCAGGAATCACACTTGTACCGGAACCATATGTATACAGGAATCACGCTTGAACCAGAATCATATGTATACAGGAGTCATACTTGTACTGCCGATTTGTGTGTACGCATATGGGCTGGAATAATATACCCGAGTCGCCTCAGTACGTATAATATAGTCGTTTTTGTAAGTTTTCAGCATGTCATATGTTTGTGTAGAGGGTACAGCTAACTGGGGCATCCTGTCTATCCCACGGATTGCCACAAATAAGAACCGTGAACTGACCTCTATATTCCTCATATTCGACTGAACACGAAAACAGTTCCCACTTCGCACGGTTCTGATACACGACTGGCCTCGCTCGCTGACTCCACACGGGTCTCATACATGACAAGCTTCGCTCAGAGACATCTACGTCACCGCTCCGTGCAGGCCAGGTCGTTGGAGGTCTTGTGTTGTAGGTAAAGACTTGTCTCATTTGATGTAGACCTCTGTCTGGAGTCCCTACCTCTCAACCCTGGTGTCACTTAACAGCTGGGATCTGATACTTACGGTCTAAAAATCCTCAAAACAGAAAGTAGACACAGAGTGGGATTAGAGCAACGTTGTCAACACTGCCACACCTATCAGCCCTAGCAGGTTACAAAACCAGGTAAGATAACATATTGTAACAAACGAGGATATGCGTTTATTATATGTGAAACTTAGACTATACAGTGCATAGTTTACTGTCCGGTCAATGTCGTTGCATCTCGTCGGGTGCATTCTTCATATCCTATGAAGTTAATAAATGAATTATACTTAAGCTGAAATACTTAAAACGATTGGTCATTGATATTGTCGAATGAAGAGTATATATCTTAACGGTAATTACAAATTCAAAAGTCTTTGCACAAAATCGCCCAGTTGTCAGACACTCGGGTGTAACTGAGAAATCGTGTATAGTTCGTTGAAAACAGAACACGAAACGGTGTTTTCTTTAATTTCATGGCGGCAGATTAGCATGTTGAGAGATGGCCGAGTTTGTTTTTTATTTCTTTTTGACCTGTCTACACCAGTCCCGCAAACGGTCTTTTCCATGCACATTGCTATATGTTCGGTTACTCAATGTTCTAATAGTCGTTCCGTTCTACTTAAGTTTCTTGGCACTCACGGTGGAATTATTTTGAAATGGTATGGGGAGACAATGGTTCTTTTACAGATGGGGTATGTATCGGGTGGTTTCTAATCTGATCATTGGTTCAGCAGCAATGGATGTTTAGTTTACTGCTGGTTTATGTCGATCTTGTATTTGTTTCATTTAATCGTCCCCTTGAAAGGCCAGCTGAAGAAACTTTAAAACACATGTCCCATATTCGAACAATGTGATTTTTATTTATTTTTTTTTTAATTTCAAGTATTTCAGCCAAAGTGACATACAATAATTGCCTGGAAGTGGCTAATGAAACTAGAACGACAACAATAATGGACAGACATCTTTCTTGTGTATGTTATGAGAAGGCAGGCATTGAACATCCTGACGACTGGAAAGATCAGTGGGAAAAGAGGCCGAGGCAAGCCAAGAGAAATGAATCTGGAATGGAGGAATGTCAGCAGCAGAGTTGATCCAGAACACAAGGAACGAGATCTGTGGAGAGACATGGTCGTCAACGCCAGCTGGAAGGGCTTATAATAATTCAAGTATTCACTTATTTATATATATAAAATTAAATGTTTTGCATATCCTTTACAGGACATCGCTGTCAACATCAGCATCTTTCAGCTGATTGTTGATTTCTTGGCAAGATTACGCTCAGTAGTTTGCCATTGCTTTCTGAGCGACCGGCTTCATACTCTGTCACTGGCGCGACTCGAACCGCTTCCAATTCTCGTGCGCTCACGTCAACCACGAGAGTATTCGGGGTTACGGAGAAAGCTGCTAACCCCTCTACAGTATGCATCTGACGAGATGTAGCGACATATGGCAGGCAATAAATCGTGTAGACTATAGTTTGTGGCTTCTGTGAATTTCATCATGTGCCATGCCGATAAGCGTAAGCAGTCATGTTTCGCCATCTCAAGCGATCACCAGAATCGTGGATCAGCTCCGTGTTCGTGTCCCGACCATGCCATGTGGCCAAGCCCTTCAGGTATTTAATTCTCTACCTTCCCTTTATTCGTTTCCCCTCAATCTTGCTAGTTGCCATCAAGTTCTTTTCTTCTCGTAAAGTGCTCAAAAAATATTAACTGTCTCCGTCTAATTTCTCTAATCAGTTTACGGTTTTCAACTGTTTCTTGTATGTTTCCTCACTGGTTTTTCTGTGTCCATGGTTTACTTTGCATTTTTCTCAGAGACCACATTTGCACAGCCATGAGATGTTTTTCAGCTCGTCTGCTCCTTGTCCACGATTCACACTCAAACAAAATAGCACTTCAACACTTTTTTTTCTTGTTGCAATTCAATCTTATTATTGAGCAGTTGTTAACTTTACTAAATTAATTCATTGTTTGAACCCATTGAATGATTTACATTTGTCGGTTGTACCACCTGAACTTAATATACGGTAGGCCTTGTTTGTGCCAGGCAAATCCCCGTATAAGGCAAGAAAGTAAAGAGCATTTTCAAACGTATTACGGCGTTCTGGTATATGGTGCTAACCGTTAATGTTTGTACACCAGTCGGTACTCGGAGAGTATTGTCAATATCTTGCTGATCGCATTTACTTTCTGTGACATTTTCTAGTATCCAATTTATGCTTGATGAACACGGGAGTCCAGGTCAAATGTCAACATCTGCCAGGATGCGAACTGGAACCTGTGATTACAAGCAATGTATAGCTGCAATTGGCCACATGCATTCTTTTCTCTTGTTATTATAGACTTTCTTGTATCATTTGCCACTGACTTACACAAGGTCCAGTAGCTGGGATATGTTGTGTGTGAAAGTTTAGCAACATCATATGTTGTAGGGTTGTGTGTATATGAAAGTTTAGCACCATCATATGTGGTAGGGTTGTTGTGTATGTGAAAGTTTAGCACCAGCATATGTTGTAGAGTTGTGTGTATGTGAAAGTTTAGCATCATCATATGTTGTAGGGTTGTTGTGTGAAAGTTTAGCACCATCATATATTGTAGAGTTGTGTGTATGTGAATGTTTAGCATCATCATATATTGTAGGGTTGTTGTGTGAAAGTTTAGCACCATCATATGTTGTAGGGTTGTGTGTATGTGAAAGTTTAGCATCATCATATATTGTAGGGTTGTTGTGTGAAAGTTTAGCACCATCATATGTTGTAGGGTTGTGTGTATGTGAAAGTTTAGCACCATCATATGTTGTAGGGTTGTGTGAAAGTTTACCACCATCATATGTGGTAGCGTTATGTGTATGTGAAAGTTTAGCACCATCATATGTGGTAGGGTTATGTGTATGTGAAAGTTCAGCACCATCATATGTGGTAGGGTTATGTGTATGTGAAAGTTTAGCACCATCATATGTGGTAGGGTTATGTGTATGTGAAAGTTTAGCACCATCATATGTTGTAGGGTTGTGTTTCTGTGAAAGTTTAGCACCATTATATGTTGTAGGGTTGTGTGTATGTGAAAGTTTAGCACCATCATATGTTGTAGGGTTGTGTGTATGTGAAAGTTTAGCATCATCATATATTGTAGGGTTGTTGTGTGAAAGTTTAGCACCATCATATGTTGTAGGGTTATGTGTATGTGAAAGTTTAGCACCATCATATGTTGTAGGGTTGTGTGTATGTGAAAGTTTAGCACCATCATATGTTGTAGGGTTGTGTGTATGTGAAAGTTTAGCACCATCATATGTTGTATTGTTGTGTGTATGTGAAAGTTTAGCACCATCATATGTTGTAGGGTTGTGTGTATGTGAAAGTTTAGCACCATCATATGTTGTAGGGTTGTGTGTATGTGACAGTTTAGCATCATCTTCATGTTGTAGGGTTATTGTGTGAAAGTTTAGCACCATCATATGTTGTAGGGTTGTGTGTATGTGAAAGTTTAGCATCATCATGTTATAGGGTTGTGTGTATGTGACAGTTTAGCATCATCATCATGTTGTAGGGTTATTGTGTGAAAGTTTAGCACCATCATATGTTGTAGGGTTGTGTGTATGTGAAAGTTTAGCACCATCATATGTTGTAGGGTTGTGTGTATGTGACAGTTTAGCACCATCATATGTTGTAGGATTGTGTGTATGTGAAAGTTTAGCATCATCATGTTGTAGGTTTATTGTGTGAAAGTTTAGCACCAGCATATGTTGTAGAGTTGTGTGTATGTGACAGTTTAGCATCATCATATGTTGTAGGGTTATGTATGTGAAAGTTTAGCAACATCATGTGTTGTAGAAATATATGTGAAAGTTTAGCACCATCATATGTTGTAGAAATGTGTGTATGTGAAAATTCATCACCAGCATATGTTGTAAAGTTGTGTGTATGTGAAGGTTTAGCACGATCATATGTTTTAGAGTTGCGTACATGTGCAAATTTAGCATCAACAAATGTTTGAGTTGTCTGTATGTGAACGTTTAGCCCCATCATATGATGTATGGTTGTGTGTATGTGAAAGTTTAGCATCATGTTTTAGGGTTGAATGTATGTGAAACTTTAGCATCTTATATTGTAGGGTGTATTATTTTGTGAATGTGAAAGTTTAGCACAATCATATGTTGTAGGGTTGTGTGCATGTGAATGTTTAGCACCATCATATTTTGTAGGGTGTATTGTTTTGTATATGTGAATGTTTAGCACCATCATATGTTGTTGGGTTGTGTTTATGTGAAAGTTTAATACCATCTTATGTTGTTGGGTGTGTTATGTGAAAGTTTAATACCATCATATGTTGTAGGTTGTCTGTGTGATAGTTTAGCACTATCATATATTGTAAGGTTGTGCATGTTAAAGTTTCGCATATCATATGTTGTAGGGTTGAGTGTATCTGAAAGTTTAGCACCAACATATGTTTACACTTGAGTGTTTGTGAAAGTTTAGCACCATCATATGTTGTTGGGTTTTGTGTATGTGGAAGTTTAACACATGTTGTTGGGTTGTGTGTATGTGAAAGTTTAACACCATCATATGTTGTAGGGTTGTGTGCTTGTGAAAGTTTACCACCATCATATGTTGTAGGGTTGTGTGCTTGTGAAAGTTTAGCGTCATATGTTGTAGGGTTGTTTGGGTAAGAACATTTAGCACCATCACATGTTGTTGGGTTGTGTGTATGTGAAAGTCTATGACATGTCGTCGGGACGTCTGTATGTGAAAGTTCATCACAATATGTTGCAGGGTTGTGTGTGTGTGTGTGCGCGCGCGCGCGGGTGTGTGTGTGTGTGTGTGTGAGAGAGAGAGAGAGAGAGAGAGAGAGAGAGAGAGAGAGAGAGAGAGAGAGAGAGAGAGAGAGAGAGAGAGAGAGAGAGAGAGTTCAGCACCATCATAAGTTACAGGGCTGTGTGCGCGTGAAAGTTAACACCATCGTATGTTGAGTTGTATGTATGTGAAAGTTTAGTACCATTATATGTTGTAGGGTTGTGTGTATGTGAAAGTTTAGCACCATCAGATGTTGTGAGTTGTGTGTGTGTGAAAGTTTAGCACCATCATATGTTACAGAGTTGCGTGTATGTGAAAGTTTAGCGTCCTCATATTTTGAAGGATTTAGTTCGAATATGAGTAAGGTTAGGTCAACCCTAACCTGCACAGTTCGCGGTGACTGCACTAGCCAGGCGGCCTTAATCCCTCAGGCTCAGGACCCCTCACCCCCAACCCGTCCTACACGTCAAGATAGTATATGAATTTTTTTATTTTGTGTGTGTGTGTGGGGGAGGGGGTGAGGGCGGGGATGGGGTGAGGGCGGGGAGGGGTTAGCGTATGCAGAGAGAAAATCAGAAATGATGAAATCGGGACAATAATGGGGGTAATAGCAGTGCTAGATTTCACTAGAAAGCAAATGGTTCGGCCACACAAGTTTACCAGCTAACAGTGTACCACAACTATCAATAATGTACAGACTAAATGTAGCTAGAATAGGTAGACCATATAAACGAGGGACATGGGAATCTGGATATATGAAGCCCTTAAACGGGCAATCTCCCGATGTGTATGCTTAACCACGACACACGCACGGTACAAGAGGAACAAGATATTAGTGACTAGTCTGTTCTACCTGTAACAAACGTCGAGAACTGAGATCAGACAGCTCTCAAACCATTGTCAGTGTAACTTCCTGACCATTATACAAACTCGTCCGCTAGATATTGACTAGCACAGATCGATTTCTGACTAAGATCCCAAAGACCCCTAAGACACCACCAATCATTAAACATACAGTCGCAACCTGTTTGAACACTACCCCAGGACAGACTACATGCCCCCTTTAAAAAAAAAACAGCAACAAAGACAATAATAATGGTAAATTATCTCGAACGACAACTAACCACGCACCAAAAAAACATTCCCATATGTGTGGCACGTTACACTCACCTTGGGTATTTATTATGCCCATGTTAAACATTGCCTGAACGAGTCATGTATTACTGATAATTTTTCATGCGTTTTAATGCTTATTGTTCTTTTGTTGTTAAAGAATTGCTTCATAAGAGATGTTGAATGAAAGAATGTATGAGAGGAAATAGAGGACAGAATGTCAGACGGGCCTGCGTGCCCAATTCTTAACCCTTTGAAAATAAAGATTTCGTTCCTTCGTCCCTATACCGCCCAGCAGTGCAGACCCAGCCAGTCTGTCCGCCTGCTCGTTTCCCATCACACCAGCATGTCCTGGGTATAAACTCCAACAGATGCTCTCTATTTGTTATTTCCGTATGTATATATAGCTCTTAATAACTCGTGTCCTCATCTGTTGCTCATCATTCATTACTATTCACTGCAACCTGCCGATCAATATCTGAAAACTGTCAATGATAATGGTGAATATTAAACTGGCTTTAATTAGGTCAGCATGGCGGAATGGATAAGAACCCTCGTTCTTAAACATCCCGTGTGCTGAAGCGGAGGTAGCGGATTACACCCGTACACCAGTCAATTGGACTAAAATGTTGACTTCTCGTCCTTGACTTGGGGACGTAATTTAAAGTACCTTTAAATTCAGAGTGGGTTCGCCAGATGGGGAGGGACACTGGTAATAGGGAAAGCTAATCCGCATGCAAAATTCAGTCCAGTGCTACTTGAAGTAGCATGTACGGTCTACACTTGAGTTCAAAGTGAGAGAGCGCAGCCAAAAAATAAAAACTGGTTTTACATTTGTGAGAATATAAGAACTTCTTTGCTTCATGTCACCCCCAAGCTCATGGACTCCTCTGATGAAGACCCAGACACGCCGTCGGATTACGCGGCCCAGGCCTGCCATATCATGGACGTCACGAGTGTGGGATTCGCTTTAGCCTTGTTCAAAGACACGAAAATGCTGGATGTTCTGCTAGCTGCCTCTGAACCAATGACATCTCAAGAGGTCGCGGCCGAGGGGAAGCTGAGAGAAAGGTATGAGTGGTTATTTATTCTTTATGTAACTTCCAGTGATAATAAAGGTAATCAAATATGTTTTGACTCATAACAGTAATTTTATTGGAATATATTGGTAATAGATAAAAACAATTTAGACAGTTTACAGGATACGTAAGACAATATCTATAGCAGATATATGTGTGATGGGGGTAGGCCAACATTGTAGCGGTGTACCGTATTTAAGAAGTAAGACTCCGCCTTCCCAGAGCTAGCCTTCAAGACACCGTTGAGCAGAGTGGAGTACCAGGGTCATCCCCGCGTCACCCCCAAATTCATGGATTGAGCTAGAGAAGCAGCCATGGGTAGTTGTCGGTCTCGGGTTGGTAGTGGCGGGAAGTAATCTATTTACTGAGACAGTGGCTACAATCACCGTTACTGGCACCTTAGCCGTCTTGACAGGCAATAGTTTGTTACCTTGTGCTTCAAAAAGAATAATAAGCTCTTCAGCTGAGCTATAGCCTACGATGGGTGACATTGTAATATTCTGTTATGATAATTTGGCCGTGCCCAGTGTGTGCCGCGTGGTTACACACCCGCTTCACACGCCAGTGATCCGGGGCTTGTTTCCGGATCCGGTCAGGGATATGCATACTGACGAGCTCAAACGAGAGCGAAACTCGAGTATAGTGCTTCCATATTGACGTGGATGGGCCTTAGGTTCATACCAGAATACGATCAGCGTTGCCAGTAGTGGGTTGTGCTCAATTTTTAAATAAACCTCTTCATACCAGAAAGCCTAGGCTGAAGTGTAGAGACCATGTGTTCCCAAGCCGGTCTGCCCTGTCATGACATTTAGTCTTTAGGTTGCATTTCCTCGCACCAGGATAAGGCTGCTGTCCTCCGCCCAAAGCCATTGGCACAATGTAGTCACGACCAGTATGGTTAATACATGAAGGAAAGCAGTGGCAAACTACCTTCTCTAGACATGCCAAATAAACTAACGGTCAATGACATAATGAAGGGAGAATGCAATGAGGAAAAAGTTCTGTCACTGAATGGTGTTTCATGATGCCCGTTATCAGACTGGAGACTGCTTTTGAAATGATCTGATCATTTGCATTTAGTTTGTTCTAGACCAGTGGTTCTCAATCGGTGTATTCTCCCTGGGGGGGGGGGGGGGGGGGGGGGGGGGGGGGGGAGGGGGGGGGGGGGGGGGGGGGGAGGAGAGAGAGAGAGAGAGAGAGAGAGAGAGAGAGAGAGAGAGAGAGAGAGAGAGAGAGAGAGAATTAAGATTATTTCAAGATCGCTTTAATACAAGAACCGATTATTTGATATTGTTTTTCTCTCCATACTTTACGGTTCTGTACTTCTCGCCCTTCTGAAATTCGTTTTATAACGTAAGTAGACCCTCAAATCAGCGTTTCATGTAGACATCAAAACTTGTTCTAGTATATATTATTAATTTAGCTTCCATTTTTACGTATACTGTGTGGGGGGAGGGGTAGGTGGGGGATTTATCGGAAGGAAATGGGAAAGGGGGAATGACATTCTGAATATATGGTGAAGGGTGCATGGGTCACAAAAGGTTGAGAACCACTATTCTAGACTGTCGTCTCTTTTCCTTTTTCTCTCTTTTCCTTTTTCTCTCTTTTCCTTTTTCTCTCTTTTCCTTGGCTGGCTGGATAGAGGTAACAACTATCAAAACAGAAGTAAGGTGCCCTCTTCCCTCCGCTAGCTTATGGAACATACTTGGCGAGCTGTCCTTTGTGCCCGTCTCCTCTGGTGGTTTATTTGGAGATAGCTCCATGAGATAGCTCCAATACATCAACACATGATGTTGTAAGGAGATGTGGAGCAGCCGACAGATAGTTGTTGGATATGGTGTCAGGTTTCACGACGATAGACAGGCGATCCTTTAAAGACAATGGCTACGGTCAACGACCAGTATGGTCACAGCCAAGAAGGAAAGCAATGGCAAACTACCTTCTTTACAGATGCCTCGCATATGTCTGTAGGCGATATATTCACCTTTTAGGGGTTTAAGGACTGCGTCGTCTAATAGTAACCTGTGCTACAGGTGCAGCGAGTTCGTCAATGCACAGACGCATGTGCGTGGCAAAGGAGTTAGGGCAAAGTTCATAATTGTGCTTATCATGTTCGAAACAGTTGCGGGCGATTTGGCAGCATACCGCTTTGCATTGGGTTTTTTATAAAAAGGTATTGGTGCGGGTCGTTCAAAAAGCAATGGTAAACTACTGAACGTAAGCTTGCCAAGATATCATAAACAGCCATAAAAACGCTGGGGTTGACTGAGACGTACTGTAAAGGATATGCAACTAACTTTTTTAAACATGGAATGTGCGATCACCTATGAAAGTTGGTCAGGTGGAAAACAGCAGATATGGTGTAGTTTGTATCCAATTAAAGGGGTAGTATAGGGAACACCGCTGTTTTGATAACTTTAACTAAACTATAGTTTGATTTATAAGCATATGGCAGTTACGGGAAGTTTGAATAAGACGATTTATCATCATACGGCACTTGATTAGTTAAATGCACCGATGTATCAGAAATGTACGTTAAGGGTATAGTTCAAAAATAATGTGACCTGATTAAAATGCTTGGAAAGCATTTGTGGTTCCTGGTAAAAGAGGGAGAGGTCAACCAGCACGAAGATGAGAGCAGGGCACTGGAGACACATTGGTCGGGAGGTAGGGGGGGGGGGGAGCCGAGGCAGGAGACATGGCCAAGGATCGAGAGGCTTGTCAATGAGAGCGATGTTCTGCAGATGACTTGTTCCCTGATGAGATAGCTCCCTGATGAGATAGCTCCCTGATGAGATAGCTCCATGATGAGATAGCTCAACACACAAACATATAAACACATCTTGCCGTTATAATAGACATAAGGCTGAAACAATCTGAATAACAAAGTATCTTACTATGTCATATTTCATGTATCTTGTCACGTCACGAGCCCAAGAGTTAGCGATTGATTTCCGTGAACTTATGCGGTCGTGGTTACTCTTGCTTCCTTGTTGCAGATACGTGCGGGACATTCTGAACAGTCTGGCCACAGCAGAACTCCTCCATGTGTCCACTAATGCGGCTGGATGCATGGTGTATCATTTAGAAGCCGCGGAGAAGGAAGTTTTCCAAACTCGCGTCTGGAGTACGATGTCCTTCTTCAAGGCCATCTTCCAGGTATATGACCGCGTCAAGGATTGTGTACCCAGGTTGGGGCCAAGTGGTGAGTACAGTATGACAATGTCTTCTTCTACTGTTGCCCTAGACACTGTTGACGTCTGTGCCGGGTTGTGTAAGGTGTCTTATTTCTTCTACTGTTGCTCTAGACACTGTTGACGTCTGTGCCGGGTTGTGTAAGGTGTCTTATTTCTTCTACTGTTGCTCTAGACACTGTTGACGTCTATGCCGGGTTGTGTAAGGTGTCTTATTTCTTCTACTGTTGCCTTAGGATACTGTTGACGTCCATGCCGGGTTGTGTAAGGTGTCTTATTTCTTCTACTGTTGCCCTAGACACTGTTGACGTCTGTGCCGGGTTGTGTAAGGTGTCTTATTTCTTCTACTGTTGCTCTAGACACTGTTGACGTCTGTGCCGGGTTGTGTAAGGTGTCTTATTTCTTCTACTGTTGCCCTAGACACTGTTGACGTCCTGTGCCGGGTTGTGTAAGGTGTCTTATTTCCTCTACTGTTCCTCTAGACACTGTTGACGTCTGTGCCGGGTTGTGTAAGGTGTCTTATTTCTTCTACTGTTGCTCTAGACACTGTTGACGTCTGTGCCGGGTTGTGTAAGGTGTCTTATTTCTTCTACTGTTGCTCTAGACACTCTTGACGTCTGTGCCGGGTTGTGTAAGGTGTCTTATTTCTTCTACTGTTGCCCTAGACACTGTTGACGTCTATGCCGAGTTGTGTAAGGTGTCTTATTTCTTCTACTGTTGCCCTAGACACTGTTGACGTCTGTGCCGGGTTGTGTAAGGTGTCTTATTTCTTCTACTGTTGCTCTAGACACTGTTGACGTCTATGCCGGGTTGTGTAAGGTGTCTTATTTCTTCTACTGTTGCCCTAGACACTGTTGACGTCTGTGCCGGGTTGTGTAAGGTGTCTTATTTCTTCTACTGTTGCCCTAGACACTGTTGACGTCTATGCCGGGTTTTGTAAGGTGTCTTATTTCTTCTACTGTTGCTCTAGACACTGTTGACGTCTATGCCGGGTTGTGTAAGGTGTCTTATTTCTTCTACTGTTGCCCTAGACACTGTTGACGTCCGTGCCGGGTTTTGTAAGGTGTCTTATTTCTTCTACTGTTGCCCTAGACCCTGTTGACGTCTATGCCGGGTTGTGTAAGGTGTCTTATTTCTTCTACTGTTGCTCTAGACACTGTTGACGTCCTGTGCCGGGTTGTGTAAGGTGTCTTATTTCTTCTACTGTTGCCCTAGACACTGTTGACGTCTATGCCGGGTTGTGTAAGGTGTCTTATTCTTCTACTGTTGCTCTAGACACTGTTGACGTCTGTGCCGGGTTGTGTAAGGTGTCCCTTATTTCTTCTACTGTTGCCCTAGACACTGTTGACGTCTATGGCCGGGTTGTGTAAGGTGTCTTATTTCTTCTACTGTTGCTCTAGACACTGTTGACGTCTGTGCCGGGTTGTGTAAGGTGTCTTATTTCTTCTACTGTTGCTCTAGACACTGTTGACATCTATGCTGGGTTGTGTTAAGTGTCTTATTTCTCTACTGTTGCTCTAGACCTGTTGACGTTCCTGTGCCGGGTTGTGTAAGGTGTCTTATTTCTTCTACTGTTGCTCCTAGACACTGTTGACGTCTAGTGCCGGGTTGTGTAAGGTGTCTTATTTCTTCTACTGTTGCTCTAGACACTGTTGACGTCTATGCCGGGTTGTGTAAGGTGTCTTATTTCTTCTACTGTTGCTCTAGACACTGTTGACGTCTATGCCGGGTTTGTGTAAGGTGTCTTATTTCTTCTACTGTTGCCTTGGACACTGTTGACGTCCATGCCGGGTTGTGTAAGGTGTCTTCTTTCTTCTACTGTTGCCCTTTATCCTCCATTGCCGCATAGGCACAATTCCGAACTCTCTCCACGCTCACAACTCTGCACTCTCTGGTGTTCACAACTCTGCACTCACAACTCTGTACTCTCTGGTGTTCACAACTCTGGATTCTCTCGCACTCACAACATTGCACTCTCTCGCGCTCACAACTCTGCACTCTCTCACGCTCACAACTCTGCACTCTCTGGTGTTCACAACTCTGCACTCACAACTCTGCACTCACAACTCTGTACTCTCTGGTGTTCACAACTCTGGATTCTCTCGCACTCACAACATTGCACTCTCTCGCGCTCACAACTCTGCACTCTCTCCCGCTCACAACTCTGCACTCTCTCCCGCTCACAACTCTGCACTCTCTCGCGCTCACAACTCTGCACTCTCTCCCGCTCACAACTCTGCACTCTCTCCCGCTCACAACTCTGCACTCACTCGCGCTCACAACTCTGCTCTGTCTAGTGTTCACAACTCTGTACTCTCTTTCTCTTCCGTGCTCACAACTATGCACTCTCTCTAGCGCTCATAACTCTGCATTCTGGTGCCCACAACTCTGCACTCTCTGGTGCTCACAACTCTGCACACTCTGGTGCTCACAACTCTGCATTCTCTATCGCGCTCACAACTCTGCACTCTCTCTCTCTCTCGCTCACAACTCTGCACTCTCTCTCTCTCTCTCTCGCTCACAACACTGCACTCTCTCTCTCTCTCTCTCTCGCTCACAACTCTGCACTCTCTCACTCTCTCTCTCTCTCTCTCTCTCTCTCTCGCTCACAACTCTGCACTCTCTCACTCTCTCTCTCTCTCGCTCACAACTCTGCACTCTCTCTCTCTCTCTCTCGCTCACAACTCTGCACTCTCTCTCTCTCTCTCTCTCGCTCACAACTCTGCACTCTCTGGTGCTCACAACTCTGCACTCTCTCTCTCGCGCTCACAACTATGCACTCTCTCTCTCTCTTTCTCGTTCTCTCTCGTTCACAACTCTGCACTCTATTGCTCACAAATCTGCACTCTGGTGCTCACACTCTTTACTCTAGTGCTCACACTCTCTCTCTCTCTCTCTCTCTCTCTCTCTCTCTCTCTCTTTCTCGTTCTCTCTCGTTCACAACTCTGCACTCTATTGCTCACAAATCTGCACTCTGGTGCTCACACTCTTTACTCTAGTGCTCACACTCTCACTCTCTCTCTCTCTCTCGCTCACAACTCTGCACTCTCTCTCTCTCTCTCTCTCTCTCTCGCTCACAACTCTGCACTCTCTCACTCTCTCTCTCTCTCTCTCTCGCTCACAACTCTGCACTCTCTCACTCTCTCTCTCTCTCTCGCTCATAACACTGCACTCTCTCTCTCTCTCTCTCTCGCTCACAACTCTGCACTCTCTGGTGCTCACAACTCTGCACTCTCTCTCTCGCGCTCACAACTATGCACTCTCTCTCTCTCTTTCTCGTTCTCTCTCGTTCACAACTCTGCACTCTATTGCTCACAACTCTGCACTCTGGTGCTCACACTCTTTACTCTAGTGCTCACAACTCTGCGTGCACTCTCTGAATGTCACTACTACGCACGCACTCTCTAATGATCACCACTCTGCATTCTAGTACTCACAACTCTGCATTCTAGTGATCACCACTCTGCACTCTAGTTCTCATAACTGTGCACTCTAGTGCTAACTTCTCTTTGTTGCTTACCACACATCACGCACTCTCTGGTACTCACCACTCTGCAGCACTCTAGAGACGACTGTGTCCCCGACAGGAGGTCGCTCATATTTCATTCCGCCAGAAAGACTCCCGATCCTTTGCCGTTACTCTTCCTCATGTAGTGTTACTGTATAAACACCCGCTGTATGTTATGTTATCATGTATCCTCATGTATTGTTACTGTATAAAACACGTGCTGTGTGTCCATGTTATCATGTATCCTCATGTATTGTTACTGTATAAAACACGTGCTGTATGTCATGTTATCATGTATCCTCATGTAGTGTTACTGTATAAAACACCCGCTGTATGTTATGTTATCATGTACCCTCATGTATTGTTACTGTATAAAACACGTGCTGTGTGTCATGTTATCATGTATCCTCATGTATTGTTACTGTATAAAACACGTGCTGTATGTCATGGTATCATGTATCCTCGTGTACTGTTACTGTATACAACGTGTTCTCATGTTATCATGTATCCTCATGTATTGTTACTGTATAGAACACCCTCTGTATGTCATGTATCATGTATAGCCAGATTTCTTCAATAAGCTGATACCAAACCTAGAATATACATGTTGCTTGAAACATGTTAATTGCCAGAATCCACGGTGCCTTGTGTGATAGAGTTCAATATTATATGCATATTGTTTGTATCTTAAGCAATGCAATTATCACTGAATGTAAGATTTAAATAGCTTAGGTGTTATATAGAACCTGTGTTGCTGTATGGCAGTGAATCATATAACGTTAATGAATAAATTAAGGAAAGCTCTTAAGTAACCGAGTGTGGTTCCTGAGACGAATGTTGTAAATATCTTGGACTGTCAAGAGTTACTAAACGATTTCCAGGAAGAGGCTAATGAAGCTATAAATGTATATACTTCTATATAAAACAAACAGCACCCATTGGTCATGTGATGAAAAGAGGAATCGAGGAATATCGTCAACAACTGGAAAGATCAGTGGGGTCAGCGGCAGCAGGCCAAGAGAAATTAAGCCGGATGGATTGAGACGGTGGCATGGAAGTTCATGAATAGAGTTGATGCACAACACCAAGGAACGAGATATATGGAAAGACATTAAATGAATTACCAAGAAATCGAAGTAGATTGTGAGCTTTACTAGAACACGATTACAAGTAACAAAATGGACGTTACGGCTAAAGTCTTCGTCAGCACAAAACAAACAATAACCGACACATAACTACACAAAAAACACTACATGAAAATACAAAGGTTACTTGTCTGAACCCTGGTTTGGTCGAATATGCCTTAAGCGCTTACCGTTTGATGCGAATAGAAAGAACCGGATGTATGGTTTAAATGGGTCGATGGGCGACAGGGATTGGCTTAGCTGCCCGGTGGGAGGGATTGGGAGGGGGGAGGGGGGGACGCCCATGTGAGGGAATGGTGAAAAGCGGATTAGTAGTGAACTATAACCGGCTCTGTGGTGAAGGTGTAGTGCGCACTCCCGCATACCGCGTAGGACCACAGCGGCAGGCGCTTGGAATGCAGTCCGCCCCGCGTTGATTTGCGTAGAATGGCGTGAGTGCTGGTCGCTGAGAAAGCAATGACAAGCCACCGAACGCATACTTGCCAAGAAATCACAAACGATTAAAATAATGTTGGTTTGATTGCGACGTCCTGTAAAGGATATGCTACCACGTTTTTCTAGTGGGCTATATAACTTCGGGGATTGAAAAGGGGGAAGGGAAATTAAAAGTTCATCATCATCAAGTGCCGTGTCGGCTGGCGTAGGCGTTCATGGCTCTCCATAGATCTCGGTCTTTTGTTTTCTGGATCAACTCTGCTGCTGATATTCCTCCATGCCACCGTCTCAATCCATCCAGCATCACTTCTCTTGGTCTACCTCTGCCTCTCTTCCCCTCGATCTTTCCAGTTGTTACAATGCTCTCCAATGCCTCTCTTCTCATCACATGACCGAGGAAAGCTGTTTGTCTCTGTCTTATTGTTGTATATAATGTTCTAGTTTCATTAGCCTGTTTCAGGCAGTCGTCGTTAGTTACTCTGGCAGTTCAAGGAATTCGCAACATTCGTCTCAGGAACCACATCTCTGTTTCTAATTTCTTCTTAATTTGTTCATTTACATTCCAAGATTCACTGTCATACAGCAAAACTGGTTCTACATAGCATTTCAGCACTCTCTTTCTTACATTCAGTGATAGTGACTTATTGCATAAGATACTCTTCATTTTCTTAAATGCAGCTTTTGCCTGCCCTATTCTGCTCCTAATCTCTGTTGTACATCTTCCATCTGATGTTATAAATGCCCCTAAGTATCTAAAATCATCAACTTGGTTAAGGATTTTTCCTTCTATTTCTATGTCACATTTTGGTGTCACCATTTTCTTTGATATTACCATTGTCAGTTTTCTTGATATTCAAGGAGAGTCCTTTCCTTGCACTCTCTGTTACTACAACGTCTAATAATTGTTGTAGGTCTGTTGAATTATCCGCCACCAATACTGTGTCATCTGCATAGCGTATATTATTTATATTATAACCTCCAACTAGTATTCCTGGCATCTCTTTGATCTCTCTCATTATTACTTCGCTATACAGGGAGAAAAGATCTGGTGACAAGACACACCCTTGTCGTACTCCTAGCTTTATCTGTTCGTAACTACCCTCTTTATTTCCCATTTTAATTGCTGCTACTTGGTTCCAGTAAATATTCTTTATTATTCTTAAATCTTTCCATCAATGTTGATATCTTCCAACATTTTAATCAGTTCATCATATTTTACTTTATCAAATGCCTTAGTATAATCTATGAAGCACAAATATATGTCTCTCTGTTTCTCTATTGACCTTTCTATTAGTGTCCGTAATGTATAAATTGCATTGTTTGTGCCCTTTCCTTCCACAAATCCATACTGTTCTTCACTAATTTCCATTTTTATTTTCTTTTTGGTTCTTCTCATTATGATTTTGAGTAAAAGCTTAGTAATTGAAAGTTAGATGACTATATTGGACATTGAGGCCGTGAGGGGAGAGTGAACCCAACTGGAAGATAGGCTGTTTTCTATTGTCTTACGATCACGTTCGTGAGATGCGCACGATTTGAGCGCCGTGACCTGTGTCTGTCACGCCACAGTTGTCAGAACAGTTAGTGTGTTAATACCGGTTTTTGGGCACCACTGTTATTAAACAGGTGTCTAAATCTGTCAGCAAGACGTAGACCTATTTACCCAATATATCTCATGTCACAACGTGTGCAGATGATCGCATACATAACGTTGGGACTCGTGCATGAGAAACCTTCCCGAATGTGGAAAGTTGTTATGGAGAGACATGAACAACGCCTTCGCCAGCTGGCAGGGCACATGATGATGGTTGTCAACGTCGGGTAATGGCTTGAGGTATGGACTTCGGGCTGAAGTCTGGCTTCGGACTGAGGTCTGGGCTTCGGGCTGAGGTCTGGGCTTCGGGCTGAGGTCTGGCTTCGGGCTGAGGTCTGAAAGCGAGTGTGTTTAAAGGAGACTTCACTACATTTGTTTTATGCCATATGGCTCGGGTTCCTTCCGTGGAGCGGCCTACAGAAAGTTTCACACGGAGTACAAACTCCGTAGTTCCAGCGATGACCCCTAGTCTCCGAGAGAACTCTACTTGTGAATCGGATGATGGAGTCCAGAATAACAAATTAGACAGAATACACAAACACGCGCCCTCACGCGCTCTTAGCAATCACACGCACTCAAACACGCGCCCTCGCACGCCCACACACACGCACACACGCACTGACGAGCCCTCATGCGCACTCAGGCACTCTCAGGCGCACTCACACGCACTAGCACGCTCGCACGCGCACTCACACGCTCTCACGCGCACTCACACGCTCGCATTCACACTCGCTCGCGCACACACTCGCTCGCACTCACTCATACTCTCACTCGCACTCACTCACACTCTCACTAGCACTCACACTCGCTCACGCATTCTCTTCACGCGCAATCTCACACGCACTCACTATGACACGCACTCTCTCACACGCACTCTCACGCACTCACTATCACAAGCACTCTCTCACAAGCACTCTCTCTCTCTCTCTCACAAGCTCTCTCTCTCTCACAAGCACTCCCACACGCACTAACGCTCTCACACGCTCTCACGCTCTCACACGCACTCGCACGCTCGCACTCTCTCACTGTCACTAGCACTCACTCGCACTCACTCTCACACGCACTCACACGCACTCTCTCACACGCACTCTCTCACACGCACTCTCACACGCACTCTCTCACACGCACTCTCTCACACGCACTCTCTCACACGCACTCTCTACCACGCACTCTCTCACACGCTCTCTACCACGCACTCTCACACGCACTCTCCCACACGCACTCTCTCACACGCATTCGCGCTCTTGCACGCACTCGCGCTCTCGCACGCACTCGCACTATCGCACTAGAACTCAAACACGCATTCACACTCAAACACGAATTCACACTCAAACACGAATTCACACTCTCACACGCACTCACGCTATCACACGCACTAACGCTCACACACTCACGCTCACGGGCACTCACGCTCTCACACGCTCTCACGCTCTCACGCGCACTCATGCTCTCATACGTACTCGCACGCTCTCATTCACACTCACTCCCACTCACACTCACTCGCACTCACCTCGCACTCACTTTCTCACACGCATTCACGCTCTCACACGCATTCACAGCTCTCACACGCTCTACCACGCACTCACGCTCTCACAAGTACTCACACTCTCACACGCGCTCAACGCTCTCACACGCGCTGACGCTCTCACACGCGCTGACGCTCTCACACGCGCTCGTTCTCACACGCGCTCGCTCTCATACGCACTCGCACGCTCATACGCACTCTCACGCTCATACGCACTCGCACGCTCACACGCACTCCCACGCTCACACGCACTCGCACGCTCACACGCACTCGCACGCTCACTCACTCTCAGACTCACTCACTCCCACTCACTCACTCACTCGCACTAAAACACTCACTCGCACTCTCTCACATGCACTCTCTCACGCTCACTCTCACACTCACACGAGCGCGCGCGCACACACACACACACACACACACACACACACACACACACACATACACACACCTTTCAGTTCTGAAACGCTGTAAACTAGCTGTGATCATCATTTAGGCTTTTGCTTCTGACGCCAGGGTTCGAGATTCCGGAAGTGTTCCATGTGTGTGTGGACGAATACTACTCGCACTTGGCAGATGATCACAAGAGCGGTATCCTCATGTACACCCCACTACTCCGACTTAGACTAGGTAACCAAGTGTGGCTGTTCACAATGTGCCATCATGTTACATGGACATGTTTATAATCATCTAATTCACACAGAATCTCGCCGTCATTGAACACAACAGTCATGTTTTTAATCTAATAACTTACACAGAACACCACCGCCATGTTTATAATCTAACTAGCTGACCCGGCCCGATTTCGCCCAGGCCCTGGCGGGGAACTGCCTGCCTGCCTGCCTGCCTGCCTGCCTGCCTGCCTGTCTGTCTGTCTGTCTGTCTGTCTGTCTGTCTGTCTGTCTGTCTGTCTGTCTGTCTGTCTGTCTGTCTGTCTGTCTGTCTGTCTGTCTGTCTGTCTGTCTGTCTGTCTGTCTGTCTGTCTGTCTGTCTGTCTGTCCCTCCCTCCCTCCCTCCCTCCCTCCCTCCGGCCCGGCTTCACCAAGTCCCTGGTGGGGAGCATCTCATTTAATTCATATAAGTAGTCATATAAGCTCCCGTACCCGTCTGTCTGTCTGTCTGTCTGTCTGTCTGTCTGTCTGTCTGTCTGTCTGTCTGTCTGACCCGGCCCGGCCCGGCTTCGCCCAGCTCCTGGTGGGGAGCATTTCATTTAATTCATATAAGTAGTCATATGTTTCCGTTCCCGACTGTCTGTCTGTCTGTCTGACGAACCGGCCCGGCTGTCTGTCTGTCTATCTATCTATCTGCCTGCCTGCCTGCCTGCCTGCCTGCCTGCCTGCCTGCCTGCCTGCCTGTCTGTCCGTCTCTCCCTCCGTCTATCTGTCTGTCTGTCTGTCTGTCTATAGCCAGGGGACTTATCCTAAGATATAGCAATGCTACTAAACGTTATGTCCCTTTATATATTTTTTCTTATGTTAAGTCATGTAATTTAATTATTAAATTTTACTAAGTACATAGCTGATTCTACAATAAAAAAAAACTATGACAGTTGGTTGCACGGGAATGAAAAGAAGTGTAGAAAATTTCATCTCAATCGGATGGACCGTTATCGAACGCATCCAATACATCCCTACCCACATACATACATTCTATTTTATAGATAATCTAATAACTTACACAGAACACCACCGCCATATTTATAATCTAATAACTTACACAGAACACCACCGCCATGTTTATAATATACTAACTTACACAGAACACCACCGCCATGTTTATAATTGACTAATAGTCTAGAGATCCCCACTGTTTTTGCTGTCAATCGGCTAATAGTTTACAAAGATCCCCACTGTTTTTCTGTCAATTGACTAAGTTTACAGAGATCCCAACTTTCTTATTGATAAATAGTTTAGATACCCCGCCTTTTTGTAGACCAATAGTTTAGAGATCCCAGCCTTTATGTTGTCAATAGACTAATAGTTTACTGAGATCCCGACCGTTTGGTCTGTTGTTAATCGACTATTTACATAGATCTTCCCGTCTTGTCCATTCGGACGAATAGTTTAGAGATCCCTACTTTCTTGGTAATTTTAGAGATCCCCCCCCCCCACCCTTTATTTACAAATGGTTTAGAGATCCCCACCGTTTTTTGTCATAGACTAATAGTTAACTGAGTTCCCCCCCCCCCCCCCCCCCCCCCCACCGTTTTTGTTGGTCAATCCACTAATAGTTTAGAGATCTCCACCGTTGTGTTGCCAATCGACTAATAGTTTACAGAGATCCTCCACCGTTTTATGTCAGTCGACTTATAGAGAGATCCTCCCGCCTCAACCGTTTAGGTGTCAATCTACTGATAGTTGAGAGACTCACCTTTTTGTTGACTAATAGTTTAAAGATAAGACCTTATGTTGTCAATCGACGAATATTTTATAAAGATCCCCACCGTTTTGTTATCAATCGACATAATAGTTTAGAGATTCCCCCCTCCCCCCACCGTTTTGTTGTCAATCGACAGAAAGTTTAGAGTCCCCCCCCCCACTCCCCCCCCCCCCTCCCAATCTACCATTTTGCTGTAAATCGACTAATAGTTTGGAGAACCCCCATCTTCTTTGTTTAGCATTTCAATTCAAAAGCCTCGATTGTTTTGACTATTTTGTGATTTTATGTTACAGTGGATGGAATTAAAGCTGCCGAAGTTGTCTATGGCACCAGTCGTCTATTATCCAAGTTCGCAAAGGAGTTTCCAAAAAGCACTTTCTCGGGTTTGCGGAATACTTTCACCTTTCGAGACAACCATAAAATCGACCATACAATTGGCAACATTGAACACGAAACCTATGAGCTGTGGTCAAATAGGAATAGCCTCTCGAAAAAGTATGATTGGATTTACTGTGTGAATGTCATGCATAAAGTGCCATACCCACAGATAGCTCTGAGCAACATCAAAAGTCTCATGAAACCTGGTGGGTTTTTCACCATGATCGAATCTTCCGCTTCGGGAAACCCCGTAGATGATCAGGGAGATATGGACGTGGCTGGGATGTATGCACTGAGTACGTTCTTTTGTCTGCCCGAGTCCCTTTATCAGGACATGACCGGTCAGGCACTGGGAATGTGTTGGGGGAAAGCAGCAGCTACAGATATGTTAAGAGCCGCTGGGTTTTTTGTGTCACCCATTGACCTGGGCCAGCAGACAACATTGTATGTGTGTCATTAGTCACGTGGTCTGTGGACTGGCTGGTTTGTACCAAGTAATTAGCTTATTGCCAGGCAAATTGTTTGAATTAAATTACTGTTACATTAACTGGTAAATTACTGTTATGTTAACTGCTGCATTACTGTTATAACTGTTACATTACTGTTTGTTAAATTACTGTTAGAATGGTTTCGTGGTGAAGTGGTCGAGTCGCCTGCTTCGCGATCCGAAATGATGTGGATTCGATTCCGGGATGCGTCCTTCGGTTCACGAGTGCATTTTTTCGAAAACTCCTGGGGGTCGTCGCTGGAGCTACGGAGTTTGTGCTTTGTGCGACGATTTCGGCAGCCCGCGCTGCGGAAAGACTGAGCCTTATGGGATAAAACCAGGGGCAATGAAATCGACCCTGTCGACTTTTAAGTCGACTTTATACGTTCTAGTGATGATAGTTTATTAGTAGCACTGGTAGTGGTGGTAGTTGTTGCAGAAGCTGTAGAAATTATGAAATAGACAACGAATAGATTGTCGAGGGAGGGGAATGGTCGTGTTGGGTGAGGAGTTTGAAAGTTAGGCTTTTATCATTTGTAATAAATGGGGGCCGAAATCAACGCAATAGAAAGGTACGTGGTTCCATTGTCACCAGTCCAAAGTCTTGAATCAAGTCCTCTGCACTTTTTCAGTGATTTGTATGGCCACACTAACTCTCGAGTGCGCAAACCTCTTACACACTCACAATAACACACTCACAATAACACATGCACAATAACACATGCCCAATAACGCATGCACAATAACGCATGCACAATAACGCATTCACAATAACGCATGCACAATAACGCATGCACAATAACGCATGCACAATAACGCATGCACAATAACGCATGCACAATAACGCATGCACAATAACGCATGCACAATAACACAAGCACAATAACACGCTCAGTTTCTCATTTCACTAGTTTCTTAACTGAAATATATTCCAGAAAATTCATTGTTTATTTCCTTTGTTGCTTAATTGAAATATAATTTTGGTTATTCGTATTATTTCTTATTCTTTAATGGAATAAATTCTACTTAAGAAAGTATTTGATGTTATTTATTGTGTCTGTTAAAATGTACATTCATTTCTGCTGTGGATAGTCAAGTAACAGTTGCTGACTAATCTACTAGGACAACCGTGTTTGCTGGTCTGTATATATCCACAGTATCACCAACAGCTGAGTGCTGGGGTTGATTGTAACCTACTGCCAAGGACAGAATTACATTGATAATTAATCGGCTGTCCAGATTGAGATCATGTGCCACCTTGTCTACAGGTGTCAAAGACATCAGTTGTATAGCACTGTCCAGATTGAGATCATGTGCCACCTTGTCTACAGGTGTCAAAGACATCAGTTGTATAGCACTGTCCAGATTGAGATCATGTGCCACCTTGTCTACAGGTGTCAAAGACATCAGTTGTATAGCACTGTCCAGATTGAGATCATGTGCCACCTTGTCTACAGCTGCCAAAGACATCAGTTGTATAGCACGGGCGATGGCAAAAATGTTGGTTATAAATTCGCTTCATTGGTTGGTTAAAATGTAGCTGCACGTTCTTTACAGAACGTCGCAATCAACCCAGTTTTCTTATTTGCTAGGCAATTTTTATGTTCAGTTGTTTGCCATTGCATTGTGAGCGACCAATGTCTCTTAATCAAAATTGCCTCAATGCGATCTGCCTAGTCTTCCCAGCAGATTACTAACCCTCGACTCGGTGTGTCGGGGAACTGAAACTCGTTCACTGGCCCCTGAGCCACAGCGCCGGGCATAGACGTTGAGAATCACTACATGTAACATTTGGATAAAATTGAGGAATCATTGCAGCCGATCTTTAGTACGGAGATGGTGCTTCATGATGAAGTCTATGCGGGCTGCTTGACTTCCAGCTTTAGAATATTAATGTACACAAAATTTCTCTCTCCCTTATGGTCATTTGGACTAGTGTTGACTTCTTGTCCTTGACTTGGGGACGTAAATTACAAGTACCTCAGAGTCGGAGTGGGTTCTGTGATATCGAGGGACAAAGGTAATAGGGAAATCAAATCCACACACAATCAGTGCCATCACTCCTTAGTAGTGGCAACTACCAGTAGTAGCACGTGTATGGACTACGCTTGAGTTCAAATCGACCGACCGCTAAACAAAGCCGCAGCAAACACCGGGCATGGCTGTCAATGTGTATTATTTTTATGTTCTCTCGCTCTGAATACAGGAGGAGTCCATGCACACGCTACTTCTACTGCACTGGGCTGATTTTTGCGAGTTGATTAGCTTTCCCTATTACCAGTGTCCCTCGCCATCAGGCGAACCCACTCCGACTTCTGGGTTACTTGTAATTTACATCCCCAAGTCAAGGACGAGAAGTCAACAGTTTAGTCCATCTGGCCGGTGTGGAGGTTGAAGTTAAGTTTAACAATGTCTCCATTTCATGTATAAGATGCTACGCTCACATTTAGAACCCCTACCCCGGCATTAGCACACCGGATGTTTAAGAATGAACGCCGTTATCCATTCGGCCATGCTTGCCTCCGATCGATATGTAACAGTGTCGATGTCGCTGACGTCACATCTAGTGCGATAAACTGCTGGCTACGTCATTGGCTGCGCATTATTGGGTAGCTCCGCCTTGATGGAGAGATCACGTGACTGACATCACAACCAATGATGAGTTGAGTCAAGAACTGACATTGCTGCACTCGGGGCAATCCCATACGCGCTTAATCCTCATCTTCAACAGCCAGCGAAGAGTTCCACTACTAATGGTGCCCGTTGCGACCCGTCTTGCTTTACTACTGAAAGAATGTCGACCAGTTCCTCTGACCACCCCTTACTGCTGCGTTCTCTCTAGACCATGATAGTGTATCTGTTCTGCATTAATCACATTCTCCCAGAAGGCTTCCATTACATCTGCCTTATCATGCATCACATCCCTTAATGATGCAGCACCGGCCAATCTGTCTGCCCGTTCATTTCCAACCACACCAATGCCATGGAGAACAGATCCAGCGAATGCTCACAATCCGCGACCTCTAAATCGACGCATGACAATCTGCACGAAGCAATCTAGACTTCACCTTTGTCAGCATGCTGTGTGAATCAGTAACAATCTCCACTTGCTCATAGTTTGTTCTCCAACCAGTGGAAAGCTGCAGTGACCGCCTCCACCTCCATTCTCAGACAATGGGGAAAGACAACTTACGCGGGGGTAGATAGAGCCGATTACCTGTTATGAAATCAGTCTAGAGGAAATAAACCTGATGCATAAGCAGGCCGAAATCAGACATACCGACCTTTGAGGTGTATAACTGGGTGTGGCGCACTTCCCTTAAGAGGTCAGAATAAGAAACAATGTGTATAACGAGCTTAGACTTCAACATGGCTTCTCGCTGCCGTCTGTTCTATTTCACATCTACATAGAATAATTACCCAAGATTCAACACATAGGTCCGGGGCGGCTTCCGGTATCTCCAGTCTGTGTCCGCATTTACACAACTGGCTGTGATAGAAGACTTGTCAGAGATGTTCCCTAACAGAAATGTAAAAGAGACAGTCGGTAACAGAAATGTAGCAGAGATATTTGGTAATAGAGATGACATGTAGCAGGGATATTCGGTAACACGGTAGACATGTATGCCAGATTACAGGCTCCCGAAAAGATTTTTTTAACGGCGAGGTGCGTTATGGTAAACTCCCCCAAGGCGGTAAGAGGAAACGCTTTAAAGACACTCTGAATATCTCACTGAAAGCTTTTGGAATTCATCACGACACTTGGCAGACTGCTGCCAAAGGCTGAAATTCGTGGAGTACATCATAATGCAAGGGTGTAGCCTCTTGTGAAGCAAACAGAACTGCAAGAGCTGTGAAGAAAAGGTTGGACAGAAAAACCACTGCAGGAATAGTCCTCCTGAAACGTCAAGCATTCTTTGCCCACATTGTCAAAGAACATTTCGAGCCAAAATAGGCCTTATCAGCCATCTTAGAACTCACGGCTCCATACTTTCAACCCCACTGGATGAAATGAATGGTCATCATCATTCTTGATGGACAAACAACAATGTGATGTCATACCAGGACAACGGTCTGGGGGTCAACTCCCAGCAGTAGCAGCATTAGTTTGACCGAGCAGTACGTCTGTGCATGTGTCGGTGAGGGACACGAGGTGAGAAGAACATTACCTCTTTATTATGATACACACATGCCCCTGTGACACACATGACACCAACACTTAGCAGGTGTGTACGTGTATCAGGTCTTAGTCAGATATGACTGAGCTACCGTATAACAGTAGACGGTACTACCTGGTTTCTGTTAGCGCTGAACGTTGGGCGGCGCTTACCAAACCTGACACCCCACATTGTGCCAACGGCTTCGGGCGGAAGAACGCAATTGGGAGGGTACAAGCCTTACCCTGGTGCGAGGAAATGCAAGCTAAAGACAAAATGTCATGGCAGGGCAGACCAGGCCCTAAGCCTTGGTTGGCGACTGGTCTAGGATCGAAGCTCCGACAGGCGGACAGTTAGAGCATTGCTTTGCTGATCCGGCAGCTTCTGCAGCTTGTCTTGTTCCAGATGTAGGGGTGTTACCTTTTCTCTGGAGTAAACTAGGCAGGCCGAGAGAGGGATCATGCTGCATGGGCAACACATGATCTCTATATTTTAGCCCAGGCTTTGTGCTATGGAGAGGCAATAACTCCATCCCTGGTCTTAACTGGTCTCGGAATCAAAGCGAGAGGCAACTGTTACGGGTTATAAGTCCTTGTCAGTTGGCGTAGACAATGGGGCGCCACGCGTTGCCTCTGACGGTGGGAGACACCTATAGGTGTCACTGATCAGCTACCGCCCGCCTCAAGCTGGGCAGCCCCCAGCCAATTGGGTGCTGATCCGCCACAGCCTGCCTGCTTCAATGGGTGCTTGGGGCTAGGACAAAATCTGAATCGCAGGCTGTAAAACCAATGCACCAGGTACAAACAAAAATAAAAATAGAAACCTCAAGCTACGGCTTGCAACCTGGAACGTGAGAACCATGTGTCCAGGATTTTCCACTGACTTGACCAATATTGACGATGTGAGAAAAACGGCTGTGATTGATGCCGAACTCAATCGTCTAAACATTGATATTGCTGGCCTGCAGGAGACTCGCCTCGCTGAGGAAGGGTCACTCAGGGAAAACAACTACACCTTTTTCTGGAAGGGTAGAGGGCAGGCAGAAAAAAGGCAACACGGTGTGGGCTTTGCAGTGAAGAATTCACTACTGGGAATGATTGAAATTCCAGCAGGAGGAAATGAAAGACTATTATCCCTGCGCTTGGCAACCTCTTGTGGGTTTGCCACCATTATTACTGCATATGCACCGACACTCGATTCCTCTGATGATGTGAAGGATTCGTTCTATGAGGAGTTAGACTCCGTGATCAAGGCAGTTCCAAAATCTGACTACATTTATATGCTCGGTGATTTCAATGCTCGTGTGGGCAAGGACTCGAGTTCATGGCCAGTGTGCCTTGGAAAATACAACATCGGTCGCATGAATGGAAATGGGCAAAGGCTGCTGGAGCATTGCACCAGTAATGACCTATGTATTACAAACTCCTTTTTTAAAACAAAAGAGATGCATAAGGTCACATGGAAACATCCAAGATCCGGCCATTGGCACCAGCTGGACTTCATCATCACACGGAGACAACATCTGAACCATATATCATTGACTCGTAGTTACCACAGTGCTGACTGTGATACGGATCATTCTTTGGTTGTTGCAAGGGTTAGACTGAGACCAAAGAGAATCTACACAGCTAAACACAAATCTAGCCTCAGGATTAATATTATTAACACTCATGATCCTGAAAAGTGCTTTCAGTTTCAACAGCAACTTGAAGACGCTTTCACTGATACACCAGAAAATTGTACAGTAAATGAAAAGTGGGGTCAAATTAAGGAAACTCTTTATAAAACTGCCGTAGGGGTTTACGGCACTGTGGATCATAAGAGGCAGGACTGGTTTGCGGCCAACAGCGAGACTCTGCAGCCCTTGATTGATAAGAAGAAGAAAGCTCTCTTAAGAAACAAGGAAAGACCAACGCGTAACACTCTGAGTGAGCTTAGGCAAGCTAGGAAGGATGTGCAAAAGGCTGCCAGGCAGTGTGCAAATGATTATTGGATCAAGTTATGTGAGTCCATTCAAATCGCAAGTGATAAGGGAGACATAAGAAGCATGTATGAAGGAATAAAGAAAGCCTGCGGTCCAGTGATCAAAGAAGTGCACCATTGAAAACCTTGACTGGAGAAATCATCACTGATAAGAAACAGCAGATGGACAGATGGGTAGAGCACTATTTGGAGCTTTACTCAAGTGAGACCAAACTAGCGGATGATGCCCTCAACGCCATAGAGGCTCTACCAACTCTTGACCACCTGGACACACTTCCCACCATAACAGAAGTTAAGTGTGCTATAAATGAACTTGCATCTGGCAAGGCTCCAGGTAAGGATGGGATTCCAATAGAGGTTATCAGGAGTGGGCAAGACACACTCACTATACAGATCCACCAGCTAATAGAGCTATGCTGGCGTGAAGGACAAGTCCCACAGGATTTCAAAGATTCAAGCATCATAACACTGTACAAGAACAAGGGAGATCGGAGCGACTGTAACAACTATAGGGGTATCTCACTTCTGTGTATTGTTGGAAAAGTATTTGCCAGAATTGTTCTGCGCAGACTTCAAGTCCTAGGAGATCAAGTCTACCCCAAATCACAGTGTGGCTTTCGACAGAACCGGTCTACCACTGGTATGATATTCTCATTGCGACAAATGCAAGAAAAATGCCGTGAACAGAATCAACCACTGTTTATTGCCTTCATCGACCTCACAAAGGCATTTGATTTGGTCAGTCGTGAGGGTCTGTTCAAGGCACTAAAGAAGATTGGCTGCCCACCAACTCTTCTGTCCATTGTGGAATCGTTCCACACAGGCATGAAGGGTATAATCAAGTTTGATGGTGCAACTTCTGAAGAATTTGAAATCAAGAGTGGAGTTAAGCAAGGTTGTGTACTAGCTCCCACCCTCTTTGAAATATACTTTTCACTTCTACTGAAATATGCATTTCATGATCAGGATGGTGGTATATACATTCACTCACGCTCAGATGGCGGCCTCTACAATGCTCAGAGATTGAAGGCTAAGACCAAAATTAGGAGGGTACTGATCAGAGAGTTGCTTTTTGCAGATGATGCTGCAGTTACGACCCACTCTGAGGAAGAATTGCAATGTCTACTATCTGCATTCTCCAATGCTTGTTCTGAATTTGGTTTAACAATTAGCAAAAAGAAGACACAGATTATGTCACAAGGTGCACATGGGGTACCATCAATCTTTATTGACGACGCCGAACTAGAGATAGTAGACCATTTTACATATCTAGGATCAGTGGTAAATAGCAAATTATCCCTAGATCAGGAAATCAACATCCGGATTGGTAAGGCAGCAACAACAATGAACAGGTTAAGAAAAAGAGTCTGGGAGAACAGGAAGCTTACTGCCAAAACAAAAGTCCTTGTCTATCAAGCCTGTGTCCTTAGTACTCTTCTCTATGGCAGTGAAACCTGGACAACTTACTCACACCAAGAGAACAACTTAAACAGCTTTCATATGCGGTGTCTGCGAAGAATTCTTGGTATTAAGTGGCAAGACAAAATCACAAATACTGAAGTATTGGAAAGATCAGGTTGTGTGACAGTTTATTCCATGCTCAGTCTTTGTAGACTTAGATGGATAGGACATCTTAGGAGGATGGATGATGGTAGAATACCAAAGGATATCTTTTTTGGTGAATTACAGATGGGTAAGAGATCTCAGGGTCGGCCTCTACTACGATACAAAGATGTGTGTAAGCGGGACATGATTGATACAGGCATTGATAATGCACATTGGGAGCAAGTCGCCGCTGAACGTGTTGCATGGAGGGCAAATATCAGAAATGGAATAAAGTCAAAGGAGAAAATTATTGCAGAAAAGTCACACACCAAGCGTTTGAGACGTAAGATGGTGCATGATGGTGGAAATGACCACGTGTTCACATGCACCCACTGTGAACGGACATTTACAGCGCAAATTGGCCTTATCAGTCACACTCGCTACCGCCATAGGTAAAAGTTATTATGCCTTTTTAAAGCACAAACTATCGTCTGTCAAGACGGCAAGGTGCCAATGAACGTGTATCTGTTCTATAGCCGCTTGATCTTACTTGCCTAGTGAAATACTTGGCGCAGCGGTTAGGAGGTGGGGGTGACAATAGTATGATGGAGTCGGACTAGGGTTCAATACTTGAGCTCGCCGCTTGCTACGGGAGGTAAAGACTGGCCACTTATTTGTCCCTGCACTCCGGCCTACAAAATGTGAAGGTTCTAACGTATCACATGACCATCCTGCTTCGGGACGCGGTATTTCAGTGTACACTGCAGGTTTGGCAACTGACACCTGATCATAGGGGATGAGTAAAGCGTTTAAGTGTTTACATTCTGTGGTTTTAATACATGAACACGCCAGGCCTGATGATTGGTATGCAGACAGGAGGACAAGCATTATACACAATAGCATAAAGACATACCGACAGACAGGCAGGTACAGACTGACCATGCAACATACCCATAGACAGACTGACAGACAGACGAACAGACAGACATATATACTTATTAAATGATTCGTTGCCGAAGGATACTATGTCGGCAGATATGACCTCTCATTTTGTGCCGAAGGACGATGGCATAACTCGACTTAGCTTGGCTATGCTTGCTTGCTTGCTCTTGAAACGAATGGCCCGTTCAACCGCCGACTTATCGATTTCGTTATAGTTGCACTCAGTAGTCAGCACTCTGCCATCAACACCCCTTAAGTGGGTCATGCTAAGATGCGTGGGGCTCAGCGCTCTGCAATCAACACCCCTTAAGTGGGTCATGCTAAGATGCGTGGGGCTCAGGCGCTCAGCACTCTGCAATCAACACCCCTTAAGTGAGTCATACTAAGATGCGTGGAGCTCAGCGCTCTGCAATCAACACCCCTTAAGTGGGTCATGGCAGACGATATATCGCCATTCTTGCCATGCATACTGTTATAGTTTTCCCTTGCTTTCCACATTCACATGGCTGTTAAATGCGACCTTGATCAACATTTTAAGTTGCCTGCTAAATTAGTACCCTGCCCTGTGGTCCCCTCGCTACCAGAAAAGAGCACCCAGAGCTGTCAACTTTCACCATCAGCCAATGAAAGAACGGACTAATAACAAAAAACAGCCAATGAAAGAAGTGACGAATGAAGAAACAGCCAATGAAATATAGTCATGAGGTCTGTGTGATAGGAATCATTCATTTATTGATATTCAAACATGATTAATTAATTTATCACAACAGCAAAACTTGACAACCATCATATATTGAACAGAATATGCAACAACATTTCATTAGGGATGTGTGCTTAATAATATCAATAATACTCTTAGTATAAATGCAATATTCATTGTTACATATTACATACGGTTTGGAGGTCAGCATGGCTGAATGGATAGAGCACTCGCTCTTAAACTTCCGGTGCGCTGAAGCGAGGTAATGGGTTCAACTCCTACACTAGTCAGCAATGTTGACTTCTCGTCCTTGATTTGGGGACGTAACTTGAAAGTATCTCCGAAGGTGGAGTGGGTTCAACTGTTGGCGGGGGACACTGGTAATAGAGAAGACTATCCCACCTTTAACTTGAACATACCGAACGTATGGTAGGTGTGGATGTCTACACACTCAGAAATGGGGTATAACCTCGTCATGGTGCTGGTGTAGCCCATCGGGCATCTATCCTCCTCGGAAAAGGGCGAAAGTTTGGCAGCGAAAATCTAGGAGGAATAGTATACACGTTACAAACGTTGAAGTCACTTTCGGAGGCCTCCGTGGTGGAGCGGTCAATGCGTAGGCCTGGCGCTGTGAAAGTCGGGGGTTCGTTCTGGTAACACGAGTGCAACAGTTTTGGAGACTCCTGAGAGTCGTCGCTGGAGATACGGATTTCATGCTTTGTACGACACTTTCGGCAGGCTGCTCTGCGAGAAAACATGACCGAGCCACGTGGGATCAAACCCGGTGGTATGAAGGCAATCTTAGGCCTGGCTTCGAGCGTTGACAATTGAGCCATAATATATCCCTGAATAAGAGAAGCCACGGCTGCAGCAGATATAACAATATGAAATACAAACAGTTAGGTGTGTGTAGTTCATGCGAAAAGATGAAACATACTCAACAGGGACCTTTATGGGACAACCCCTTAAAACCACTTAAGTGGCTCATTGCAGACGATATATCGCCATTCTTGTCATGTATAATGTTATAGTTTTCCCTTGATTTCCACATTCACATGGCTGTTAAATACGCCCTTGATCAACATTTAAGATGCCAAGCTAAATTAGTACCCTGCCCTGTGGTCCCCTCGCTAACAGAGCACCCAGAGCTGTCAACTTTCACCATCAGCCAATGAAAGAACGGACCAATAACAAAACCAACCTTTATGGAGTCAATTGTAAGGTACGTACACTGTGACCCTATTTAGTATGTCTCATCTTTCGCTGGAGCTACATATATCTAACTGTTCGTATTTCTTATATCCCTGAGCTTCTCAGCCGTATCTTTGTTCGCACTCCTATAAATGTATCGGTCTGCTTTTCAATATGAACTGGGAAAACAAAACTTCACGTGAAAGGTAACCAGGCATCCCATATCATAACGCTATGTTATAACATAGTATATGTGAAGTTTTGAGAGCTGCGGTAGTGTGGTGGCTAGACTTTGGCCCGCCGGCTCGGTGCTCACGGGTTCAACCCGTAGCGGATTCGAATTTTTAAAAGAGACCCTGGGTCTCATGACGACTCAGTGTAAACAAGTGTCAGAAACTGTGTTGGGAGTAAAGACGGCATATGTGACATTGACCCCACGGAGTGTCGATTGGTTCATACATATATGAGTGTAGGGTACAAACCTTATCCTAGTGCGAGGAAATGCTGCCTAAAGACTAAATTTCATGTCAGAGCAGACCAGGCCCTAAGCCGTGGTTGGTAACTGGTCTACGATGGAAGCTCCGGTAGGCGGACAGTAAGAGTACGTTCTTGCTGATCCAGCAGCTTCTGCAGCTTGTCTTGTTCCAGATGTATTGGTGTTACCTTTCCTCTGGAGTAAACTAGGCAGTCCGAGATAGGGATGGGACACCATGCATGGGCAAACACGTGATCTCT
>JACEFZ010010105.1:130000-322219 GCA_014155875.1 Cepaea nemoralis
GTTCTGTGTGACCTGTGGTGACTTAAGGGTCATGAGTTTGTGTCCACTAGATGGCGACTGTACACTGTTCGAGTCACCAGCCCCACCATGTGACTTGTTGTCAACACGGTGGTTTCCGGTAGGTGGTAGAGGCTTGTGTTTCACCAGGCGGGGTCGAACAGGAAAAGGATTCCCATCTCCATTTTCTGGAGGGGCAACAGGGAACCTTTGGGGAATTCCCGACCTGGGTGCGTTGTTTCCCGTGTCGTGGGTATCTTGAGGTCGGCGGATTGGGGCTAGAGGCTGCGACCTGTCTCTCCCAGCGCTAGCTTTCTGCTTCTTAGGGGTGCTGTCGCGATCTGCCCTGCCAGGCCACTCGTTTGGTGAAGGCAGCTCCTTGGTTTGTCTGTAAGGGCTGGTAATAGAAGAAATCTTGTTGGCCTCCATCCGACGTCGTTCGTTGAACAAGTCCCGTACTGACTTCCCGCTTCCAGTTCCGGTGGCGCCATTTTGGGCAACTGAAATTTAAAAAACAACTAGTAGATTCAAGTAGGCAGCAAAGATAACAGTTGTACCACAAACTGAATATCTGATTAGGAAAGGAATCAATAGTGCGTGCATGCAATCTACTGTGATCTGCGATTCTCAGACAGTATTAACATAATATAATAACGAGCTGGATCCTCCGGCTGAAATTACTTGAGTAGAGAGCGTAAAATTGGGGATGGAATCCCGCAACATAGCCCAGTCAGAAAAAGTGCTGAACTTGAATAAACAGGGATATTTGTTTTTTTTTTAAAGTTAGTTGCATATCCTTTACATGACGTGACAGTCAGCCACAGCATTTTTGGGCTGTTTTGATTTCTTGGCAAGTTTACATTCAGTAGTTTGTCATTGCTTTCTGAACGACCGGCACTCATACCTTTGTATGGGAACCAAAGCAAGGAATTCTGCTTCTAAATCGTCCGCAGCTTTTTTTTTTTTTTTTTCGAACGCAGTATGCGGGATTACGAATTGCATTGGTATCCGCTTCGCCAGAAAGTAGATTATAGGGATAAGAAAGGAACTCACGTGAAGAGTGGTTAGTGCGTGGGCTGACCACTACAGTGTTCCGAGTTCAACCTCCAATTATGACAATAGTGGGCTTCTGGCAATATTGCTCTGGGATCGACCATCCCTCGTTTAACAGGAACCGGTTTGTTTGTTGTTGTTGTTTTTTTAAGATTTTCTGGATAATATCTGTAAGATTATGGTCGTCACTGGGAAGAAGGAAATACCACAATGTGATATACGAGTAAATGGGCATATTCTTAAGCAAGTGAATCGATACAGTTATCTCGGCACAGTCATAGCATCTGATGGGAGATGCCTTGAAGAGATTAGAACAAGAATTGCCATTGCGAAGGTAGCCTTTTGCAAGATGAAAAACATACTGACCAATAAAAAGATATCAACTGAAACGAGAAAAAGAGTGTTGAAGTGCTACATAGAACCTATACTTTTGTATGGATGTGAAGCGTGGACAATAAGCAGTCAAGCTGAAAAACAGCTGATGGCTGTGGAAATGTGGTTTCTGAGGAAAATGCAAAGAATACCATGGACAGACAGAAAAACCAATGAACAAGTCCTTCAAGAAACAAATGAAGATCGTAAACTGATTAGAGACATTAGACGTAGACAGTCAAAATTGTTTGGGCATGTTATGAGAAGAAATGACTTGGAGAACTTGGTGACAACTGGCAAGATCGAAGGGAAGAGACCAAGGGGAAGACCGAGAAGTAAATACCTGGATGGCTTGGCCACGTGGCATGGTCGAGACAGGAACACAGAGCTGATCCACGACTCTGGTGATCGAGTGAGATGGCAGAACATGACCGCCCACGCTTATCGGCATGGCACATGATGGATGGATGGATCTGTAAATCAAATGTCACGAAGAACCGGACTTACTGGTCCTAACTTTACTATGCGTGACCAAGTATATGTGAGGGTCTTCCTCTTCTTCTTCTGCGTTCATCCGGAGTTTGTTGTTTGTTTTTTTTTTTTTTCGGACGTGATTGCGTTGTGCCTGTTTACAGTGGAGCTGTGTTCTTGCGCCGTTAGGCCGACACATCCGACTTCTGCGGGCATTTGTTGACCGGGTTAACCTTCCCGGGATGTGAGGGTCTAACATTTCACCTCTTATTTGGCAAGGGAGTTAAAGAAGGACCGAAACGTTCCGGGAAAGGGGGTGTTTTCTGATCATCAGAAGCCCCCTGTCGTTCTGGCGGAGTTTGTATCACTGGCAGCATCCGCCATCAGACTGACAATAAAATGGTTGTGGAGGGGGAGTAGTTGAAGTCGTACGACGAGCAGATCTATCTCCGGTCCGAGTCCAAACCTGGATACTTGCTATACACAAGCACACAAAGTGTGTTACACCCCTCCCCCTTAAGGTCCCCGCCTCCTTGTTCCCCAGGTAATGGATCATATGCCAATCTTCTCAGACAAGGGCCGAACATTGCAATTCCCATGTTAGCGTTGCTCACGTAATACATCCCCGCCTGGGCTCATGGACAACATGCAGCGTAGGCTGTAGAAAATGTAATGGGTAACCTATAGAAAACGTATAGTGTGGCTATAGAAAACGTATAGTGTGGCTATAGAAAACGTATAGTGTGGCTATAGAAAACGTATAGTATGACTATAGAAAACGTATAGTGTGGCTATAGGAGACGTATATTGTGGCTATAGAAAACGTATAGTGTGGCTTAAAAAAACGTATAGTGTAAGCTATAGAAAACATAAAGTGTAAGCTATAGAAAACGTACGGTGTAGACTGGTGTTTATCCATCAATAATGATGATGACCATTCATTTAATCCAGTTGGGTTGAAAGTTTGGAGCCGTGAGTTCTAAGATGGTCGGTAAGGCCTATTTTGGCTCGAAATGTTCTTTGACAATGTGGGCAAAGAATGCTTGACGTTCCAGGAGGGGAATCTCCTGCAGTGCTTTTTCTGTCCAGCTTTTTTTTCACAGCTCTTGCAGTCCTGTTTGCTTTGCAAGTGACTACACACGTGGTCGGTAAGGCCTATTTTGGCTCGAAATGTTCTTTGACAATGTGGGCAAAGAATGCTTGACGTTCCAGGAGAATGATCTCCTGCAGTGGTTTTTCTGTCCAGCCTTTTTTGTTTGTTTGTTTTTTCACAGCATTTGAAATCCTGTTTGCTTTGCAAGTGACTACACACTTGCTTAATTATGTACGCCACGAATTTCGGTCTTTAGTAGCAGTCTCCCAAGTGTCGTGATGAATTCCAAAAGCTTTTAGTGAGATCTTCAGTGTCTTTAAAGCGCTTTCTCTGGCCGACTTGGGAGCGTTTACCACAAGCGCAGCTCGCCGTAAATAAAATTCGTTTAAGGGAGCCTGTATCTGGCATGCGAGTCAAGTAACCAGCCCAGCGAATCTGATTCTTCGTTAGCAGAGTGTGGATACTGGGCATGGACGCTCTTTCTAAGACTTAAGTGTCTGGGATCTTGTCTTGCCATTTAATCTTCCATAGCTTCCTAAGGGCAGACTGTGTGGAAGTGGTTTAATTTCCTGGCATGTCGCTGGTAAACAGTCCAAGGTTTCACAAGCATATAGCAGTGTGGATAATACAACTGCTTTGTAGACTTTCAGCTTTGTTTGCAGGCTTATTCAGTTCTGCCCCATACATTCTTGTACAGTCTGCCAAAGACCGCGCTAGCCTTGGAGATTCTTGCATTCACTTCGTCATCAATTGTGGCAGCTTGTGACACAGTGCTGCCAAGATAGGTGAATTTGTCCACAACACTTAGTCTTTGACCATTCACCTTGATATTCGGCACGGTGTGATTATTCTCTGGAGCTGGCTGGTACATAACTACAGTCTTCTCCAAGTTGATACTGAGCCCAAAGTTGGCACAGGCATGTGAGAAAGCTGAAACATTGTGTCGCCTCTGAGTTGGCATATAGAGCGCAATCGGCAAAAGTGTAGACTATAGAAAACCCAAAGCGTAGGATGTAGGAAGCATAAAATGTAGATTGTAGAAAACGTAAACTATAGACCGTAGAAAACGTAAAGCCGAGGCTGTAGAAAGTGTAAAGTGTAGACTGTAGAAAACGTAAAGCGTAGGCCATAGATAACGTAAAGTGTAGATTGTAGAAAACGTAAAGCGTAGGCCATAGATAACGTAAAGTGTGGACTGTAGAAAACGTAAAGCGTAGGCCATAGGTAACGTAAAGTGTAGATTGTAGAAAACGTAAAGCGTAGGCCATAGGTAACGTAAAGTGTAGATAGTAGAAAACGTAAAGCGTAGGCCATAGATAACGTAAAGTGTAGATTGTAGAAAACGTAAAGCGTAGGCCATAGATAACGTAAAGTGTAGATTGTAGAAAACGTAAAGCGTAGGCCATATATAACGCAAAGTGTAGACTGTAGAAAACGTAAAGCGTAGGCTATAAATAACGTAAAGTGTAGGTTATAGATAACGTAAAGTGCAGGCTGTAAAAACATAAATGATAGTTCATGACAAACTTGGATGTTAAAACAAGACATGGAGAGAGGAATAGATTCTTAAAGCTGCCGCCTGGTGTATGTCACGTGGAGCACATGCTCTCCACGAGCTGACACTAAACATTCTGTAATGTTGTTCATCATATGTTGAACTCTGCGGCTAGTTGTTCATGATTTTAAGTACCACGCCACACGCCAACCCTCCTTAATCGTCTCCTGTGGCATGCATGGTATGTGACAGTGTTTATACTCTTTGCTTCCCTTAAAGGACAGATAATCGACAGGGCTCTGTAACGCTCTTAACCATTCGGCCATGCTTACACTCGCTACCTCGGCATCAGCACACTGGAAGTTTAAAGCGAGCGCATTTAACCATTCAGCCATGCTGACCCTAATTATGAACGTTTACGTGTGCTCCTCTACATCCCACAAGCACACTAGTCTCACCACCTACCTCTGTTCCCACTTCCCCCGCCACCCCGCACCATCCTGGTCATGACCTTCCTCTGGTTCTCTTCGTACAGCTGCACCATCTTCTCCTCCTTCTCCTTCAGCAGCCTCCTCTGGTAGTCGGCTCGCATCAGCTCCAGCTTGGACGGCTTCCCGTCGGCCCCGCCGGCACTGTGGGGGTTGAACGCCCGCATCATGGGGCTATTGTCGACGTCACGTGTCTTGTGGGCGTGGTCAAAGTGGTCAAATCGCCGGACGTTACTTAGCATCTCCACGTGACACAGGGGGCGTGGCGTAGCTCAATGTCGCTCTGTGGGAGATATGAGTTACACAATTTTATATTACAATGCTAGGCAAGGGAGGCAGAGGAAGACAGAGAAAGGTGTATGTAAACACATTATACTGCCGAACAACAAATTATAACTTCTTCTTCTTCGTTCCTCATTGGATGGGAGTGAGCCACACCTATTTATAGACATCAGAGGTCAATATGTCCGACTTTGGCATGCATTTGTATACGGTTTACTTCTTCTGAAAAGTCGCTTAAAAGTCGACAAGGCCGACTTCATTGCACCGGGTTTTATCCCATATGGTTCGGTCTCTTTCCGCAGCGCGGAAAGCGTCGCACAAAGCATGAACTCTGTAGCTCTAGCGACGACCCACAGGAGTCTGCCGAAAAATTTGACTCGTGAACCGAAGGACGCGGCCCGGAATCGAACCCACAACCTTCGGAGCCAGAGCCAAACGGCTTGACCACTTCGCCACGGGTTATTCTCAACCGGTGGGGGAATTTCCCCCCCCCCCCCCCCGTGGGGAAATGTTAGGGTTTTCATGGGGGGGGGGGGGGGTTAAGATTATTTCAAGATCGCGTTAATACAAGAACCGATTACTTGATATTGTTTTTCGCTCAATACTTTACGGTTCTGTACTTCTCACCCTTCTGAAATTCGTTTTATAACGTCAGTAGACCCGCAAATCACATTTTATAGTAGACGTCTAGGACTTGTTCTAGTATGTGTTATTAAATTTAACTTCCATTTTTACGTATACTGTGTAGGGGTGGGGGATTTATAGGGAGGTATTATGAAAGGGGGGATGACATCCTGAACATATGGTGAAGGGGTGTATGGGCCAAAAAAGGTTGAGAACCACTGCTCTAGACAGTTTCCAATAAAGTAACGGGCTGTATCTACCCGTGGGTAGATAATCTTGCCTACCAATCGTTGCTAGAGCAGCGACCTTGCGGCCTACTATGTGCGATTCCAACTGCACTGAGAAGAATGCAGAATTTCCATGCCGGATCTTTTTCGCCCTTTACGAATAGGCTAGATGTCGGAAATCACTACCCACGAGATGGGCGTTACTCGTGAATTTACGAGACACCTGCAGTAGCAGCAGCATAAGAAGACACAAAAAGACTCTTGGGAAAATACCAAGCCCTACGCTGTTAGAATCCAGTTCCTTCTGAGCCTAGATCGTTACCTCTCAGCCACGGTGTCCCCTAAATGATCATATGAACAATATCAACTGTAGTAATTTATCCAATATAGTTTGACTCCCCGACGCGGTTAATAGTTGGCGGTAATGGAGTTTTGAAGAGATTAGAACAAGATTCTCTATGGCAAATGTAGCCTTTTGCAAGATGAAACACATAATGACCAATAAAAACAGGTAAATTACAACGAGAAAAATAGTATTGAAATGCTACATAGAACCTGTACTTTTGTATCGATGTGAAAGGTGGACAATGAGAAGACGTGCTGAGAAACGTCTAATGGCAGTGGAAATGTGGTTTAAAGGGAAAATGTTCAAGAATGCCATGGACTGACATACAAATCAATGAGGAAGTCTCATAAGAAACAAATGAAACCCGTAAACTAATCGGAGGAATTGGATTTTAAACAGTAGTACATTTTTGGGCAAGTTATGAGAAGAAATGAACTAGAGAACTTGGTTAGAAATGGCAAGATTGGGAGGGGGGAAGAACATGGGGAAGGCAGAGACGTAAATACCTGGATGGCTTGGCCACGTGGCATCGTCGAGACAAGACCACCGAGCTGATCCACGACTCTGGTGATTGTGTGAGATGTCGAAACATGAACGCCCACGCTTATCGACATGGCACATGATGATGATGAATGCAATTTCCCTGGTAAAATTATTATTTCCGATTATTTACAAGCACATAGAGCCTGAAATAAACCGTGCACAAATGTCAGCCAGGGGACACTGGTGAGTGAAGCAGGCCGGCGCAAACACAGATGTAACACACGCGTGTCCACAGATGGCAGAAGCAGAATCATAATCCATCAATTATTTGAAATTCGCGCTGTATCAAGCGACTTGCAGTTGTTGTTGCTTTGATTTTTAAATGAATGTGTAATGCCCTTTACAAGACGTCGTAATCAAGACCCAGCAAATTTTTTTTTAATATGCTTGTGATTTACGAGGCAAGTCTGCGTTCAGCAGTTTGCCATTGCTTTCTGAACAACCGACGTTCACACCACTGTTAAACATTAACACAAGACTGTCTGCTTCCAAATCGCCAGCAGATTATTCCGAACGCGGTATGCGCGATAGCGGATGGCGTTAGCTACCCCTTCGCCAGAGACACTTACACTACGGATGAACAACGAATATACAAACAATAGATAGCACGATTTATTGCCTGGCATATTTCACGCCGCATCTCGTCAGGTGCGCACTGCAGAATTCACACAATATAAACTACAGCAACGAGATAAATCCTTCAAGCTGAAATATGCCACAAGAACGAACTGGTGCGAACAAATGCGAAAACTTAATCATCTATTTGTATTCGTTAGCAACCCACGTCTGCTTCCCCTGGCCAGAGAATAATCGATAGCATTAATATTTGAAACGGTTTCGCCAGATTCGACTACTCTGGCCAAATTAAGTTGCATAATGCCGGACAGGGGGAGGATTAATTTACTCTGACAAGAAAAAAGCCCCGGTGCGTGTCATGAACATTCCATTTTAACTCCCTCACGACGTGCAATGTAGCGGGAGTATTGGTGAAACGATTGGGGCATTATGTGGATTAGGGCATCACCGAGGCTGGGAAATGTTTCAATGGCTACTCTCGTCTTTCGGTACGGGAGGGAAAGACTTGTCACTTATTCCTCACTGCGCTCATGCCTACATAAATGTGATATGCTAACACTTCACAAAGCCACAGCAGGTCCTGGTACGGACGGGACAAGGTGTTTTTCTCCCAACCTATATCAATTTGTGTACTGACATCTTTTCCTGCCACCACCGAGGCTTTCATAGTGCTGATGTTTTGTTAAACTAACTTAAAATACCTCAAAATCGATTTATCACATCTGACTGTTTCACTCATAACGTACAATACCTCGTAAAAGGTTCAGTCCCTCTCTGTATTCTACTCAGAACGTATAATATTTCATAACAGATTTGCACATATGTATATTTCACTCAAAGTGTAGAATACTTCATAAGAAGTTTAACCAATCTGTCCATTAGGGATGGTGAGGGGCTGGTGTCTCAGGGCCGGGGTTTATACTGACCAAATCATCAGCTCACATCTAGGTGGATTATCCTGTGCAGACACAAGTCTGTGAGTCATCCTTACAACTCTGAGGGCGCATGTGATTCTAGAGAACAATGCTGAAAATCCCATGGTCAGATGTGGTTCTATAGAAGAATGCTGACAATCCCAATCTTTTTTTTAAATATATTGTATTAACTCCATACAGTCCCAACCGTTAATTACCCCATGTCTGCTCGAGCTCGAATAGGACGTCTTCCCTATGAGTCACTTCGTCCCCGATAAAGACATCGTGGCAGAAAGAAAAATGATTACTCGCATTCGAAGCCAATCCACATTATTTGCACACGTAAAGAATGAAAGAAACCTTAGTACTGGCTGTGACAACAGGGTAATAGGAGGAGAAAAGTCACATAGGAAGACAAAGAACGAAGGTGCTAGTCAGCTTGACATCTGGTATTAGCAGAGAAATCAGAAGGGCAGAATGTCAGACTGGCCTGCGCGCCCAATTCTTGACCCTTTGAATATAAAATTGGTTCGTTCGTATTAGAAAATAGCTGTATTAGAAATTATTGCTACCACGTAAGACAGGACAGTGTGGACATAAGTAATGACCAACGTCCTACCTGTGGACTATAAGAAGAGGAATACATTTCGGTCCCGTTTCTAGAAACCTCCATTCTCACATGTAATCAACTAAGCATGCTTTCGCTAATGATCTTACTACACCATGCTCGGAGATTCCTACTAACGTATGTTATCTTTTGTGTTACTCCTGCCTTCTCTTTAATTACATTAAGATCAATCGGCATGTCTAGAATATTGAAGAGCAAACTAAAAGAGAAGTGCAAATGGACAATAGTCTGGAAAGTAAACAATAGACCTGAAGGTAGACAAAAGACTGGCTGATAAACAATAGAATGGAAGATAGATAAAGGACTGGCTGATAAACAATGAAATGGAAGATGCATTGGCGCATGAATACACACTGTTACTGCACATTTTGTTGTGAGTGTGTAGTGGGCATGTTATTTAACTCGTTCTCGTTCAGATACGTTTTTTTTTCCTTCCGCTAGCTTTGAACTCAAGCGTAGTCCATACACACTACTTCTAAGTAGCACTGGACTGAATTGTGCGTGTGGATTATCTTTCCCTATTACCAGTATCCCTCGCCATCAGTGCTTGTAATTTACGTCCCCAAGTCAAAGTTTGATTCCAGCATGGGCAATGGTGGAAGCTGTAGACGCGGCTTCCACCATGAGCAATCAGACCTAGCTGTAGACACAGCTTCCACCATGAGCAATCAGACCTAGCTGTAGACACAGCTTCCACCATGAGCAATCAGACCTAGCTGTAGACACAGCTTCCACCATGAGCAATCAGACCCAGCTGTAGACACAGCTTCCCGCATGAGCGGCCCCACTATAGGCACAGGGCCACCAAGAGCCACATGCTCACAGCTTAGGGGATTATATCATCGGCATCATCGGGGGCCAGAGGGGATTATATCATCGGCATCATCGGGGGCCAGAGGGGATCATATCATAGGCATCATCGGGGTGCCAGAGGGAATTATATCATCAGCATCATCGGGGTGCCAGAGGGAATTATATCATCAGCCTCATCGGGGGGCCAGAGGGAATTATATCATCAGCATCATCGGGATGCCAGAGGGAATTATATCATCGGCATCATCGGGGGCCAGAGGGAATTATATCATCATCATCATCGAGTGGGGGGGGGGGGCAGAGGGAATTATATCATCGGCATCATCGGGGGCCAGAGGGAATTATATCATCATCATCATCGATTGGGGGGGGGGGGGGAGGGCAGAGGGAATTATATCATCAGCATCATCGGGGGGCCAGAGGGAATTATATCATCAGCATCATCGGGGTGCCAGAGGGAATTATATCATCGGCATCATCGGGGTGCCAGAGGGAATTATATCATCGGGGTGCCAGAGCGAATTATATCATCAGCATCATGGGGGGCCAGAGGGAATTATATCATCACCATCATCGGGGGCCAGAGGGAATTATATCATCAGCATCATCGGGGTGCCAGAGGGAATTATATCATCAGCATCATCGGGGTGCCAGAGGGAATTATATCATCGGCATCATCGGGGTGCCAGAGGGAATTATATCATCGGCATCATCGGGGGCCAGAGGGAATTATATCATCACCATCATCGGGGGCCAGAGGGAATTATATCATCGGCATCATCGAGGTGCCAGAGGGAATTATATCATCGGCATCATCGAGGTGCCAGAGGGAATTATATCATCGGCATCATCGGGGTGCCAGAGGGAATTATATCATCGGCATCATCGGGGTGCCAGAGGGAATTATATCATCAGCATCATCGGGGTGCCAGAAGGAATTATATCATCACCATCATCGGGGGCCAGAGGGAATTATATCATCACCATCATCGGGGTGCCAGAGGGAATTATATCATCACCATCATCGGGGGCCAGAGGGAATTATATCATCAGCATCATCGGGGGCCAGCATGGTCAAATGGCTATGAGCGGTTACTCATATGTTTTCCGGTGTGCTGATGTTGAGGTAAGGGATTCAACCCCTACACCGGTGAGTTGAGCTAAAATGTTGATTTCTCCTCCTTGACTTGGGGACGTAAATTAAACGAACCTCAGAAGTCGTAGTGATTTCGCCTGATGGCGAGGGACACTGGTAATAGAGAAAGCTAGCCCCCCCCCCTTTCCCCCTCGCAAAAATCAGTCCAAAGTGGACTACACTGAAGTTTAAAGCGAGCAAATAAAAAAAATGAAACAAATCAGCATCACCAACGGATAAATCTATATATCTATAAAAGAGACTGTATGTATGTCCGTTCTTTATGCGTTCGCGAACGGTCCATCCGATTGAGATGAAATTTTCTACACGTTTTCTTTTCATTCCTGTGCAACTTTCTGTCATAGTTTTTTAGTTTGTTTTTTCAGGCTACTTACTTACTAAAATTTTAATATTTAATTTTTCATTATAATTTCTATATAGCAAGGGGACTTAACTCTAGACAAGTTATTTCAAGGGGCATAACTTTTAATAACATTCCTATATACTCTATAGTCATATTGTTGCATCGTTTTCAAAGATTTATAAACTCTTTGTCTATAGTTATTTACAGGCATATGAGTTATAATAAATAATGATATAATCTTTAAGGCATTTTCAAAGTTTTCATAAAAATAATGCATAATGCATAACATTGTAACTCATCTTTCTATGCTTAAAGAAGTTATCTACAGTCATGTAGGTGATTAAAAACAGTTTTCATTAAAAATAATGGATGGTGTGTGGAAGGACATTCTTTTAAGTTACTGTGTGAATTTAATGAGACGCTCCCCGCCAGGAGCTGGGCGAAGCCACGCCGGGTCAGATAGATAGACAGACAGACAGACAGATAGTCGGGAACGGGAGCTTATATGACTACTTATATGAATTAAATGAGATGCTCCCCACCAGGGACTGGGTGAAGCCGGGCCGGGCTCAGACAGACAAGACAGATAGACAGACAGACAGACAGACAGACAGACAGACAGACAGATAGTCGGGAACGGGAGCTTATATGACTACGTATATAATTAAATGAGATGCTCCCCACCAGGGGACTGGGTGAAGCCGGGCCGGGTCAGACAGACAGACAGATAGACAGACAGACAGACAGATAGTCGGGAACGGGAGCTTATATGACTACCTATATGAATTAAATGAGATGCTCCCCACCAGGGTCTGGGCGAACCCGGGCCGGGTCAGCTAGTAATCATATAAACAGACTCCAGCTTGCTCTTCGCTGACTGTTTAAGATGAGGAAGGAGCACGTATGGGAATGTCCCGAGTGCTGTGATCTCAACTCATGAAGGCTAAAGTGACGAGTTCGAGCCAACATGAGGCCTTAGTATCCATGCAGCCAGCATTAAAATTAGCACAAATCTTTGCCCTGGGTTGGGGACAGGTGATGGGGACAGGTGTGATGAAAAGTTGAAGGGGACAGATGTGGGGGACAGTTAGGGGCGAGGGGACAGGTGTTGGGCCAGGTGTTGGGGACATGTGTTGGGGATAGGTGAGGGGGACAGGTCAGAGGGACAGGTGAGGGGGACATAAGGAGGTGCCGAGGCCAGGTCGTGTACCAGTGACCTTCTACAATAATGCCCTAGCGTGTCACGTCTGGGAGTCAGACTCTGCTGTAGAATGAACATAGTCGATACTGCATTTTAAAAAGTTAATTTTGCATATCCTTTACAGGACGTCGCAGTCAACACCGGCACTTTTTTTTCTGTTGGGATCTCTTGGCAAGTTTACGTTCAGAAGTTTGCCATTCCTTTGTGAACGATCGGCACCCATACCATTTCGTAAACAACCAAAGCTAGGCGTTCTGTTGCCAAATCGCCCGCGGCTGTGTTTCGAACGCGGGTAAACGGGATCACGAACTGCATCCGTAAGTCCGTCGCTACGGAGCAGGCTCAATACTGCATTATGTATGCGAATTAGGAAAATACCTCCCAGCTGTTAGCAGTGGAGATCCGTTGTTTTATGTTTATTTACCCTGTCTATGTGATCGTCTAAACTAATGTACAGATGTGTTATGTTTACTTACACTGTGTCTCTGTGATGGTCTAAATTAATGTACAGATGTGTTATGTTTACTTACACTGTGTCTCTGTGATCGTCTAAATTAATGTACAGATGTGTTATGTTTACTTACACTGTGTCTCTGTGGTCGTGTACACTAATGTACAGATGTGTTATGTTTACTTACACTGTGTCTCTGTGGTCGTCTAAATTAATGTACAGATGTGTTATGTTTACTTACACTGTGTCTCTGTGGTCGTGTACACTAATGTACAGATGTGTTATGTTTACTTACACTGTGTCTCTGTGATCGTCTAAATTAATGTACAGATGTGTTATGTTTACTTACACTGTGTCTCTGTGATCGTCTAAATTAATGTACAGATGTGTTATGTTTACTTACACTGTGTCTCTGTGGTCGTCTAAACTAATGTACAGATGTGTTATGTTTACTTACACTGTGTCTCTGTGATCGTCTAAATTAATGTACAGATGTGTTATGTTTACTTACACTGTGTCTCTGTGATCGTCTAAATTAATGTACAGATGTGTTATGTTTACTTACACTGTGTCTCTGTGGTCGTGTACACTAATGTACAGATGTGTTATGTTTACTCAGAATGTGTCTCTATGGTCGTGTGCACTAATGTACAGATGTGTTATGTTTACTCAGAATGTGTCTCTATGGTCGTGTGCACTAATGTACAGATGTGTTACGTTTACTCAGAATGTGTCTCTGTGGTCGTGTGCACTAATGTACAGATGTGTTATGTTTACTCAGAATGTGTCTCTATGGTCGTGTGCACTAATGTACAGATGTGTTATGTTTACTCAGAATGTGTCTCTATGGTCGTGTGCACTAATGTACAGATGTGTTATGTTTACTCAGAATGTGTCTCTATGGTCGTGTGCACTAATGTACAGATGTGTTATGTTTACTCAGAATGTGTCTCTATGGTCGTGTGCACTAATGTACAGATGTGTTATGTTTACTCAGAATGTGTCTCTATGGTCGTGTGCACTAATGTACAGATGTGTTATGTTTACTCAGAATGTGTCTCTATGGTCGTGTGCACTAATGTACAGATGTGTTATGTTTACTCAGAATGTGTCTCTATGGTCGTGTACACTAGCACTAATGTACAGATGTGTTATGTTTACTTAAACTGTGTCTCTGTGGTCGTGTGCACTAATGTACAGATGTGTTATGTTTACTTACACTGTGTCTCTGTGGTCGTGTACACTAATGTACAGATGTGTTTGTTGTCCACCAGTAGTAATTTGTTAGGACAAGAGAGACAAAGAAGGGGGAGCGAGAGACAGACGGTGAGTGGGGAGAGACAGACGGTGAGTGGGGAGAGACAGAAAGAAGATAGAAGTGCGAGTAGAAGGTTCGAAATCAGCCGTAGTCGATTTGGAAGTAGACCGCCTTGCGTTGATTTTGATAGCATGAGCATCGGTTGTTCAGGAATTAATAGCACACTGCTGAACATAACATTTGCCCAATAAGCCACAAAGTATTTTTAAAAATACTGGGATTGACCGCAGCTTTATGTAAAGGATATGTAGCTAACACTAAAAGAGAGAGGAGAGGGAGGAGGAGGATGAGGGGGAGAAGGAGAGGAGCAAACGAATTAGCAGAAGAAAAAGAAAAAGGAGGAAGCGAAAAAGAAACAGGAAGAAAAGGACAAGAAGAAAAAGAGGACGTCGAAGCAGTACCAGCTGGAGAAAGAGAAGATATTCAAAACACGGTAAAGTGTACGTCGCCATTAACAACACAGAACGCATAAGGATAACATCTGACAGACGGACAACACGGATGCTTAGCAACATCCAGTCAGACAGACCTTCATAATGCACATGAATACCGTAAATTGATTACAGAACTGTGACAAGCACGCTGTGGGCAGACATAACCTGTCAAACTGAGTTACCACTGGCAACATTCAGTGGGGAAATAGTGCGAGGAAGGTGTGTAGGTCATGACCTGGATTAGAGTCCCCGTGGCGAGTGCTCACGCGTCCTGCCTCGCACTCCGAAGGTTGCAGGTTCGATTCCGGGGCTACGACATTGGCTTCATGAGTGCAATTTTTTCGTAGACTCTGGGGATCGTCGCTGGAGCTAGAAAGTTCGTGATTCGTGCTAGGCTTGCGGCAGGCCGTCCTTTGGAAAGACAGCAAGCCATATGGGATAAAACCCGCTGCAATAAAGTCAACATCTCGCCTGTTAACTCCCCTTGTAATGACATGGATGTCTTGTTACGTGGCACGATCAAGACAAGACTACAGAACTGATCCAAGCCTATGGGGATCGTGTGAGATGGCAACCCATGACCTCTCACTCTCATCGGTACGGCACATGATGATGGTGACCATGAGCACATTATACGTTGTACACATTCATAAGTACAACACATTGTTGCATTTCAAATGGTTCAATATTACAGAATATTGAACAATAGCATTTAAACAAAGGCTTCAAATTCGAAACAGAATATGCAGCTGTAATCGAATAGAAGTGATCAAATCAATTCTAGTCAACGTTTTCGTGCCAGAAGTAAACAAAACAAACTGGATCGAACTTGACAACAAACCGACTTGTCTATAGTTAACGTGTTCTTAAAGTACAGGGGTAGTGATTAGATCGCGCCATAATAATGATCAGGCATGTTTCCTGTCTGCTGGTATATCAATAACAGGATCAGAAAATCGAAGATGAATAAACATGAACCACAATAGGGTTAGTGTCGAGTTATGATGAGATATTGTCACAGTCTAGTGTAGTGTAGTGTAGTGTAGTGTAGTGTAGTGTAGTGTAGAGCAGCGCAGCGCAGCGCAGCGCAGCGCAGCGCAGCGCAGCGCAGCGCAGCGCAGCGCACTGCAGTCTAGTGTAGTGTAGTGTAGCGCAGCGCGGCGCGGCGCGGTGCGGTGTTGTGTAGTGTAGTGTTGTGTGGTGTGGTGTGGTGCTGTGTGGTGTGGTGTGGTGCTGTGTGGTGTGGTGTGGTGCTGTGTGGTGTGGTGTTGTGTAGTGTGGTGTGGTGTGGTGTAGTGTGGTGTAGTGCAGTGTGGTGTGGTGTGGTGTAGTGTAGTGTGGTGTGGTGTGGTGTGGTGTAGTGCAGTGTAGTGTGGTGTGGTGTGGTGGCGTGCCGTGCCGTGCGGCGGGGCGGGACGTGGCGTGGAGCGGCGCAACACAGCGTAGCGTAGCGTAGTGTAGTTCAGCAACCAGACTGTTATTACATTAACCCGCTCTAACCCAATAATTAGATTACCTCCTGCAACCTTGTACTGCTATAATGTTTACAGCTCGTGAAAGTAAACCAGTACAGGACCCTCTTACACAGCTTGGAGTGCGTAGGGTACATGGTGCTGGCTCAGCTTGTGTCTGGACCCATGGAAACTCCACGGGTGGTCACTATCACGCTGACCCTTTCACGTCCCGGGTACTTCCTTGTACCCAATTTAGGCTGGGTTAATTTAGGAACCCGTTTTATTTATTCTTTTTTTTTGGGGGGGGGGGGGGAGGGGGGGGGGGGGGCGTTCTGTCGATTTGAACTTAAGCGTAGCCCATACACTTCCTACTATTTCTAGTGAGTTGGATTGAAATTTGCGTGCGATTTAGCTTTCCCTGTTACCAGTGTCCCTCGCCATCAGACGAACCCACTCCGACTTCTGAGGTACTTGTAATTTACGTTCCCAAATCAGGGACGAAAAGTTCACAGTTTAGTCCAACTCATCGATGTAGGGGTTGAACTAGCTACTTCAGCATCAGCGCACCGGAAGTTTAAAAGCAAGTGCCCTTATTCATTCTGCCGTTCTAACTATGTGTCAGTTTGTTTTCTTAATCCACCTCAACGGGTATTTGAACACGTGACCACAGGAGAGATGGCCACGGCGCTGGCACTGTTCCCATCCACTTCACGTAGCTGGCCACGGCGCTAGCAGACTCCAATCCACTTCACGTAGCCAGTGCGCTAGCACAGCTCCCATCCACTTCACGTAGCCAGTGCGCTAGCACAGCTCCCATCCACTTCACGTAGCCAGTGCGCTAGCACAGCTCCCATCCACTTCACGTAGCCAGTGTGCTAGCACAGCTCCCATCCACTTCACGTAGCCAGTGCGCTAGCACAGCTCCCATCCACTTCACGTAGCCAGTGCGCTAGCACAGCTCCCATCCACTTCACGTAGCCAGTGCGCTAGCACAGCTCCCATCCACTTCACGTAGCCAGTGCGCTAGCACGGCCCCATCCACTTCACATAGCCAGTGCGCTAGCACGGCCCCATCCACTTCACGTAGCCGGTCACCGGCGCTAGCACGGCTCCCTCCACTTCAAGTAGCCGGTCACGGCGCTAGCACGGCTCCATCCACTTCACGTAGCCGGTCACGGCGCTAGCACGGATCCATCCACTTCCACGTAGCCGGTCACGGCGCTAGCCACGGCTCCCATCCACTTCACTTAGCCGGTCCACGGCGCTAGCACGGCTCCCATCCACTTCACGTAGCCGGTCACGGCGCTAGCACGGCTCCCATCCACTTCACGTAGCGGTCACGGCGCTAGCACGGCGCTAGCACAGGGCCAAATCCACTTCACGTAGCCGGTCACGGCGCTAGCACGGCTCCACCATCCACTTCACGTAGCCGGTCACGGCGCTAGCACGGCTCCCATCCACTTTACGTAGCGGTCACGGCGCTAGCACGGCTCCCATCACTTCACGTAGCCCGGTCACGGCGCTAGCACGGCTCCCATCCACTTTACGTAGCCGGTCACGGCGCTAGCACGGCCTCCCAATCCACTTCACGTAGCCGGTCACGGCGCTAGCACGGCTCCCATCCACTTCACGTAGCCGGTCACGGCGCTAGCACGGCTCCCATCCACTTCACGTAGCCGGTCACGGCGCTAGCACGGCTCCCATCCACTTCACGCAGCCGGTCACGGCGCTAGCACGGCTCCCATCCACTTCACGCAGCCAGTCACGGCGCTAGCACGGCTCCCATCCACTTCACGCAGCCAGTCACGGCGCTAGCACGGCTCCCATCCACTTCACGCAGCCCGTCACGGCGCTAGCACGGCTCCCATCCACTTCACGCAGCCAGTCACGGCGCTAGCACGGCTCCCATCCACTTCACGCAGCCGGTCACGGCGCTAGCACGGCTCCCATCCACTTCACGCAGCCGGTCACGGCGCTAGCACGGCTCCCATCCACTTCACGCAGCCGGTCACGGCGCTAGCACGGCTCCCATCCACTTCACGCAGCCGGTCACGGCGCTAGCACGGCTCCCATCCACTTCACGCAGCCGGTCACGGCGCTAGCAACAGCTCCCATCCACTTTCTGCACGCAGGCCGGTCACGGCGCTAGCACATGCTCCCATTCCACCTTCACGCAGCCGGTCACGGCGCTAGCACAGCTCCATCCACTTCACGGCAGCGGGTCACGGCGCTAGCTACAGCTCCCAGTCCACTTCACTGCAGGCCGGTCACGGCGCTAGCACAGCTCCCATCCACTTCCACCCGCAGCCGGTCACGCGCGCTAGCACAGCTCCCATCCACTTCACGCAGCCGCGTCACGACGCTTTAGCACAGCTCCCATACCACTTCAACGCAGCCGGTCACGGCTCTAGCAACAGCTCCATCCACTTCACGCAGCCGGTTCAACTGTCCCCGCTTGTACAAGCTCCCATCCTACTTCACGCAGCCGGTCACGGCGCTAGCACAGCTTCCCATCCAATTCACGCAGCCGGTCACGGCGCCTAGCACACTCCCATCCACTTCACGTAGCCAGTCACGGCGCTCGCGCGCGCACACCCCCCCTACCCCCACCCCCCCCCCCCCCCCCCCCCCCCCCCCCCCCCCCCCCCCCTCCATTTCATGTAGGTCAATCACATGTATTTATATAGCTAACAACTGTGTTGAATTTCTGCTTTGAGTTTCTGCGCACGAAATTATACATGCTTTTAGAGATCACACGATATGGAGAAACATGATTGTCCACGCCTGTCTGCACAGTACTTGGTGATGGTGATGATGAACAACTGTTTGCGATGGGAACAGTGAAACCAGCACGACAACCATCAAAAACAGTAAATGCACCGACCGGTTCTTCCACTCGTAAACAGCACATTGGGTAACAGCTATAGTATAGAGCTGGCTAGTTGTGTCATCAAAAGTGGAAATGGGAAGGGGGGGGGGTCAAGAAGAGATAAGGGAACAGTAAAGAGAAGTTGGACATCTACGTGTACACAAACTCGCCCTTCTATATCTGGTGAGAGAATCAATCAATCAGGTGCCGTCTTCACAATGGAGGTTGGCTGTGCAATGGATCTCCAACACTGACTGTCTCACGTCTTGATTATACATTTTGTGAGTCTGCTGTTCGTTCATCTCTTGGTGTTATCTTCACACTTGTATCGTTGTCTTACTTTTGCTCGTTTGCCTTCAACCTTACCCTGTATCAATGCATGTCCTACACTGTCTGTCTCTCATTTTGATTTTACATTCTGTGAGTCTGTTGTTCGTCTATCTCTTGATGTTATCTTCACACTTGTATCGTTGTCTACCTCTTGCTCGCTTGCCTTCAATCTTACCCCCTAGTATGGTTTTATAAGAGTGGTATGTCTTTTAACGTGGCCGAAATATTTCACTTGCTTCTTTTTTAATTCTTTCATGAATTCTCTTTTCATTCCCAGTTTATCTAGAACCTCTGCATTTGTTTGTTTCTGTTTCCATTAAATACGACATATCCTTTTGTATATCCACATCTCAAGAGCCTTTATCGTTTCCATGAAATACGACATATCCTTCTGTATATCCACATCTCAAGAGCCTCTATTGTTTCCATGAAATACGACATATCCTTCTGTATATCCACATCTCATGAGCCTCTATTGTTTCCGTTAAATACGACATATCCTTCTGTACACCCACATTTCCAGGGCCGCTATGAGTGAGGGGAGCTAAATACCTATAAATGCTCCAGGAGTGCACATTTTTACACCCATAAGTGTTTCATGTGGCACTAATGGCAGATTTGGATGGTATCATGTCGACCATCTTATCTCTCAGATATCTTTTAGTACCCATTTTATGAAGCTGGATTGATCGCAATACCATGTATGGGGGGGAGGGGAGGGTGCATCTCTGAAGAGATGTGAACCCACGACCACTGACCATTGAGTGACCCAGTTACAACTCTAGATGAGATCCTACCATTATTAATATTAGTGTATTTTCTTTTAAACAAAGAGAAATTTACTTTAATATTAATCACGAACGTGAATTTGAATAAAGTAACCCAGAAGTAAGTAGCTACTACAAGTAGTATTCGCAAATCATAAATATGTGTACCTGACAAAGATATAGTTGTTGCATTCCGTTTTGTTCAACAGTAAAACTTATCAAATAAGTACATTATCATCATCATGTGTTTTGTCAAGCCCCTCTACAAACAGTGTATCCTCTTGTCATCCAAGCCAGCATCCATAACATGGGTTTACTGCTGCCAGGATTTTATGGAAGTCTGGACAAAAACATACAATTTGGCGGGGAAGCTCGACGTTTTTCTTGTTTGGTTTTCTTGTTCCGTTGATAACGACTTCGGACAAAAGGTTCGCCTGTATCTGTTTGTGTGTTGTTTTGTTGTTCATCCATCGAGTTTCTCATTCATTATTGTGTTATTATTATGTTATATCATGGCGGTTCTATGATCTCCTTTATCATAAAGAGTTATGTGTCCTCTTTCATGGAGATTCTGTGTTCTCTTTATCATAAACAGTTATGTGTCCTCTGTCACCTGTTTGAATTCCAATTAGGTAACTACAGTTTCAATTTTTATGTGTTCTAGTGTGTCCTCTAATCTATGTGGCTTTCATATACTTTCATAAGTGTCAATCAATACTTTTGAATGTATTTATGTGTCGTTTCAGTGGACCCTGTGGTTTCTCAAAAATTAACAAAAGAATGACAGAAGAGTGGACACAAATATGGAAGCATAAAAATATGACATGCTTCAACAAGAACATACAAGGCAACATATGAACTTAAACTTCCTGGCAAGGAAAAAATTACTGAGCCTACAATTTAGAATATTGTATTTCCCTATGAAATACGACAACTGTGATGGTAGCTAGAAGCATAACAATGTAGAACATTATTTGCTGGAGTGCAAGAAATATCAACTCCAAAAACATATCTAGGCAAACCTTCTGGCCTAGAGAGACGACAGTGAAAGATAAACTCTATGGACCACTGAGTGACCTAACATTCATTCATTCATTCATTCAATGACCTAACATAGACAATTAAATTCATACAAGAGACAACATTGCAGTTATAGTCATATTTCAAGCGAATGAAAGAAGAAGAATCAACTCCAAAGAATATCTATAACTGAATATATGAGCCACTGTAATAAGCTTATAGCTATAGAAAACATGATAAAAGACAGATGACACTAAATAACTGGAAGGAAAGATTAAGTAATATATTACAGACACAAAATATCATACATATTGGATCAATATTGCAAGATACAATACTAAAATACTAATACATTAAGTCATGTATTGAAAAACTGTGCGTCCGATGTAGCCAAAAGGATAAGAGCTCTCCCTTTTAAGTTTCTGCTGCACTGATGGTGGGATAGGCACACCATGGTTATGTCGCACTTAAACCTGGACTTCTCGTTCAGAAAGCAATGGCAAACTACTGGACGTAAAACTGCCTAGTAAATCAACCTTGGGTTGGGGCAGACCGAAAAGGACATGCAACTTTGAACTGATTCACTGCCAAACGAAAAACAATTTTGGACCAAACATGGTACACACAATCACGTGAACAAGTATTAATTAAAACTATTATACTGTAAGTTTCCGTTCACTGTGCTTTGAACTTATACTGCGAAACAAAACACATAAACTGATTACCCTCGAATAGCGATATATCGTCCTTTTGTCGAAATGTGAGGTCACATTTGTCAATATATTATTATCCTTCGGCACTGAATCATTTAATAAATGCGGACAAGAATGAAAATGGATATCACAATATTATAATTATATATTATAAGTAGGAATATTACATTTGTCTGAAAGACATGATTAAATAATCGGCACTCTTCCGAATTCCGGTCCCAAATAGGGCGGCAGTGAATAGGTCAGGGGTTAAGGGTTAGAGTCAGTGTTAATAACAGTATTATTACACAATAATCTACACACTATAGGCTAGAAAAACAAAAACACCCTTTATCAGAAATAACAATGGAGACTATGTATCACAGTTAATGAGTTATAACCCAGAAGGGCTGAAAGGACATTATTTGTTTGTTTATCATGTAACGTAATTTGATGAAATGGAAAACACAAGGCATGCTTAGTGATGTGTGAAAATTACCTTGTCAATCCGTGCTCCAGTGCTAGAGTTAATTTGTCTCTAATGTGTATCTAGATCTCAACTATTTGACGAGTATATCCATTAACGAAACCCGTCACATTTGGAAGCCAAGCGTGTGATCGATCAGACAATGTATGACGGTGAAGTACTCCGCCATTGTTGTTTACCTTGGTAGCGCATAGCGACAATATTAGGGCATTGATAAATTGTTAAGAAACGAATTAATTTAACATGCTTAATTTTACTATCCTTTATTTACAAATATGCGGTTATTTAAAATCATGTACATCCTTATTATTAGTTTTTACAAGCTTATGGTTATAATCTAATCGATAAATACATAATACTTAGCACCGAACTTATACATTTTGTTTCGTTAATTTGATTGTTTCTCGTTTTGAATATTGGCTCTTGGCGAAGGTTTTACGGACGCGGTTCGTAATCCCGTATACCCGCGTTCGAAACACAGCTGTGGCCGATTTGGCAGCAGACCGCCTTGCGTTGGTTTTTTACGAAATGGTATGGGTGCCGGTCATTCAGAAAACAATGGCAAACTACTGAACGTAAACTTGACAAGAGATCACAACAGCAAAAAAATGCTGGTGTTGACTGAGACGCCCTGTAACTGTAAATGATATGCAACAAACATTTTTTTTTTTTTTTTGAAGCACGATTCTTCACTCTTTTTGGCAAGGCAATTAATAATACAAAACGTACATCTGTGTGTTCCAGTCCGATTAATCCACAACCCATACCATTACTGTAGGTGTACTTAGTATTTAGCGTGCTGGCATTTCCTTGTACGTACGCAGATTCAGGTTTAGCTATTGCTAAGTTCTTTAGAGGACGTGGTTATCAACCCCGTAGGCTATGTATAAACTTATGTGATTTACTATACAAGTTTACTTTCAGTAGTTTGCCATTTCTATTTGAACGGTCGACGCACAAACCACTAAAATCAAGACAAAGTGATCTGCGGTTGATTTCGCAATATGTCGGGGCGACTGTAGTCTGAAGTTTTATACAAACATGTGGAGAACATATCTCGCTGGTTGATATTATAGTATCTTCTACTGTCTTGTGTGTTTATCTACGAGCTTTCTGTCACAGTGCGGTCTTTATGACTCTTACCTGTTCGTATAAGAAAGATACAGTCTTCTTTAGTCATACAAAGAGAAGAGGAGGGGGTATCGGAGAAGAACGCGCCAATTAGAAAGATCAGCAGCAGACGTAGACCTTCAGTTGTATGAGGCAAAGCCATTCAGAGTTGAGCTGAATCGAGAGAACCGACATCACAACGCTCAGAACATTCCCATATGTGCTCCGTCCTCAACTGCAACAGCTAGCGAAGAGTCCCAATACTCATGTTGCCAGTAGCAATCTGATCATGTGTCCGTTTGGTCGTTCCTCGGAGTTTTGAGTATCGGCCAGAGCCTCTGGTCTCTCCGTGCTGCACCATTCTCTCCAGGCCATGATCATCCATCTCTTTTTCTGAACTCTCTACACAATCTCAAGGGCCCCCGACCACGTCTGCCTTATCATATACCAATACCCCACCCAGCGGTACAGACCCAGCCAATCTGTCCGTCTGCTCGTTTCCCATCCCACCAGCATGTCTTAGGGGGGGAGGAGGGGTGGAGAAATCAAACAGATGCCCCCTATTTTGTGTTGTTGAATTGAAGCAAGCCATGTCGTTCATGAAGCAATGGCAAGCTACCGAACGTAGAACAGTGTAGTAAATCACAAACAGGCAATACATGCTCATATCTTTGACCTATAATACTCACAATGGCATTTGCACTTCCCGCGTGTTTCTCTTATTTATGGATTTTAGTTCTTTTTATATATTGCTGAACCTCTCCCCTCTTCTCTCTAGAGAATCTAGAGATCTCCGACAATAATGCAGTTTGTGTCAGTTATTTTCATGTTTGAGAGTGTAAGGTCCTTATCTGCTGGGCTATACAGATTGTAAATTCTTATTTTCACGTCCTTTATCATTATATCAACACCTATAATTTCCGTTTGGTTGTCAGAGATCACAAATACTTCACTGCAAGGTATTGTATTTCGTGTAAATATTAGAACTCCTCGTTTATGTCCTTCGCGGAAGAAACGTGTGACCTGATATCCTCTGATTGAGAATTTGCGATTGGCGTTGAGGTGTGTCTCTTGAATGCATGCCACATCTATACTATCTTTATGAAGACGTTGTGTTAGGGAGACTTTCTTGTTGTAAACTCCTTCGGTATTCCACTGTAGTATGTTGAGTGTCCGGGGTATTTGGTCAATAGCTCTTAACCTACTCCTCTGTGCCTTGACTCCACAGCACAGGGGAAGGTGACCACCAGTAGTCATGGGTGGACCCCCTCGAGGCAGGGGGCCCGGCACTATCACCGCCTGATGGGACTTCACGGGATTATCACCATAACGATTAATTTTCATCTGTGACATCATGAATTGATTAAGTTACGTTGCACTGCTTTGTCAAGCCTGTGGCTCAGTACATCCGATTTCGACAAGCATTTTTTCGGGATGCTTTCCCTAGCCTTTGACTGTCCCCAGTCTACCTACAAGGCAGCAGGTTTTACGTTGCACTGCTTTGTCAAGCCTGTGGCTCAGTACATCCGATTTCGACAAGCATTTTTCGGGTGTGCTTTCCCTAGCCTTTGACTGTCCAGTCTACCTACAAGGCAGCAGGTTTGTGTGTCTCTTCGTCTGGTTCCTCTCCCTTGACCTGTCCGACATGGGTGACCCTACCAGTAGCTGTGCTACCGTCGGCATAGCTCTTGGGGTCATTGGAACGCTCAAGCCCCTCTGCCTCATCAAGGTGGACACACGGCAGAGGGGGGACATGTATTCTATTAGTGGTTGTCTTTGCATTACATATTTCCTACTTTCTTGTATGTAGTTAGCAATATTATTCTGCTTCTGTCATAATTATCAGGTGTCTTCCTTTACAGCGAAGGCGGTCCATCCAAGTTGTAGTCTCAGTAATTTCCTGTTACGTGGAACTTTGAGATCATCTTTTATCTAACACTTTCTTGTTGGGGCACTGGACAATTTGTAAGCATGCTGAGTTGAGTTGAGCCAAGAACTGTCATCACTGCCATCAGGACATTCCCACACGCGCTCCATCCCCTCCTCCAACAGCCATCTATCTGATTTCAAGTTCTCCTGGTCTTCCCTCTCAGTTTTGAGATGCATTCAGAACCCCTGCCAATCCCCCGACATAACATTCTCTCCACATACGGGTTCTAATTAATTCTGTTCCCCCACTTTCTCTACCCGGTCCTACAGCTAAGCATATCTTTGCCTCAAGCTTTATCCATATTGTAATCCATGCCTCTGTTATACTTTTTCAGTATTGCTGATTATATGTCAAATTTGGTTACCATTAGCTCTACCATCTAGGCTTCCCTGTCCGCCATTTCAGTGCCATATATTTCTAGAGTTCTTGCATGTTACATAGAGCCAGTTTTAACATACTTTACTCCTGGTCAATTAGTAAACGTTCGAATAAAATTCCTGCAAGGCTTGGGTATGTGGTTTTATAGAAGAATGATGCAAATTAATTGGACAAAACATATGAACAATCTGAACGTTTTAAGGGAAGCTGAGTCGCTGAGACAACTAACCACAAACAGAAAGAAGCAGTCATCGTTTTTAGGCCACATTATGAGAATACCAAAAGTGGAACATGTAGTGACAAACGGTAAGATTTGGTGGCTAGGACAATCTCTTGTGTGTAACTGTGTGGTGGCTAGGACAATCTCTTGTGTATAACTGTGTGGTGGCTAGGACAATCTCTTGTGTATAACTGTGTGGTGGCTAGGACAATCTCTTGTGTATAACTGTGTGGTGGCTAGGACAATCTCTTGTGTATAACTGTGTGGTGGCTAGTACAATCTCTTGTGTATAACTGTGTGGTGGCTAGGACAATCTCTTGTGTATAACTGTGTGGTGGCTAGTACAATCTCTTGTGTATAACTGTGTGGTGGCTAGGACAATCTCTTGTGTATAACTGTGTGGTGGCTAGGACAATCTCTTGTGTATAACTGTGTGGTGGCTAGGACAATCTCTTGTGTATAACTGTGTGGTGGCTAGGACAATCTCTTGTGTATAACTGTGTGGTGGCTAGGACAATCTCTTGTGTATAACTGTGTGGTGGCTAGAACAATCTCTTGTGTATAACTGTGTGGTGGCTAGAACAATCTCTTGTGTATAACTGTGTGGTGGCTAGGACAATCTCTTGTGTATAACTGTGTGGTGGCTAGGACAATCTCTTGTGTATAACTGTGTGGTGGCTAGGACAATCTCTTGTGTATAACTGTGTGGTGGCTAGGACAATCTCTTGTGTGTAACTGTGTGGTGGCTAGGACAATCTCTTGTGTATAACTGTGTGGTGGCTAGGACAATCTCTTGTGTATAACTGTGTGGTGGCTAGGACAATCTCTTGTGTATAACTGTGTGGTGGCTAGGACAATCTCTTGTGTATAACTGTGTGGTGGCTAGGACAATCTCTTGTGTATAACTGTGTGGTGGCTAGGACAATCTCTTGTGTATAACTGTGTGGTGGCTAGGACAATATCTTGTATATAACTGTGTGGTGGCTAGGACAATCTCTTGTGTATAACTGTGTGGTGGCTAGGACAATCTCTTGTGTATAACTGTGTGGTGGCTAGGACAATCTCTTGTGTATAACTGTGTGGTGGCTAGGACAATCTCTTGTGTATAACTGTGTGGTGGCTAGGACAATCTCTTGTGTATAACTGTGTGGTGGGCTAGGACAATCTCTTGTGTATAACTGTGTGGTGGCTAGGACAATCTCTTGTGTATAACTGTGTGGTGGCTAGGACATCTCTTGTGTATAACTGTGTGGTGGCTAGGCTAGGACATCTCTTGTGTATAACTGTGTGGTGGCTAGGACAATCTCTTGTGTATAACTGTGTGGTGGCTAGGACAATCTCTTGTGTATAACTGTGTGGTGGCTAGGACAATCTCTTGTGTATAACTGTGTGGTGGCTAGGATAATCTCTTGTGTATAACTGTGTGGTGGCTAGGATAATCTCTTGTGTATAACTGTGTGGTGGCTAGGACAATCTCTTGTGTATAACTGTGTGGTGGCTAGGACAATCTCTTGTGTATAACTGTGTGGTGGCTAGAACAATCTCTTGTGTATAACTGTGTGGTGGCTAGGACAATCTCTTGTGTATAACTGTGTGGTGGCTAGGACAATCTCTGGTGTATAACTGTGTGGTGGCTAGAACAATCTCTTGTGTATAACTGTGTGGTGGCTAGGACAATCTCTTGTGTATAACTGTGTGGTGGCTAGGACAATCTCTTGTGTATAACTGTGTGGATGGCTAGGACAATCTCTTGTGTATAACTGTGTGGTGGCTAGGACAATCTCTTGTGTATAACTGTGTGGTGGCTAGGACAATCTCTTGTGTATAACTGTGTGGTGGCTAGGACAATCTCTTGTGTATAACTGTGTGGTGGCTAGGACAATCTCTTGTGTATAACTTGTGTGGTGGCTAGGACAATATCTTGTGTATAACTGTGTGGGTGTGGCTAGGACAATATCTTGTGTATAACTGTGTGGTGGCTAGGACAATCTCTTGTGTATAACTGTGTGGTGGCTAGGACAATATCTTGTGTAGTAACTGTGTGGTGGCTAGGACAATATCTTGTGTATAACTGTGTGGTGGCTAGGACAATCTCTTGTGTATAACTGTGTGGTGGCTATGACAATCTCTTGTGTATAACTGTGTGGTGGCTAGGACAATCTCTTGTGTATAACTGTGTGGTGGCTAGGACAATCTCTTGTGTATAACTGTGTGGTGGCTAGGACAATCTCTTGTGTATATACTGTGTGGTGGCTAGGACAATATCTTGTGTATATAACTGTGTGGTGGCTAGGACAATCTCTTGTGTATAACTGTGTGGTGGCTAGGACAATCTCTTGTGTATAACTGTGTGGTGGCTAGGACAATCTCTTGTATATAACTGTGTGGTGGCTAGGACAATCTCTTGTGTATAACTGTGTGGTGGCTAGGACAATCTCTTGTGTATAACTGTGTGGTGGCTAGGACAATCTCTTGTGTATAACTGTGTGGTGGCTAGGACAATCTCTTGTGTATAACTGTGTGGTGGCTAGGACCATCTCTTGTGTATAACTGTGTGGTGGCTAGGACCATCTCTTGTGTATAACTGTGTGGTGGCTAGGACCATCTCTTGTGTATAACTGTGTGGTGGCTAGGACATCTCTTGTGTATAACTGTGTGGTGGCTAGGACCATCTCTTGTGTATAACTGTGTGGTGGCTAGGACCATCTCTTGTGTATAACTGTGTGGTGGCTAGGACCATCTCTTGTGTATAACTGTGTGGTGGCTAGGACAATCTCTTGTGTATAACTGTGTGGATGGCTAGGATAATCTCTTGTGTATAACTGTGTGGTGGCTAGGACAATCTCTTGTGTATAACTGTGTGATGGCTAGGATAATATCTTGTGTATAACTGTGTGATGGCTAGGATCAATCTCTTGTGTATAACTGTGTGGATGGCTAGGATAATATCTTGTGTATAACTGTGTGGATGGCTAGGATAATCTCTTGTGTATAACTGTGTGATGGCTAGGATAATCTCTTGTGTATAACTGTGTGGTGGCTAGGATAATCTCTTGTGTATAACTGTGTGGTAGGCTAGGACAATCTCTTGTGTATAACTGTGTGAGTGGCTAGGACAATCTCTTGTGTATAACTGTGTGGTGGCTAGGACAATCTCTTGTGTATAACTGTGTGGTAGGCTAGGATAATCTCTTGTGTATAACTGTGTGGTGGCTAGGACAATCTCTTGTGTATAACTGTGTGAGGCTAGGACATCTCTTGTGTATAACTGTGTGGTGGCTAGGACATCTCTTGTGTATAACTGTGTGGTGGCTAGGACATCTCTTGTGTATAACTGTGTGGTGGCTAGGACATCTCTTGTGTATAACTGTGTGGTGGCTAGGACATCTCTTGTGTATAACTGTGTGGTGGCTAGGACATAACTTGTGTATAACTGTGTGGTGGCTAGGACATAACTTGTGTATAACTGTGTGGTGGCTAGGACATCTCTTGTGTATAACTGTGTGGTGGCTAGGACATCTCTTGTGTATAACTGTGTGGTGGCTAGGACATCACTTGTGTATAACTGTGTGGTGGCTAGGACAATCTCTTGTGTATAACTGTGTGGTGGCTAGGACAATCTCTTGTGTATAACTGTGTGGTGGCTAGGACAATCTCTTGTGTATAACTGTGTGGTGGCTAGGACAATCTCTTGTGTATAACTGTGTGGTGGCTAGGACAATCTCTTGTGTATAACTGTGTGGTGGCTAGGACAATCTCTTGTGTATAACTGTGTGGTGGCTAGGACAATCTCTTGTGTATAACTGTGTGGTGGCTAGGACAATCTCTTGTGTATAACTGTGTGGTGGCTAGGACAATCTCTTGTGTATAACTGTGTGGTGGCTAGGACAATCTCTTGTGTATAACTGTGTGGTGGCTAGGACAATCTCTTGTGTATAACTGTGTGGTGGCTAGGACAATCTCTTGTGTATAACTGTGTGGTGGCTAGGACAATCTCTTGTGTATAACTGTGTGGTGGCTAGGACAATCTCTTGTGTATAACTGTGTGGTGGCTAGGACAATCTCTTGTGTATAACTGTGTGGTGGCTAGGACAATCTCTTGTGTATAACTGTGTGGTGGCTAGGACAATCTCTTGTGTATAACTGTGTGGTGGCTAGGACAATCTCTTGTGTATAACTGTGTGGTGGCTAGGACAATCTCTTGTGTATAACTGTGTGGTGGCTAGGACAATCTCTTGTGTATAACTGTGTGGTGGCTAGGACAATCTCTTGTGTATAACTGTGTGGTGGCTAGGACAATCTCTTGTGTATAACTGTGTGGTGGCTAGGTACAATCTCTTGTGTATAACTGTGTGGTGGCTAGGACTAATCTCTTGTGTATAACTGTGTGGTGGCTAGGACAATCTCTTGTGTATAACTGTGTGGTGGCTAGAACAATCTCTTGTGTATAACTGTGTGGTGGCTAGGAAAATCTCTTGTGTATAACTGTGTGGTGTCTAGGACAATCTCTTGTGTATAACTGTGTGATGGCTAGGACAATCTCTTGTGTATAACTGTGTGGTGGCTAGTACAATCTCTTGTGTATAACTGTGTGGTGGCTAGGACAATATCTTGTATATAACTGTGTGGTGGCTAGGACAATCTCTTGTGTATAACTGTGTGGTGGCTAAGAAATATCTTGTATATAACTGTGTGGTGGCTAGGACATCTCTTGTGTATAACTGTGTGGTGGCTAGGACATCTCTTGTGTATAACTGTGTGGTGGCTAGGACATCTCTTGTGTATAACTGTGTGGTGGCTAGGACATATCTTGTGTATAACTGTGTGGTGGCTAGGACAATCTCTTGTGTATAACTGTGTGGTGGCTAGGACCATCTCTTGTGTATAACTGTGTGGTGGCTAGGACATCTCTTGTGTATAACTGTGTGGTGGCTAGGACAATCTCTTGTGTATAACTGTGTGGTGGCTAGGACAATCTCTTGTGTATAACTGTGTGGTGGCTAGGACAATCTCTTGTGTATAACTGTGTGGTGGCTAGGACAATCTCTTGTGTATAACTGTGTGGTGGCTAGGACAATCTCTTGTGTATAACTGTGTGGTGGCTAGGACAATCTCTTGTGTATAACTGTGTGGTGGCTAGGACCATCTCTTGTGTATAACTGTGTGGTGGCTAGGACCATCTCTTGTGTATAACTGTGTGGTGGCTAGGACCATCTCTTGTGTATAACTGTGTGGTGGCTAGGAACATCTCTTGTGTATAACTGTGTGGTGGCTAGGACCATCTCTTGTGTATAACTGTGTGGTGGCTAGGACCATCTCTTGTGTATAACTGTGTGGTGGCTAGGACCATCTCTTGTGTATAACTGTGTGGTGGCTAGGACCATCTCTTGTGTATAACTGTGTGGTGGCTAGGCTAGGACATCTCTTGTGTATAACTGTGTGGTGGCTAGGACATCTCTTGTGTATAACTGTGTGGTGGCTAGGCTAGGACATCTCTTGTGTATAACTGTGTGGTGGCTAGGACCATCTCTTGTGTATAACTGTGTGGTGGCTAGGACCATCTCTTGTGTATAACTGTGTGGTGGCTAGGCTAGAACATCTCTTGTGTATAACTGTGTGGTGGCTAGGACCATCTCTTGTGTATAACTGTGTGGTGGCTAGGACCATCTCTTGTGTATAACTGTGTGGTGGCTAGGACCATCTCTTGTGTATAACTGTGTGGTGGCTAGGATAATCTCTTGTGTATAACTGTGTGATGGCTAGGATAATCTCTTGTGTATAACTGTGTGGTGGCTAGGACAATCTCTTGTGTATAACTGTGTGGTGGCTAGGACAATCTCTTGTGTATAACTGTGTGGTGGCTAGGACAATATCTTGTGTATAACTGTGTGGTGGCTAGGACAATCTCTTGTGTATAACTGTGTGGTGGCTAGGACAATCTCTTGTGTATAACTGTGTGGTGGCTAGGACAATCTCTTGTGTATAACTGTGTGGTGGCTAGGACAATCTCTTGTGTATAACTGTGTGGTGGCTAGGACAATCTCTTGTGTATAACTGTGTGGTGGCTAGGACAATCTCTTGTGTATAACTGTGTGGTGGCTAGGACAATCTCTTGTGTATAACTTGTGTGGTGGCTAGGACAATCTCTTGTGTATAACTGTGTGATGGCTAGGACAATATCTTGTATATAACTGTGTGGTGGCTAGGACAATCTCTTGTGTATAACTGTGTGGTGGCTAGGACAATCTCTTGTGTATAACTGTGTGGTGGCTAGGACAATCTCTTGTGTATAACTGTGTGGTGGCTAGGACAATCTCTTGTGTATAACTGTGTGGTGGCTAGGACCATCTCTTGTGTATAACTGTGTGGTGGCTAGGACCATCTCTTGTGTATAACTGTGTGGTGGCTAGGACATCTCTTGTGTATAACTGTGTGGTGGCTAGGACCATCTCTTGTGTATAACTGTGTGGTGGCTAGGACCATCTCTTGTGTATAACTGTGTGGTGGCTAGGACCATCTCTTGTGTATAACTGTGTGGTGGCTAGGACAATCTCTTGTGTATAACTGTGTGGTGGCTAGGACAATCTCTTGTGTATAACTGTGTGGTGGCTAGGACAATCTCTTGTGTATAACTGTGTGGTGGCTAGGACAATCTCTTGTGTATAACTGTGTGGTGGCTAGGACAATATCTTGTGTATAATAATTGTGTGGTGGCTAGGACAATCTCTTGTGTGTAACTGTGTGGTGGCTAGGACAATCTCTTGTGTGTAACTGTGTGGTGGCTAGGACAATCTCTTGTGTGTAACTGTGTGGTGGCTAGGACAATCTCTTGTGTGTAACTGTGTGGTGGCTAGGACAATCTCTTGTGTGTAACTGTGTGGTGGCTAGGACAATCTCTTGTGTATAATAATTGTATGGTGGCTAGGACAATATCTTGTATATAACAGTGTGGTGGCTAGGACAATCTCTTGTGTGTAACTGTGTGATGGCTAGGACAATATCTTGTATATAACTGTGTGGTGGCTAGGACAATCTCTTGTGTATAACTGTGTGGTGGCTATGACAATATCTTGTATATAACTGTGTGGTGGCTAGGACAATATCTTGTATATAACTGTGTGGTGGCTAGGACAATCTCTTGTGTATAATAATTGTGTGGTGGCTAGGACAATATCTTGTGTGTAACTGTGTGGTGGCTAGGACAATCTCTTGTGTGTTAATGTGTGGTGGCTAGGACAATCTCTTGTGTATAATAATTGTGTGGTGGCTAGGACAATATCTTGTATATAACTGTGTGGTGGCTAGTACAATATCTTGTGTGTAACTGTGTGATGGCTAGTACAATCTCTTGTGTGTAACTGTGTGGTGGCTAGGACAATATCTTGTATATAACTGTGTGGTGGCTAGGACAATCTCTTGTGTATAATAATTGTGTGGTGGCTAGGACAATATCTTGTAAATAACTGTGTGGTGGCTAGTACAATCTCTTGTGTGTAACTGTGTGGTGGCTAGGACAATATCTTGTATATAACTGTGTGGTGGCTAGGACAATCTCTTGTGTGTAACTGTGTGGTGGCTAGGACAATATCTTGTATATAACTGTGTGGTGGCTAGGACAATATCTTGTATATAACTGTGTGGTGGCTAGGACAATATCTTGTATATAACTGTGTGGTGGCTAGGACAATCTCTTGTGTGTAACTGTGTGGTGGCTAGGACAATATCATGTATATAACTGTGTGGTGGCTAGGACAGTCTCTTGTATATAACTGTGTGGTGGCTAGGACAATATCTTGTGTATAACTGTGTGGTGGCTAGGACAATATCTTGTATATAACTGTGTGGTGGCTAGGACAATATCTTGTATATAACTGTGTGGTGGCTAGGACAATATCTTGTATATAACTGTGTGGTGGCTAGGACAATATCTTGTATATAACTGTGTAGTGGCTAGTACAATCTCTGCTGCCAAGTCCGGTCTACTACAGATCCTTGAATTTGTTCAAGCTTGGACTGATTTTTTTTTCACTCACTTGCTTTGAACTCAGGCGTAGTTCACACACACACTACTTCTAGTCGTGCATGACTGAATTGTGCGTGTTGATTAGCTTTCCCTATTAACAGTATTCCTCGCCATTAGGCGAACCCACTTCGAGTTCAGAGGTAGCTATGACTGATAAAAGTGAATGAGATAACATTGTCAGCTGTCAGGAAGGGTTATCATAAACTGCTGGAATATATTTCTATTCTCATATTTATATCAGTTTCACCTCCCTTGTCTATATTGCTCAATATTAAGTTGGTGAATTATGATGCCTACTGTTGAAGGTTAAATTGCCCATAAAACCCAACCTGATGTTAAACGCAACGTCCTGAACAGGACATGCTAGACTGTACCTCCACCTTGGAATCGCAGGGAATATACACAAGCGAATTCCCAACTAATGGGCGCGCAATCATACCAACAGAGATAAGGTGCCTTAGAAGAGCTGCGGGAGTAACCATGGGATTTAGAATTACGAAAAGAGGAAATTAAAAAACGACTCGGTCTTAAACCAGTCATGAACTTCGTTAAAGAACAACATATTAAATGGTTCGGCCATCTCACAAGAATGCCCTGGTCCCATCTGCCACACAGAGCCACATTGAAGAAATATAATTGATACAGAGCAATGGGAAGATCGCGTGAAATATGGAATGGTGGTATTAAGAACAACCTTAGAGAAATTAATACCAACTTACAAAGATCATTAGAAAGAGCGCTTAAAGTAAGATCCGTACATCTCCTCCAACACTTCACAGAGGTAAGTGGAGGTAGACAAGAAGGTAGAGAATAATTCCCAACAATGCACGATCCCTGGTGTAGGCATGACGTTTCCGGCCAGTAGTACACACCGCACGTCTGCTGGACTACCCCCAAGGCGGCCTACAAACAAGGAACCAACGTAAGAATAATGTGTCTGGTCAAAACATTGTGTGGGAAATCGAAAAAGAGTAGCCTAACGGCGCTGCCCGGGCAAAATTTCGAGTTAAAAATCTACCCAAAGTATTTCAGGATCCTCGCCGATGCAACGGAGTTCGTGCATTGACTGAATGACTCATTGACCTGAGCTTCTCCAGACTACTCTAGACTCAGGTTAGGAGGAAAACGGAGCACTTATGGGTTAAACCGTGTGCCTTGATGTTGATCCATCGACTAAACCTTTAAAAAAAACAACATTGTATTCCCTTAGTGAATTTATTCCCTTAGTGAATTTATTCCCTTAGTGAATTTAAACAGCCGTCACAAGCAATATGTTGCACGATTTATTGCCTGACAATATGTCAGATGTCAGTGACATATTTGGCTTACATCTCGTCAGGCGGACGAGTATGTATTACATTGAACATTGGTACTTTGGTACATAGGTACATTGGTATGTAACTTTTCATAACTGATTATTATAATTATTATATTTATTAAATTAAATTTTATTATTATATTAAATTATGTATTTAAGTTACATACAGTTATGAGAAAACTTAAAAGGACTTAAAAAGCCCTTTGAAGAGTTGGTTTTACCAGTGTAAAAGCTTGTCACGCGGCATCTGCCGGCCGAATGTAGTAAGTTTCACATTTACTATGAAAAGTGTGTCATACAGTTGCGTTTGTGTAAATTATTATTATTTGATTAATGTTTAGTCAGTGGGTTCCAACACCGCAGCAACGGGTCGACCCCATTGTGCTCCGTTCCTGTGCCAGTGAATATCACATAAAATGTTCCTCACTGCCCCATGTGAAAAGTGGAAAAGATAGGAGTCTCGACAAACAATAGCCCGCTCAGACACACTGTGCATAATGTCGCCGCCAGTATGTCACCACAAAAGTCCTCTCTGTGGGATAATAAGTGAGAGCACCATATACAATGGGCTGAAATAAAGTCTAGGGTAATATGATTCATTTGGTCCCTCAGGTTCGCCGAATAGGCAGTTGATTCGAGACAGTTTCTTTCCTAAAAGACTCCAGGAATAGAGTAGTTATTGGCTCTTTTGAAAGAAGAATGGGATGATGGTCGAATAGACTCCACCCACATTACAAGGTAAACTACTTTCCTGAAGACTAAAACAGAGAATAGGCCACTTAACCACAGATCTCTATCAAGTTGTTATCCTTGAATAAAATATCTGAGACTGTGTGTTGGTCGACCTCCCACTGGATTCTCTGCAGATATATATATATATATAAACACAGTAGCACATTTCTCTACGACAACAAACAGTGTAACACTGGTCACGTAGACAATGAAAAACTCTCCTGACGAACATATATGTTTATTGCCAGAACTCATAAGCTTGGTAATACTGAGACTCTGTCTCCCGTACACTCTATATAAACACTCAACCAAAAATATACATTCTCAAATAATGTATGTACTGATAATCTAAAAACATCAGGAGAATGTAGAGTCCCTCCTACACCGGGCTTCTCTACACTGTCTTTCTTCTCCCACACCAACAGTTCGATGATGACACTTATACTGTTCTACCCTACTCCTCTTCCTCTTCTACCGCTAAAACAGCTGGGCTCTCCCATCCTAATTTTGACCAAACTCCACACTGTGCCACTGAGGTAAACAAAGGTTCTCTGGATACTGATCAAGGTAATGGTGATGCGGATCGTTGTTATTGATAAAAGTCAGTCATGATTGACCAACAAAAAAGAGGAACTGTTCTCAAATGGTCCCTTCTATAAAATTGATGATGGTGCATGACTTGAAGTCTGGATCACTCAATCTGGACTTGGTTTCGAGAGGATAAAACTATATCTGCATAAAATAAGGGATTGCAACCCTTGATAAAAACGTCCATCAGTTAGGACAAGTTGTAGCACGAATGCTCCAACGACGTACTGGAGTTGTTGATAAAGGAAGGACTATCCCTGAGTATGGGTCAGAAGCCAGTTGAATCTCTCCAGGTGATTTCCAGTAATTGGTAAGACGTGCATGCGTAATCTGGGAAAACGATGAAGTCTCAAATGTCTCAGCACGACATTTAACAACCCTAGAGAAGTGTAGCTGGGTTCATATAAACTGAAGACTATGACGACCTCTCAGAAGAAAAGAACCATTCCATCTGTGACTAAAGCACAGACTCTCAACAAAGTTGCTGGAGTTTCCAGCGAACGAAGAACTCTCTATGCGTTAGTGTCATCTCTAGCTGAACATCGATATGCGGCTTCCCGGAATATAAATGGGTACCTGCTTCGTCGCAAGAAAAAGAGGAATCCACAATGTCGCAGTGGGGACATTGTACCACAGGAAGATCCGTGCTGGTTTCGAAGTTCACTCCAATAAGTATGACTCTTCACATCGAGAGACACCTCCAGTCCATAAGTTGCAGAATATACTTCCTGATATTACAGGGATAAAATGGGCGCCATCTCTCTTCACCTGCCATGAGGAGTTGAACCAAAAATGGAGATAACTCCGTCTGGAGTTTCGTCCAGGTCTTGATGAAAAATAGGGGATTATTTCCCCCGGCCTCCCAGTAATTGGAAGGAATGACGGAGGTCCCTAAGTGCAGACTGATTTCTCCTCTGCACACCCAAGCCAATACTGTTTTGACTTGGAAAAAAAATCATCAAGATGGTGTAGACAAAAAAAGCGGCTTAGATCTAGCCAAATATCAGACCAAACTGTTCCCCGTCGGTTGCCTCATTTGCCTGCAAATCAAAAATGACAAGCTATGAATAATCTAGCTTAGTAAGTGAGCTCATAAGACTCACAGAGACAACAACGGAACATATATAGGGAGAGGACATCCTCCTCCCCTGAAATGGTATACCTGTGGCCTGTATCGTATGGGTATATTTTGGCGGGAAAGTGGGGCGGTAATATGTACACGCTACCCCCTCACCAAACAGGACAACACAAATACCTAATGGAGATACATTCTCCCACATACAAACACTCCATTAATTTGGAGGACACAATCTGTTATACAACATGCACGGGGTGGGGTGTGTGATTAAAATCGAAGGGGTGGCCATATTGGCTCCAATGACTTGTTATTGTGACAAGCATACTGCACGATTTACGGCAGGTAAAAATGAGTATGTAGGTATGTGAACCGTTCTCATAAATATGATTGAGCCACGACATCCATGATCCACCAAAATTCGACAAAAGCAATGGGGTGTCTTATCTGTGACCCCAGGCTGTCATACACACCAAATATATTTCCTGCCCCCGGCATATTCTGCACACAGATACAGTAAAGATTCACACACACAATATATATAGGTGCGTACAGTAACTGAATCTTTAACAAAGGCATTATATAACACCTGAACACTCTACCAGGCATAAGTCAAGTAAAGCGAAGTTCTTCCCTGAATTGGGAGTGAACCAAAGTTGAAGATAGATTGACCTCTGCAGACACAGTACAGAATTTACAGAGACATCATACTCTTCAAAAGAAGATGAAGTAGTGATCACAGCATGATAAGAATGGGATAATAATTGTAAGCATAGGAATATAGGACAGTGGCATGGATAGACGTTAAAACCTCAGGCTGGCTTTCTTACAGAAGTAAGGATGCCGTAGCAAAGTCCACCGAAATACATACAGGACATGTAGTATGACTTTCTAATATCAACCAAAGATTGTATTAAATAATTAACACAAATCTTATCATTCAAAGGAAAAAACATATATATATATATATGCTCACCAATGCAACAGAGAGGCGAAAATTTGCCCCCTACAAAGGGCTACACCCTCCCGGGAAAAAAACACGTCTACATGGTTCGAACTGCTAGACTCAAGTGAATATGGCTGGTCCCGCCTGGAAGTTTTACCAGATTATTCCAGGCTATTCTGAGCTATGGGCACATTCCTTGCCTCTATCTGAGTGCTGGCATTCCTTCCCATAAAAGGTAGTGCCTGTCTCTCACACATGAAATCAGTCGTTCCAAGAACCGCTATTAATAATCGTCTGTAAGCTGGTGCGACTGGAGACAGTATGTCACACTCTCCTCTACAAAATTATTATTATTTACTCACCAGTAGTAAGTTACTATGTTACTGTGATGACATGACTGTAATTTACAGTAAAATTATGGAATCATAATGTTTGGTTAGTTAGAAAAATGTAATTCAACAGTACCTTTTCACGTCCCTATGTCTGTTGTATATACACATCATCATCTTCATCATAAGTGATATGCACATTTACATAATTACATGCACACCTGGACATCCACATATATGTGTGTGAGTATCCTGTGATTTTGCTAAGGTTATTTTAATTTGTGAGTTTGGACAACAGGTTTCTTCTTCTTCTTCGTTCATCCGGATTTTTTTTCCGGATGTGACTGCGTTGTGCCTGTTTACAGCAGAGCTGCGTTCTTGCGCCGTTAGGCCGACACATCCGACTTCTGCGGGCATTTGTTGACCGGGTTAACCTTCCCGGGGGTTTCTTAGGACGTTTGAATCTCACTGTTGTGGTGTTATCCCCCATCCTAGCTGGCCCATATAGAACAGCCAAAGACATCCTGGTCAACCCTCAAGGGAAGGCAGGGGCAGACCATGGGCATTCCCCGCCATCCAAGGAGGCTTCCATACTTGCAGAGCCATCACACAGCGCTCTGGTACTGGGCTCACCCAAGGAATCGTCACGTCCTGCACATGGCTGCTTAGCCTCACTTCCGTATATTGGGCCTTCCGTTCACCATAGGCTGTTCCTCCGGAAACCAGAAGAATGCAGTCTGCAGATGACATCCACACAGTGAGCTTTCGATTAAGACTTTCCACATAATGGATTTGCTATCCAAGCAATATTCCATTTCGTGCCACTAGGACACTTTTTCCACCTTTTATGAAGCCCACACAGTGAGCTTTCGATTCGGACTTTTCACGTAATGGATTTGCTATCCAAGCAATATTCCATTTCATGCCTCTGGGACGCTTTTGTAACCGACATACCTGTGGTATGAAGTGTGGCAGTCTAAATACATCTTCATGCACCTTTAGATGTTAACCTGAATGTAGTTAAAGTAAGCTGTAGTCAACTTGAGCTTGTTGATATCTCCATAGAGCTTGTCCTCAAATGAAGCAGGCGTGGGCCAAAATATCTTTCTCTGTTCTGCATATATTGGGCACTCCTGCAGCAAATGTTTAGCTGTCATTTTACCAGTTCCACAATTACATTCATCGGTATCTCCTATCTTTAGTTTATTGAACAAGTGGTGTTTCAGCCTGTTATGTCCTGTGCGGAGTCTGAAGATTGCTACTTGTTCTCTTCGGTCGAGTTTGTAATATGCATCATCCTTCTGGTGGCCTGGATGCTCTGATTCCCATTTGGTTCTATAAGTGCTTTTTATAAACCTTTTTGCCTCATTATAGGTTATGTCTATGTCAGGCTGTGGTAATCGTCCACCCTCTTTTGCTAGTCTGTCTGCCTCTTCATTTCCAGGTATACTGCAATGTGATGGGATCCACTGTATTACAACTTTTTTGGATTTCTGGCATAGACCATGGAGTGCTGCTCTTAGGTCAGCTAGTTCTGTGCTGTTTTTGCTTTTCAGTATTGAGACAGCTGACTTTGCATCTGTGAAGATAGCTATTTGCTTCTCTTTATTTTCCTCCATCAAGAGCATTTCTGCTGCAGTTTTCAAGGCCTCTACCTCCGCTTTGAAGTTACTTGAAAATTTTCCAGTTGCCACTGATTGTGTTTTTATCACTCCATTTTTTAAATTAAGGAGAATTCCTCCTCCTCCATTTTTAATTGAATCTTTGGCTGATCCATCTGTATATGCATGGGTCCAATTGCTGCTTGGGTAATGTTCTTTTATGTAGTTGAGGGTTATTTTTCTTCTTTCGGTTTCATTCTGAGTGTTCTTTTTCTCAATACCAGGAATGTTTTCTATCATCTCAGGCAGTTGCTGCTGTCTCCAAGCTGGGAAGTTGTCTGCATTGTAAATGGGCTTGACTGTTGATATGTTAAGTATGGGATCTGCCCTAATCTTTCGTTTTGCAGTTTCTACAAAGTTGCTACGCTTCAGTCTTCCTTTTCCAAAACCATTAAACCTGTTATACATAGGGTGGTCTGTCAATCTTCTAAATTTTTCTGCTTGTTGCTGGGCTCTGCTATCTCTTCTGTCCTGCATTGGTTGTAAACAAGTGATCTTTTCTAGTTCATTAATAGGCGTTGTCTTCAGGCTTCCAGTTATGATTCGCATTCCTTGGTTTTTGACTCTACTTATTTTGTTAAAGTTTGACTTAGCTGCTGTTGCCTAAGCTGCAATGCCATATTCCAGTACTGGCCTCACCCGTCCAGTATATAACTTCTTGAGAACTTTCTCATCTGCTCCCCACGTTGTACCAGCAAGCTTTTTCATGATTGCCATTCTCTGCCTTGCTCTTGTTCGATTTTTCTCAACCTGTGTCTTCCATGTCAGGCGACGATCAAAGGTGACTCCTAGATAGTTTGGATTTTCTTCATGGCGCAATATTTTTCCATTCAATACCAACTTAGGTTGCTGAGTTTTATTTGAGAGGGAGAACACTGTGCATGTTGTTTTCTCCTCACTTATCTTCACTAGCCATGATTTTGACCAGTCCTCTAGCGCTAATAAGGCTTGCTGTATTCTGCTGTTAGCTGTACTAATATATTCTTCAGATGTCCATATGGCTAGGTCATCTGCAAAGGAGGATGTGTGTACTCTGGCTGGAAAATTTTCTGTGATGTCATTTATATATGCTAGGAATAATGTTGGTGAAAGAACTCCTCCTTGAGGGACACCTTGCTCCAACAGCATCATTTTGCTTGTTTGTCCTTGTACTTTTGTCCTGGCAGTTCTGTTCTCAAGGTAGTGGCTGATCCATTTATACATTTTTCCACAAACATGCATTTTTTGCAGTTTTACTTTCAGTCCTTCCTTCCATACTTTATCAAATGCTTTTTCTAAATCTATCCAGACTGCTAGTGTGTGCTTTTTCTCTTGGAAGGCATCCTCTATTTCCTGAGCTATATAGGTTATTTGATCTTCAGTGGATCTGTACTTTCTGAATCCTGCTTGGTGTGGTGTTAAGAGTTTGTTTTCTTCCAGATGCCATGTTAGCCTGCCATTGATAATGCGTTCCATTAATTTTCCTACACAGCTAAGTAGACTGATAGGTCGATAGCCATTTGGTTCTTCCAGGTCTTTTCCTTTCTTTGGGACTGGTATTAGTATAGCTTCCTTCCATGCCTGTGGGACTATTCCTCTCTTCCAGCTGTTATTTAGGACTGCTAGTAGTTTCTTCTTTGCCTTGGTGCCTAGTCCTATTAGCATTTCATTTGTGATTCCATCCTTTCCTGGTGATTTCTTCTTTTTTAGGGTATTCATTGCCTGTTCCATTTCTTCCATTGTTAGATTTGCCATCATATATTCTGCTGCTGTCTCTGTATTGCTATGATGTATCTGTTTGTCTTTGATTGCTTTCTTCTGTTCGGTTGTAATATCAATGTGGTTTGCATTTGCATAGTGTTCCATTAGTGCATTTGCAGCCTTTTTTCCTGTAAGCAAGGCATTTCCTTGTTTAATTGTTATTTGTTTGTTTCTAGGTCCTTCATTGTTCATGGCTTTCACTAGTTTCCATAGTTTGTTTCCATCCCTGTCAAAATTCAGGTTTTCTGTTTTTTCCCTCCAACAATCTCTTGTTGTTTGATTTACTGTTCTTTTATATTTTGCTGAGATGGCTTTGAGAGAGATGTTCGCTTCAATTGTTTGTTCTCTCTCTGCTGTCTTCCTGGCATCTTCAACTTTGTCCTCCAAACTTTGTAGTTCTTCAGTCCAGTATGGTTTGTAATTTTTCCTCGCTCCTCTTGGAATGGACTCAGTGGCTGCCTGTATTATCGCTCTGTTTAGACTTTCCACCATTTGCTTTATGTTGCCATATCGTGTATTTATGTTTTCACAATATTTGTCTGTTAGTATGGCAAATCTGTCCCAATCTGCTCGTTTGTAATTCCAGCGGGGCAAGGGCTTTTGCTCCTGTGGAACATACTCCATATTCATTACAAGCTTGATTGGTCTGTGGTCACTACCTGCTAATTGGTCCAGCACATGGCGATCGATTTTGTGGAGGATGTCTCCTGTGCAGAAAGCTAAGTCTGGAGTAGAAGTGGTAAGCCATCTTCTGGAGTAGAAGCTCGGTGTGTCATCCGCTTTGTTGAGTAGATGGAGATTTGAGTCTATTTCCCAGTCCTCCAATTCATCTCCTCTTTTGTCAGTATCTGGGTATCCCCATCTTTCTGAACGGCTATTAAAGTCTCCGACAATAATGCAGTTTGTGTCAGTTATTTTCATGTTTGAGAGTGTAAGGTCCTTATCTGCTGGGCTATACAGATTGTAGATTCTTATTTTCACGTCCTTTATCATTATATCAACACCTATAATTTCCGTTTGGTTGTCAGAGATCACAGATACTTCGCTGCAAGGTATTGTATTTCGTGTAAGTATTAGAACTCCTCCTTTGTGTCCTTCGCGGTCGAAACGTGTGGCCTGATATCCTCTGACTGAGAATTTGTGATTGGCGTTGAGGTGTGTCTCTTGAATGCATGCCACATCTATTCTATCTTTATGAAGACGCTGTGCTAGGGAGTCTTTCTTCTTGTAAACTCCTTCGGCATTCCACTGTAGTATGTTGAGTGTCCGGGGTATTTGGTCAATAGCTCTTAACCTACTCCTCTGTGCCTTGACTCCACAGCACAGGGGAAGGTGACCACCAGTAGTCATGGGTGGACCCCCTCGAGGCAGGGGGCCCGGCACTATCGCCGCCTGATGGGACTTCACGGGATTAGCACCATAACGATTAATTTTGATTTGTGACATCATGAATTAAGTTACGTTGCACTGCTTTGTCAAGCCTGTGGCTCAGTACATCCGATTTCGACAAGCATTTTTCGGGATGCTTTCCCTAGCCTTTGACTGTCCCCAGTCTACCTACAAGGCAGCAGGTTTGTGCGTCGCTTCGTCTGGTCCCTCTCCCTTGACCTGTCCGACATGGGTGACCCTACCAGTAGCTGTGCTACCGTCGGCATAGCTCTTGGGGTCATTGGAACGCGCAAGCCCCTCTATCTCGTCAAGGTGGACGCACGGCAGAGGGGGGACAACAGGTTTAATAATCATCATCTTAGCACTCAGGCCATTCTCAAACATGCCCCAGCTCCCTCAGCAAATGTTGTCAGATGTAGACGCCTAAGATGCTGACTGGTTGTAAACATGTGGAATTCATCCACTCATGTGAGCCTTCTTTCTGGAACCACACTTAACTCTAAACTGAAGCATCCTCAAATATGTTGCTTCATCTATTACTGTGTCTTCATCTGGCAGTTGCTCATCTTCACATTACGACAGATGAGGACAGCATGTGTGGGAATGTCATGTTAGTTCTTGACTCAACTCAACTCAGCTCTTCACAATATCTCCTTTGTCTCAACTCAACTCAGCTCTTCACAATATCTCCCTTGTCTCAACTCAATTCACTTGAAGCCAAAATCATCATTATGTGTCTTGCCAAATGGTAAAGGCGTTGATATCTTTCCACAGATCTCGGTCCTTTGTGTTCTAGCTCAACCCTGTTGATGATATTCTTCCATGCTACTGTCTCAGTCCATCCAGCATCATTGCTCTTTGTCTGCCTCTGTCCCTTTTCCAACTGATCTTTCAGTTGTCATGATGTTCTCCAGTTCCTCTCTTTACCATTGAAAGCTGTTTGTCTCCTTCTTATAGTTGTCTATAATGTTCTAGTTTTGTTAGCCTCCTCCAAGCAACCATCAATAGTCTAGAATCCAACAGATCTTACTAATGACAATATCCTGCAGGTGTCAGTGTGGCATGAAGATAGCCATCAACACTATCATTAACAGTAACAGAGACCATTGAATCATCAACTGCTACTACTACCACAATCACCACTAACATCTTACTGTGAGGGCTAGTATCAGCACTGTTCTCAGCATCATCATCAACAACCACACCACCACTTACGCTTCATTGTGAATAAGGGTGAGTGTCAGCACTGACATAAAAACAACAACAATGAAAGCATCATTCACACCAACAGCAACTTCAGCAATAGCAGCTGTGTCATCAAGACCAACAAATGCCACCATCATAACCTTGTTGTGGGTTAGAGTTAGGGTCATTGTCAACATCATCACCAACAGCACAACTACATCGCCATCAAAAACATCACCAACAGCACAACTACATCGCCATCAAAAACATCATCAACAGCACAATAACATCACCATCAATAACATCAACAACAACAATAACACCATCAAGAGCACAGCAACATCATGAACACTAACATCATCAACAGCACAGCAACATCACCAACACTAACATCATCAACAGCACAGCAATAACATCATCAACAACAACATCATCAACAATAACATCATCAACAGCACAGCAACATCACCAACACTAACATCATCAACAGCACAGCAATAACATCATCAAGAGCACAGCAACATCATCAACAATAACATCATCAACAGCACAGCAACATCACCAAACATCACCAACAATAAAATCATAAACAAAAACATCACTAACAATAAAATCACCAACAATAAAATCATAAACAAAAACAACATCACCAACAATAAAATCACCAACAATGAAATCATAAATAAAAACATCACCAACAATACGATATCATCTTCAGCAATACCATCATCTTTGTTCTAGTTGATGCTGCAGTAGCATTGTAGTACTTGTTATAGCAACAGAGTGGTGGCATTTTGGAAACATCATCAACAAAACAAGATCAACACAGGAAATAACATAATTAACAATACAAAAACATCATCAACAATAACATAATTATCATCAACAATGCAACATCACCAACAACATCATCACAAATTGCAGAAATAAGACTGCACAAGCTTGTCCAGGTAACATACTTGTGAACCACACAACTCTTGTCAACAGATGACGAACAATCAACATCACTGCCTTTACGGGTGCTCATAGGATTGTCCTGATTGCAATGACGTCTATTTATAATGATTATCTCATTAATATGTGCCCAGCTGTCCGAGGAAATTTGCTACTGTGGAGGGCAGACGAGCCATGGACCAGGCTGATAAACTGAATACACTACGAGAAGTAAGTCGTTTGTGAGAACCAAGTGATGACTGTGAATCTACAACCATGGTCAGACTGCGAGAATGGCAAGTGGAAAGGGGTGTGGCCAAACAAGAACACTACGCAGGAAGCCATAGAAGATTAATAAACCAACACAGAACTGGTGTCGTTAGCTGCTATACACTGCTGGATTTGCTGAGGAGGGGATCTGAACACTTATGGACTGAATGGTTCGATGTGCAATGAGGATGATCTGTCGACTAACTAACTAACTAACTAACTATATGCCCAGTTTGGTCATTCATGCTCAACATTTTTAATTAAATTTACATCTGCAGGCACAACTATGAGGAAATACTGAGTTATAGAAATGTCAGGAACTGTAACTGCTAATGGCTCTAGAGAGTATGACACTGATGACCTTTTCACTCCAGAGTTTAAACGTCTGAAAGCAAGAAATCCTCCACCAGATCTCTCAACAGTAGTAGACCTTGGTCAGCTTGATGTTTCTTCAAGCTTTGGTGATAAGGTACAGTAGTGTCATATTATATATATTTCTTACCTTTTGTTTCTTACTCTCTCTATCTCTCCTTCTCTCTCTCTCTCTTTCTCCCTCTGTCTCTCTCTCTCTCTCTCTCTCTCTCTTTCTCCCTCTGTCTCTCTCGCACTCTCTCTCTCTCTCTTTCCTCTCCCTCCATAACACAGGTTATGAAAAGATACTGGGGAAACTCGGACTTGGGGGTAATGAACGAATATTAGAATTATTCACTATATGTTTTGCACAGTGAATGAATATGTCATAGGAGGCTGTGTTCTCCCTCCCCCCCCCCCCACACACACACACACACACACGCATGCACACACACATACAGAGAATACATAAAGAAACGTGGATATCATCAGACCACAGTACAGAAAATCATTATAAATTTTATTTATCCGTGGATAAAAAAAAGTCGCTTAGAAGTCGACAGGGCTGACTTCATTGCACCATGTTTTTATCCCATATGGCTCAGTCTCTTTCCACAGCAAACTGCCAAAAACGTCGCACAAGGCACGAACTCCGTAGCTCTAGCGATGACCCGAGGAGTCTCTAAAAAAAATGTACTCGTGAACCGAAGGATGCGGCCCAGAGTCGAAACTAAAACCTTTGGAACCCGAGTCAGATGGCTTGACCACTTCGCATTGAGATTCCATGGATAAGGGCCAAGGTATTGTAGTGGCTAATGCACTCATCTGCTGGCCCAGTGTCATAGGTTTAAATCACCCTTGCAGTGAGGTTGTTTTAATTGATTTGTACAAGGCAGGGTCATTAAATAGGTAACAGAAATGTTTCTGTAAAGTAAGGCAGCTTTCAATATATTCATCACATTTCATTTCTCTCATCTGTCTTTTTTACATCTCTTGTAACCCGTCTTTCTTTCTATCTTTCACAACAGTTTCTTATCTCTCTCTGTCTATCCTATATCTTTCTATTGTCTTTCTATTTTTCACAATGTTTCTTATCTCTCTCTCTATCTATAATATATCCCGTATAATCCCTCTTTCTCTATTTTTCACAATGTTTCTTATCTCTCTCTCTCTATCCTATATCCCGTATAATCCCTCTTTCTCTATTTTTCACAATAGTTTCTTATCTCTCTCTGTCTATCCTACATACCTTGTAACCCCTGTTTTTCTCTATATCTTTCACAACAGTTTCTTATCTCTCCTAACTGTCAATCCTTTTTTTTTTATGTTGCATATCCCTTACAGGACATTGCAGTCAACACCAGCATTTTTCAGCAGCTGTTGATGTGCTAGGCAAGTTTTACATTCAGTAGTTTGCCATTGCTTTCTGAACGACCGGCTCACATACCCTCCGTAAGTTACCAGCGCTGTATGAACAATGTCGTTAACTCCTTGGCCAGGGAGACCAGCACTGTCTATCCTACATACCTTGTAACCTCTGTCTTTCTGTCTCTCACAACAATTTCTTATCTTTCTTCTCTATCCTACCTCCCTTATAATCCTTAACTCTCTATCCCTTTACCAAAACACCACCAAATATATTTGCTCAGACATTCTTCAGCCCGTTTATCTCATATTATAGCTCAAGCCCTCAACCAATTGATGCCAGTTTGTCCTATCTTTTGCTTTCCTGCAGCTTTCTCCACGTCCTTCCTGTATTGTTCATCTCTAATTCTCTTCGCCGTGTGGTTTTAAGACATCCCTCTATTTTGTTATCCTTGTGGATTTCAGATCAGGGACTTTCTGGTGACATTATTGTCAGGTTTTCTCAGTGTGTGTCCCATCCAGTGCCAGTCTTTTCTTTCTGCTAAGTTAAATCAAGTTGAAACTCAAGAGATAAACATCTTTTAAACATGGAAATGAGTATAATGCCGGATACATTGATAGTCATCATACTTGCTGATCGTTTAAGATGTGTCCAGCCACAACAAGGACACAGATATACTTTTATATGTATATTTTCATGTTTCTTATCTCTTTATGAAGAATGTTTTGTGCAATAAATCACTATCCTTGAAAGTTAGAAAAAGAGTTCTTGCATGTTACATAGAACCAATTTTAATATAGGGTTGTGAATCCTGGATAATTAGTAATCAGGCAAAAAAAATCCCTGGAGATATCGTTTTATAGAAGAATGCTGAAAATTAATTGGACAACCAAGGTGTGCAATCTGGACGTTTTAAGGGAAGCTGAGTCACAAAAACAACTTATCACAAACATCAGAAAGAACCAGTCATCATTTTTTGGCCACGTTATTTGAAGACAAAAACTAGAACATATTGTGACAACCAGAAAATTTGTGAAAAGATAGACAGAGGAAGACAGTGTGTGATGATTCATGGCACGGAAAGGAGTCAACACATGAATTGATCCATGACGTCGGAGATCGTAATTTGAGGAGAAGCATGATTGCCCACACCAGCCGGCAAGGCACTGGATGATGATGATTATCATACAGTGTTTTTCATGTAGTTGTGTCAGTTTGTGATTGTTTATTCTGTGCTGACGAAGGCTTTAGCTGCAATGTCCATTTTGTTTCTTGTAATCAAGTTCTAGTAAAGCTCACAATCTACTTCTCGTTTTCTGGTGATATATTAGAAACCCAGATAAAAATAAATATTCATCAATAAGCCATTAATGGATGGACATGGAGTTCTCTATCTGTATTATTTTTTTCTTGTGTGAAGATAATCAGCAGATACCCAGTCAAGGGTTGTGACCTTACACCTGTGGCAGGTCTCAAACCGTGTCAAGAGTGGACAGTGGTTCAGTTCCTGGACTACCCAGGTGAGACACTTGTTGTGTAATATTAGGTCACCTGTGGTGTTGATCGCAACGTCCTGCAAAGGACATACAATTTGTTTTAGTCCTTGTCAGTTACAATAAAGATAACAATCAGAATATCAATCAATCATGTGCCATGCCGGAAAGCGTGGGCGGTCATGATTCGCCATTTCACTCTATCACCAGCGTCGTGGATCAGCTCAGTGTTCCTGATTCGTCCATGCCATGTGGCCAAGCCATCCAGGTATTTTCCTCTCGGTCTTCCTCTTGGTCTGTTCCCTTCAATCTTGCCAGTTGTCACTAAGTTCTCCAATCCATTTCTTCTCATAACATGTCCAAAAAATGTTGACTGTCTACGTCTAATTTCTCTTATCAATGTACGATTTTCATTTGTCTCCTGTAGTACTTGGTCATTGGTTTTTCTGACTGTCCATGGTATTCTTTGCATTTTCCTCAGAAACCACATTTCTGCAGCCATCAGATGTTTTTCAGCTTGACTGCACATTGTCCAAGTTTCACATCCATACAAAAGAACAGGCTCTATATATCCCCTCAACACTTTTTCTCGTTTCAATTGACATCTTTTTATTGGTCAGAATGTTTTTCAGTCTTGCTAAAGGCTACTTTCGCCATGGCGATTCTTGTTCTAATCTCTTCAAGGCATCTCCCATCAGATGTTATGAATGTTCCGAGATAGTTGCACCAATTCACTTGTTGAAGAATATTCCCATTTACTTGTATATTACATTGTGGTACTTCGTTCTTCCTAGTGACGACCATAACCTGTGTCTTCTTACAATTTAGTTCCAACCCCAGCTGCTCACTGTGTACAACCACAGCGTCTACTAATTGTTGTAGATCTTGTGCATTGTCTGCAATCAATACTGTATCATCTGCATATCTAATGTTATTGATGTTTCGTCCTCCAATGCTGATTCCATTTATATCTTCTACATTCCTGAAAATATTTTCACTGTATAGGGAAAAAAGAATATGCTTGCAACAATTTGATGGAAGTTCATATCATTGTCATCAAGCACAGAGAACATTTCCTGGCTTTACTCTGTTAAGTCCAAAGTTGCTCTAGATATAGGGCAGGGAGTTTTACTGAAGCTGTTAGTTTCTGTTGATATCACATGCCTTCCTGAACTCTTGGATGGTCATATTGCATACGTAAGCTGCTCAAAGATGGGAACATAACAAGAGGTCTCGTGTGCACATTGCACATATTAGCAATTCCACAACATAAAGAGTATTTGGTCTGTTTTATACACAGAATATGTGGTCAGTCTTATACAAAGAGTCATTTAAGTAATTTCATCTCCCTTTGAGGCAGTGGGTTGGGGTCTGCAGACATATCTAAAGCCTGTAGAAGATATATGAGGGGGCTTCAAATAAAAACCATAAAAGTGTGATAGAAATTACAATAACCATGCCATTGTCTTGTAACCTGTCAATATTGTTGTTAAAGGATGTCAGGGGTGTTAAGCATGTGACATCACAGTGCAGATGAACATGGTGACATCATAAGGACATTTTCAAGATGGCCATCCCACTTTTGACATGCACCATCCATTTTTTGATCAGTGAAGGGGTGAAACCTATAGAAATTCATCGGCCAATAAAGGTCCAATATGGTGATGCATGCCTGTCAGTCAGTCTAGCAAGTATAGGAGTGGAGTAGGAAGTTCCAAAATGGTGTGATTTCTGTGACAGACTTTCAGTCCAATGAAGAGGTACAGCAGGTATTGCAAAAGTGGTTACACACGCGACCATGAGAATTTCTGCAGGAATCCAAGCACTTTATCAGTGCTGGAGGACTTGCATTGAATGAAGTGGTGACTACATCGAAAAATGATACATTTGTTCTTTACTTTTTCAAAATTTTTTTTTTTTTTTTTTTTTTGCGTATCCCTTACAGGATGTTGCAGTCAACACCAGCATTTTTCAGCTGCTGTTGATGTACTAGGCAAGTGTTACGCTCAGTAGTTTGCCATTGCTTTCTGAACGACCGGCTCCCATACCAGCACATTATAACACAACGCGACACGGTCTGCTGTACAAATTGGTCGCAGCTGAGCTTCAAACGCCTGGTACCCGGCTCATGAACCGCGTTCGCAAGCCTTTAGCCACGGAGCCGGCTGCAGAATATATTCACCCAAAAATCAACATTTCAGGTTTAATTTCAAGCCCCATTGTATGATCAAACCAGGCTTCATCCCAGCTAGCTTGTATGTGCTGTGCTGAACTGCTGACATTCTAACTTGCCAGCCTGCGGATGGGAGGTTCCAGTACGGGTCCTAACACCCCCCACTGGGTTGTGGACTTCAAGATGGGAAGAAAGAGTGCTCTACAGCAGTCTCTGTGGAACTGTTCTCTGGTACCAGAGTTGAGCTCAGATGAGTCAAGAATTGACATCACAGCACTCAGAGCATTCCCATGGATGCTCTGTCCTCATCTGTAACAGCCAGCATAGAGTCTCATTACTAAAGGTATCAGTAGCGGTCTGATTACGCGTCAGTCTGACTTTTTCTCAAAATACTGATTTGACTGTCAGATCCTCTGGTACTCATAGCTGCTCCGGTCACTCATAGCCGCTCCGTTCCCTCCAGGTCATGATGATTTATCTCTTCATCCACGCTATACACATGGTCCCAAAGGACCCTGACCATATTTGCCTTATCATGCGCCACCCAACGGTGCAGACCCAGCCAATCTATACTAGTTTCCCACCACACCAGCATGTCCTTAGGAAAAAATCCAACAGATGCTCCCTATCTTTGATTTTTGAATTGCTACCAGGTCACACAAAAACTCTACACCAACAACACTCCGATAGATGCAAGCTCTTATCAGAGCTCAAACAACCTGAATTTCAACACTTTGGGCTTAAGAGTTCAAGCTCAGTCCTCTATAGGATTCACAAAACAAACATCGAAGGCAGTAAAGCAAATTTGTGCTCCAGAATAATTGTTAGGAAAACAATATACCTACCCGTAGTAAAAGAGCACATTACCTTAAACATAATCTATCTTGATGAATGAATTAAACTTTTCTAAATTGGATGCTGAAATCAGGCACTCCTAATGAATGAAGATGTAAAAGTATCAAGTGACGACATATTGCATTCTGAAAATATTGTTGGTTGTATTGTGTTTCCTTACAAAGTGCAACTTTTACAGCTGACTAACTCAGTCTTGGCACCAATACTAAAGAACAAACATGTATCAATAATTACTAAGAAAGCACTTTACAACACAATCTTCCTACTAACTCTATGCTACCAATGCCAAACCTGGACAATGACAGAAAAAGAGAAAAGAAAAATCACAACAACAGAAATGAGATTCCTAAGAAGAATACTCAACGTATCAAGAAGAGATCAGATCAGAAATGAAAATCAGGACTAAAGTTGGGGTTATAGCAGCACTAGATTTTATTAGAAAGCATCAAGTCAAATGGTTTGGCCATGCAAGTAGTTACCAGTCAACAGCATACCACAACAAGCAATGATGTACAGACCAGATGGAAACGGAGGAAGAGGCCGACCACGTAAACATTGGACGGAGGAATAGCAGAGTCCATGGGAATATCGATATATGAAGCCCATAACCGGGCACTCTCACGATGTTTATACTTCTCCTCGACACCGCAAGTTACAAGAGGAACATGATGAGGTGAGATAACTCAGTCTAAGAAGCTAGAACAGCTGCGAGAGAGTTCAATGTCACAAGAATAACATTGAACTTCCAAGAATCAGCTTTTGGATCAAGAACGCTAAATTGGGAAGGAAATGGTTGGTCAGGAAATGAGCTGTTGACCTATGTCATTAACATTGTGAATCTGGCATCCTTACACTGGTATCTATTTGGAAATGACATTCTTGTTTTTTTCTTGTGTTCGCTTACTTTTAACTCAAGTGCAGTCCCTAAACATGCTACTTCTTCTAGTGCACTGGGCTCATTTTTGTGTGTAGCTTAGCTTTCCCTGTTACCAATGTCCCTTGTCATCAGGGGTACCCACTCCAACTTCTGAGGTACATGTAATTTACATCCCCAAGTGAAGGACAAAAGTCATCATTTTAGTCCAACTGACCAATGTAGGGACCTTTATGCACAGTGTACCTGTGCGGGCTGTTGGCTTGCCGATACTCCTGTCTATTCCATTGTTCACATAGGGCAGTGAGGAGCATTTTGTGTGATATTCACTGGCACAGGAACGGAGCATAATGGGGACAACCCGTTGCCGTGAAGTTGAAACCATGACTAAATAACTAACTAACTAATTAATTAATGTAGGGACCCACTAACTCGACATCAGCACACCAGAAGTTTAAGAGCAAGCGATCTTATCCAATTTCCATGCTGACTTCAATTGCCACATTGTATATAATGGCACCGTTACACTGTTATAACATCTCTGTAGCACAGGGGATTGCGGACACAATTCATAATTCACATACATCATTCAAAACACAGCAGACCACTTTGCTTTGATTTTCATACATTGGTGTGAGTGCTGGTCGTTCAGAAAGCAGTGGCAAGCTACTGAACATAAACTAGCCAAGAAATGACAAATAGCCAAAACATTCTGGAGGTGACTGCGATGTCCTGTAAAGAATATACAACTAACTGTTAGTTTATGCTGGTATCTGATTGGAAGTGATATGGCTTGCCATTGCTGTTGTGTTGCAGGCCTCATCATCATTCAGAATCCATTCATTGAAGGCTACCAGAGGTACTGGGTGCACCGATGCCTGCAGGGTTTTCCCTCAGACACAGATAATCTGACCAATCTGACAGCTCTTGGTGACAACAGTAGTCCAGATTTATGGCAGCAGTTTGTCCGTAAGAAATGGTATGTTGCTGTCATTTGACCTGTTTTTTTTTTTTTTTCAAATCCCCAGGTCACCAAATGTTGGTTTTGTTTGTTTCTTGGGCTAGGTGGCTATATTAGCATGTCTGATTCAGTTGCTTTATGTAACTCATGTTTGGTAGATATGGTAATTAAGCCGGCGTCTGTTGCGACAGGGTAGATACGCTACTTGCAATCCCACGTACCGCTGTCGAAATTAGCTGGAGATGATTTGGAAGCAGACTGCCTTGTGTTGATTTTTAATAATAGTATGAGCGTTGGTCGTTCAGAAGGCAATGGCAAACTACTGAACGTAAACTTTCCTAATAAATCACAAACAACCTAAAAATCTGGTGATGGTTGCAATATCCTGTTAAGAACATACAACAATTTATTTGTTAAATTTAAAAAAAAAAAAATTTTTAATTGACCTGGGCTGCAGTTTCATCCCAGGCTAAAGTGGGAACTGGGACATTGTCTGAGTGAGTTAGCTACCATGGTACTGATCACATCACCCAGCCATATCAAGTATTAATAAGTAAAATAAAACAACACACCTTTAGAATGTTTTGTTCATAATACCCTTTGTCAGGAATAACTCAAACATGAATATACATCTATAAATATAAATTAAAACACACAGTAATTGTACACTGAAGCACAGCTGAAATGTTTAAATGGTGGGAAGGTGAAGGATGGGTTCTTATCCTTCTATTAGTGATGACATTGGAGCGGGAGTGCAGGGACTGGCCAGCAAACTGTGCTTAAGGGGAGGTAACACATCTGATTCGTGACAGTTTATGACGTCAGCATGGCCAAATGTTTTTTTTTCTTTTCTTTTTTTTTTGCTCTCGCTCGCTTTGAAATCAAGCGTAGTCCATACACACTATTTATAGTAGTGATGGACTGAATTTTGCGTGTGGGTTAGCTTTCCTTATTACCAGTGTCCCTCACCGTCAGGCGAACCCACTCTGACTTCAGAGGTACTTGTAATTAACATCCCCAAGTCAAGGACGACAGGTCAACATATTAGTCCAGCTATCCTGTGTAGGGGTTGAACCACTAACCTCGGCATCAGCACACCGGATGTTTAAGAACACGCGTTCTTATCCATTCGGCCATGCTGACCCGCGCATGGCCGAATGGATAAGAACGTTTGTTATTAAACATTTGGTGTGCTGATGTTGAGGTAGCAGGTTCAACATCTGCACATGTCAATTGGACTAAAATGTTGACTTCTCGTCCTTGACTTGGGGGCGTAATTTACAAGTACCTCTGAAGTCAGAGTGGATTTGCCTGATGGTGAGGGACACTGGTAATAGGAAAAGCTAGTTCACACACATAAAATCATGTACACGGATGGCTGTGTGCTAAGAGGCAAAAGAAATGCCTGTGGGTTCATAGTGAAGGTTATTGGACAGTGTTTAGTGTAGCCTAATCTATCATGCTGCAAAATCTAGTCTAAGAATGGAGATGAAGGCAGTCAGTGCAGCTCTCCACTGGCTGGAGGAGAAACAGCACACACATGTCGTGATTGTACCAGACTCACAGAACATGCTGAGAAGGGTGAAGACAGGTATGCCTCATGCAGAGAGGTATGCTTCAATTGAACAATCAAAGGTAGGGAGCATCCGCTAGATCTTTTTTCCGGGGCAAACTGGTCTGTTGGGAAATGAACCGGCAGATTGACTGGCTGAATCTGCACCTCTAGGTGAGGTACTGGTACAGAATTGACTGGCTGAATCTGCACCTCTAGGTGAGGTACTGGTACAGGATAAGGCAATATGGTCTGGGCCCTTTGAGGTCATGTTAACAGTGGGGAAGTACAGATAAATTATCAGGGCCTGGGAGAATGGGACAGTAGGGAGTGACCAGAGGGTCTGGCCGACACTCAGGACTTGGAGGAAAGGCCAGATGGACACATAATCAGACTGCTACTGGTACCATTAGTATTGGGTCTCTTTGCTGGCTGTTGCAGATGAGGACAGAGCATGTATGGGAATTTCCTGAGTGCAGTGATGTTGTTTCGTAACTCAACTCAGCTCAACACCCTGTTAGAGCTTATGTTTCTGACAATTCTTCACCCTGATAGAATGTATTATATAATTATCTTAACAATTCATCACATATGTGCTGTGTCTAGGAGGCCATAGTAGTGTAGTGACTAGCACACTTGCCTGCAGCTCCTGATCATGTGTTTGAATCCCCATCGAAGCAGCGATTTTTACAAATTGACCTCAGCCTAAAATGGTTTCCAGGGCATGTTCTGTGAAAGGAAAGCGACCTGCGGGACATTGACCACAACACGCTTGTAGGGCCGTTTCGTCGCTAGCGTATTCACCTGCCAGCCAGTGGTCACGTGATCCCCATTCAATCCAATCTGATTTGTTAGAAAAATGAAACTGTCCACCTCATTGTCCTGGTCCTTTGCACGTTAGATCACTTCCATTGATGCATGCCTAACAGGGTTCCTCTATTCCATCATCCTCCATTCCTTCCTTCACCGACGACATCCTCCATGCTTGCTCTGTTGCTACTGGATACACCTTTCCTAAGAATGGCTTTCTTTAGTTTGTGTTTATTATTTTAGTAATATTCCTATTTATTTTTCCTTTTTATTTCCTATTGTTCTTATTTATTTATCCCTATTTCTAGTATCGACTGTCATATGTTTTTTGTTTTATTGTCTTTGGTTGTTTTTCCTATCGTTTTTCTATTTACTGTTAGTTTTATTGTTTTTTTTGGTGTATTGTTCTTTTCTCCCCATTGAGGTGGATTTGTTTTTAATTGACCACGGCTGCTAAATCAACCAGCCTACAATGGGTGCTATAAAATGTCTTGGGAAGTAAAAGTGACCGGTTTGATATTGACCACGTCATTCATTGAGTGCAGGTCAGCATGGCCGAATGAATAAGAACGCATGTTCTTAACCATCCGGTGTGCTGATGCCGAGGTAAGTGGTTCAACTCCTACACCGGACAGTTTGACTAAAATGTTAAGCTGTCGTCCTTGACTTGGTGACGTAAATTACAAGTACCTCTAAAGTCGGAGTGGGTTCGCCTGATGTCGAGGGGCCCTGTTAATAGGGAAAGCTAATCCACACGCAAAATTGGGTCCAGCACAACTGGAAGTAGTGTGTCTGGACTACGTTTGAGTTCAAAGCAAGCCAGCATAGAAGAAAGAAAAAAATTCATTGCGTGCTGATTGGTGTATCAAAATATGCGGCCAGTGCCAGATAATGCCCTCAAGGTGTGTACAAGGATTCTTTACTTGTGACTTTGTTACCATATATGCAAAACTCCTCAAGGTGTGTACAAGGATATTGCTTTATGTTGATGTCTCCGTCCACAGTGATACCTTGGACAAGCATGACCCGCTGAGGAAGCTGCGGTGGACAACTTTAGGCTATCATTACAACTGGACCACAAAGGTAATGAGTTTGAATCTTGCAGGTGGCATCAGACCTCCTGTTGCTGAAAATGTGCAATGTTTGAATCCTGATGTAGGATGTGTTCTGAACAAATGTGTCACACAAAGCTTAGTGATGTCATACAAAAAACAACTTGGTATGTTGAGATTCAGAGAAGAAGCAAAAAATTACAGACGCATACTGTTTATTGCAAAATTATCAGGACATGTGAATATCATAGCAACACAAATCCCACTTATAAATGAAGGGAGGTATGTTTATTATATACAAATATACATAATAATCATATATTAAAAAGAAATATACAAACATTTTCATAAACGGCAGCATGTCTCAGGTACAGAAATATCTGGCTATCTTAAACATCACAATGGTTTGGAAAGAACAGCTTACAATTTTATGTATTCGTGTTTGTGGTATCTTTGATTCACATTTGAAGGTTGGTAGGGGTTTGCTGTCTTGCATTTCATTTAAACAGTGGCTAGAGTTAATTTGGAGTACTTTGAGATATTATTTTGTCCTTATTATACAGAACAGTATTTTCCCTTGTGTAGTTAATTCAGGCTGGTCTCCGTGGCGATGGCGTTGAGGACACGATTTGGCAGCAGACCATGTCTCGCTGGTTTTAACATGTTGGTGTGGATTTGGTCATTCAGAAAGCAATGGCAAATACTAAACGTAATACTTGCCAAGACATCAACAACGGTAGTAAAATGCTGGTGTTGACAACGTCCTGTAAAAGATATGCAACTTTTGAAAAAAAAAACAAAAAAAGTTAATTCAGACAGTGTAACTTTTCAGCTCTGGAAACAAGCTATGGAGTAGCATTATTATTTGCAGTAAAATTAATTATTCCTGTCTCAACTGCTGTTTGGTCCTTGGGTGGAGGGATCATGATCATCTGACAATGCCAACCATGGGAGTTGCAGAGTAGTAGCTGTTTTTACAGTTGCTGTATAGGGTTCTTAAGGCAAAAATTGTCATTGTTCGTTTGTTATGTCCTCTTTGTAGGATGACGAGAGTGGTGGTGAGGGAACTGCAGCGCCTATGAGTGTAGAGATATGTAGTGAACCTACCTTTAACATATTTCTACCTCAGTCGTTACACATCCTTGTCTGACCCACTGATTTACATTACACATCCTTGTCTGACCCACTGGTTTACATTACACATCCTTGTCAAACTCTTCGTGTTTAATTGAACTAGTCAGCACATTATGTACTATTACAGGAATACTCTGAAGACAACAGAGCACCGTTTCCCCCAGACGTCAGCTGTTTGGCTCAGTATTTCGCTGGCTGCCTCGGCTTTGACCATTATCAGGCAGAGGCTGCAATTGTAAACTACTACCATTTGGACTCTACGCTGGCTGGACATACTGACCATTCAGAAGTGGACCAATCTGCCCCACTGTTTTCCATCAGGTATATTTGTGTAGTCATTGTCATGTATTAGATTAGCCATGATTCTCAGGAAGGCTGGCTTAGTCAACAAAAGCCAAGAAGTAGTCGGATGTGTCGGCCAGAAGGTGCAAATAGTGCAGTTCTGTTATACACAGACACATTGCAAATATCAGGCAGGAGTTGAGTGTTTATACCAGAACCACACCAGGTATAAGTATTGTTATTTGTTATCCCAGGGTAGAAGAGGAAAAACTAAACTGACTGTAAGTTGCCTCTACATCCCAAGGTAGAAGATAGAGGACTAAAAGAGAATATAGTACATGTACATCCCAGGGTAGACGATAGAGGACTAAAAGAGAATATGGTACCTCTACATCCCAGGGTAGACGATAGAGGACTAAAAGATAATATGGTACCTCTACATCCCAGGGTAGACGATAGAGGACTAAAAGATAATATGGTACCTCTACATCCCAGGGTAGACGATAGAGGACTAAAAGAGAATATAGTACATGTACATCCCAGGGTAGACGATAGAGGACTAAAAGAGACCCAGGGTAGACGATAGAGGACTAAAAGAGAATATAGTACATGTACATCCCAGGGTAGACGATAGAGGACTAAAGAGAATATAGTACATGTACATCCCAGGGTAGACGATAGAGGACTAAAAGAGAATATAGTACATGTACATCCCAGGGTAGAAGATAGAGGACTAAAAGAGAATATAGTACATGTACATCCCAGGGTAGACGATGCAAGACTAAACAAGACTATAGTACCTTTACATCCCAGTGTAGAAGAGGAAAGACTAAACAAACTAAAGTGGGTACTGGAAATGTCTACATCCCAAGGTAGAAGAGGAGAGACTAAACAAGACTGTAAGGTACCTCTACATACCAAGGTAGAAGAGGAGAGACTAAACAAGACTGTAAGGTACCTGCACACCCCAGGTTAGAAAATGAAAGACTAAATAAGATTTGAGAACAGGTTGTAAGACACAAAATGTAAAGTACCTCCACATCCTCAAATGTATAAAATTATAGCCCACAGAAGACTGTTAGATGCCGCTATACCCAAGGATAGAAGATGCAAGACTAACAAAGTTTGTGAGGCACCTTGAAGAGAAAAGACAAACCTGATATTAAAATAATGCCTGGTTTAGTTACTTCTAACACTGCACTGTCCAAGAGCAGTATGTGCTGTATGTGGCAATATGTAATACACCCATATGTAGCTTTGTTATTTGTATTCGCGCTTGCAGTAATTGTGTTGTATTTTGTCACAGAAATTGTGTTGTAGTTAATTATTATTTATTTGCATGTGTGCTTATAATAATTGTGTTGTGGTTAATTGTTATATTATTTTTCACAGTAATTCTGTTGTAGTTAATTGTTATATTATTTGTCACAGTTATTGTGTTGTAGTTTTGTTTTGTTTTTTGGTCACAACCATTGTGTTTATTATTTTTGTATTTGTTATAATCAATTGTGTTGTAGTTAATTATTATTTTATTTATTAACAATCATTGTGTTGTAGTTAATTATTATTTTATTTGTTAACAATCATTGTGTTGTAGTTAATTATTATTTTATTTGTTACAATCATTGTGTTGTAGTTAATTATTATTTTATTTGTTAACAATCACTGTGTTGTAGTTCATTATTATTTTATTTGTTAACAATCACTGTGTTGTAGTTAATTATTATTTTATTTGTTACAATAATTATGTTGTTAATTATTATTTTACCTGTTACAATAAATATGTTGTAGTTAATTATTATTTTATTTGTTACAATAATTATGTTGTAGTTAATTATTATTTTATTTGTTACAATAATTATGCTGTAGTTAATTATTATATCCTGTTGCAGCTTTGGCCAGACAGCTATTTTTCTGCTGGGAGGAAGAACCAAATCTGTGAAGCCAATGTCTGTCTTTCTGAGGAGCGGTGATGTCTGTGTCATGAGTGGAGAGTGTCGTCTGGCATACCATGCCGTTCCAAGAATTCTAACTTCGACATCTGAGGAACCTTTACTATCATCATTCTGTCCAAGACATAATCACCAACATGAAGAATGTGGTAGCATGACGTTGAAGTCTTCACTCTGTGGACTGTATGATGATGTGAAGAATAACAAGTCAGAGCAGGGTTTCAAGGTGGTAGGATGTGCTGCAGTTAAGCAGTCTACTATACCTCAGACCTGTATTACTGACCCCAATGAAAGTTCACATTCACACACAGGATATCTTCAGAATGCAGAAACTCGTAGAGCAACAACAGATCCAACAGACCTTGTGCATGTTAGTGATAATCTACTGTGTAAGAATGATGCTAGTCACTTCAAAGACTATGATGATAATATTGACAAAGTAAACTCGGAAATCGAAGAAGTTGTTGCGGCCGTGGACTTTCATCCATTTCAAGTGTATTTGAGGTCATCAAGGATCAACTTGAATATCAGACAAGTGCTGCCTCCTGGTGTAACAAAACTCCAAGAGAAGGGCGGGGTACTAAATTTGAGGGAGCTACAGTAGTATGGAAGATAGATGTTCACCTGCTGTTCCTGTGGTCTTAGGTTCAAATCCACGTTCAGATGGATTTTAAAAATGGACCTGAGCTGCCAGGTCGACCCAGCATAAAAATAGTACCAGGAAATGTCTTGGGAAGTAAAGTGGGTCGGTGAGATACCAAATCACCCATCCAGTGCCGAATGGCGTTTACAGACATGGGTCTAATACCAGACCACCCATCCAGTGCCAAATGTCGTATACAGACGTGGGTCTAATACAAAATCACCCATCCAGTGCCGAATGTCGTATACAGACATGGGTCTAATACAAAATCACCCATCCAGTGCCGAATGTCGTATACAGACGTGGGTCTAATACAAAATCACCCATCCAGTGCCGAATGTCGTATACAGACGTGGGTCTAATACAAAATCACCCATCCAGTGCCGAATGTCGTATACAGACGTGGGTCTAATACAAAATCACCCATCCAGTGCCGAATGTCGTATACAGACGTGGGTCTAATACAAAATCACCCATCCATTCTTGTGACTTCCCACATGGAGGTTTGTGTGTCCAGTTGGTCAGATGTTCACAAGTTACAAACTGTGAGGGAGCCGTTGTGGGTAGATGCTTACCTTCCATCCCTGTGCAAATGGATTCATATCCACATTTGGGGCAGATGTTTAACATTGACCTCAGCTTTCTGGTTGATCCAGCTTAAAATAGTACCAGAAAATTTCTCAGGAAGTAAAATTGACCGGTAAGATACCAGACCACCCATCCACTGCTGAATGGTTTATACATATGTGTCTCTAATACTGTGTGCCTAATGAGCCTCAAAGCATGTAAGAGGCTCCTGGACTGACTTTGTGTGTAATGAAGTATGAATCATTCTTGTGACTTCCCACATGGAAGTTTGTGAACCTAGTTGGTAAAGAGGGATCTTCAAAACACATCAGAATACAGGAGAGATGTCCTTGACTGACTGTTTAATGAAGTATGAACCATTCTTGTGTCTCCCCACATGGAGTTTGTCAACCTAGTTGGCAAAGAGGGATCTTCAAAACCCATCAGAATACAGGAGAGATGTCCTTGACCATCATCTTGGTGACAGTGCTAGATATGTCAGTGGTCCAGTACTCAGAAGTGGGGACACAGAGGATGTATGCTCTGTGGTGAAGGGGTTACGGACGCAGTTTGTAATCCCGTGTACCGCGTTCGAAACACAGCTGCAAGCAATTTGGCAGCAGACCGCCTTGCGTTGATTTTTATGAAATACTATGGGGGGCGGTCATTAGAAAGCAATGGCAAACTACTGAACACGAACAACCAAAAAATGTTGGGGTTGACTGCTACGTCATGTAAAGGATATGCAACTGACTTTTTTTATACTCGGGGAGGAATGACACAGAGCATCAATATGTTAATTCAACTCGCTATCTCCCCTCGGATGTGTCTCCATCTTGTAGAGGCAAAGCAACTTGCATGTTCCAATGACCCCAAGGCTGTGCCAACAGTAGTACGGCTACTGGTAGGGTCTCCCATGTCGGACAGGTCAAGGGAGAGGGACCAGACGAAGAGACACACAAACCTGCTGCCTTGTAGGTAGGGGACAGTCAAAGGCTAGGGAAAGCAAACCTCAAAATTCAAACATGTTTGTTGAAGTCGGATGTACTGAGTCACTGGCTTGATGAAACAGTGCATGCAATTCACCAAATGTTGTCAACTTCCTATCAGTTCTGAACCTAACAGGAAACAGACACTTGTGAGTCATAACTTAAGTGTACCTGCCTACCTAGTATCACAATTAATAACGAGGCTGAAATTAAGAAACACTTCTGACAACCAGATGTGTTGTTTACTGGGGTGTCTTTTGGGTTGGTTTTCGGTTTGTAAATAATTACTTTCATTGTACATGGAAATCTCAGTAAGTCTCCTCCCATAGATCACACAAGGAGACTTTCAGCACAGTGCACATGGGGATTGTCTGTTTTTGTAAATTCACTAATTGCAGTTTTATAGCAATGTATTGAAGTATGTAGGTACTCTAATAACAGCAGATGGAAGATGTATTAAGGGAGTAAATTGTAGAGTAGGTTTAGCAAGGGTAGCATTTCACAAGATGAAGAATATTATCTGCAATTTATCTGTGTCAGTCGAGGTGACGAAAAGAGTTCTTAAGAGCTATATTGAGCCAATCCTGATGTATGGAAGTGAATCATGCACAATTATAGACAAGTGAGGAAATATGTGGAATTCAAAACAATGTATTTCCTCAGTGAGTGTAAACACAGAAGACACAAACAATATGTTGCACGATTTATTGCCTGGCATATTTCACTGCATCTCGTCGGGTGCATGCTGCAGAGTTATATATCATATGAAAAAATTCATGAATTAAGCTTTGGCTGAAGTTCTTAAAGCAGATAGTTGCTGATATTGTTAGATGGTAGAGCAATCGTGATCCCCCTCGGTAATAGCAAATTTAACAAAGAAAATGTGTTTTATGTATTGTAGTGGATGAACAGAGAGAGAGAGAGAGAGAGCACCGGTCTCTGTGGCTAAGGGCTTGTGAATGCGGTTTGTGAGCCCGTATACCCGGATTTGAAACACAGCGGTGCTGGGTGTTTTTTTTAAAGGTATAGGAGCTGGTCGTTCAGAAAGCAATGGCAAACTACTGAACGTAAAATTTGCCCAGGAACCACGAACAGCGAAAATACTGGGGTTGACTGCTACATGCTGTGAAAGACATGCAACTTAATTTATTTTTTGTTCATACATACCAAAATATTAGCAATTAAGCAGTTCAAACCAATTTTGTGCAGACATAAAAATTTCATTTTAAATGTTCACATTTTGTAAATGAGGCAAATCTGAATGTGTGATACTGTATCACATTATTGCTTAATATAAGTGTATGTGAATGTATTGATATGACTTCTTATGTATAGATCCGAGAAACTACATGTTTGTCCTGGCTCATGTCTCTCTCTCTCTCTCTCTCTCTCTCTCTCTCTCTCTCTCTCTCTCTCTCTCTCTCTCTCTCTCTCTCTCTCTCTCTCTCTCTCTCTCTCTCTCTCTCTCTCTCTCTCTCTCTCCCCCCTCCCTACTGAGCACAAGGCTTACATTCAACATTAGGTGCTCGCCTTATGAGGCAGACTTGCTGTGGCAAAGACTCTGTTCCGTCTCAATCCTCCTTTTCTCAATAACCTCTACCCTGTTCAACCTCAGAAGACAACTTATAATTAGGGCCCATCCCAGCCTCAGATTAATAATCCTATGACGGAATCAGCCACTTTTTGGATAGTAATCTGGAAAGAATTATCATTCATGGGCATAACTGACAACTGTTCCATTTGAATTCAGGCAGTCACAAATTGAAGCCAGCCTGCAGTAAACTTTCCCTGAGTGACGTTTTTATCAAGTCATGTTTTGATGTAAATTTATGTCATTGGTTACATCATTGCATACCTCCAGCACATCACAATACCATTAATAGTCGTGAATATCTTATTTGAAACCACCAACTCGTATGTATTGTAACTGATTTCATTATCATCATAACATCTTATTATTATTTGGAATGATTAAAAACAGAAAGAAAGAAATATATGTTAAGATTTCACCTTGATAAACATCTGCATTCAGCTTAACCCTAGCTCTTTCATGCTTCTATGTAATGTGTGTGTTAGCTCATGGGTTTCTGTACTCGTTTGGTGTACAGTTGGTGGGGCCTCTGCTGTGCCGACAGGGAAGGGAAGGGAATATGCTAGGAAAGCAACCTGCACCATCAAGATGTTTATTGATACACATAATATAGATGTCTACATTCCATTTTCCCACTCCTTGGTGTAGATGTTTATTGATACACATAATATAGATGTCTACGTTCCACTTTCCCACTCCTTGGTGTAGATGTTTATTGATACACTTAATATAGATGTCTACATTCCACTTTCCCACTCCTTGGTGTAGATGTTTATTGATACACTTAATATAGATGTCTACATTCCACTTTCCCATTCCTTGGTGTAGATGTTTATTGATACACTTAATATAGATGTCTACATTCCACTTTCCCACTTCCTTGGTGTAAATGTTTATTGATACACTTAATATAGATGTCTACATTCCACTTTACCACTCCTTGGTGTAGATGTTTATTGATACACTTAATATAGATGTCTACATTCCACTTTCCCACTCCTTGGTGTAGATGTTTATTGATACACTTAATATAGATGTCTACATTCCACTTTCCCACTCCTTGGTGTAGATGTTTATTGATACACTTAATATAGATGTCTACATTCCACTTTCCCACTCCTTGGTGTAGATGTTTATTGATACACTTAATATAGATGTCTACATTCCACTTTCCCACTCCTTGGTGTAGATGTTTATTGATACACTTAATATAGATGTCTACATTCCACTTTACCACTCCTTGGTGTAAATGTTTATTGATACACTTAATATAGATGTCTACATTCCACTTTACCACTCCTTGGTGTAACGTTTATTGATACACTTAATATAGACGTCTACATTCCACTTTACCACTCCTTGGTGTAAATGTTTATTGATACACTTAATATAGATGTCTACATTCCACTTTACCACTCCTTGGTGTAAACGTTTATTGATACACTTAATATAGACGTCTACATTCCACTTTACCACTCCTTGGTGTAAATGTTTATTGATACACTTAATATAGACGTCTACATTCCACTTTACCACTCCTTGGTGTAAATGTTTATTGATACACTTAATATAGACGTCTACATTCCACTTTACCACTCCTTGGTGTAGATGTTTATTGATACACTTAATATAGACGTCTACATTCCACTTTCCCACTCCTTGGTGTAGATGTTTATTGATACACATAATATATATGTCTACATTCCACTTTCCCACTCCTTGGTGTAGATGTTTATTGATGCACTTAATATAGACGTCTACATTCCACTTTACCACTTCTTAGGGATACCTAAGAGCAGCTACATTCACCTGCCATCTCCAGGCTGGGTACTTGTGTTTCCAGGGACTTTGTCATTAATCATCAGTCTAAAAAAGACATTTGTCCCAAGGTTTCTCACCTGGATCAGAAGTGCAGGGAATTTGAACTGGTAGGCACCACAAACATCAGTATAACTCAGACTCAACTGCTGACACTTGGATGTCAAGAAAATAAAAACAATAGTCATTTCAAAGAAAATATTAACATCAAATGTGATTTTACAATAGAAGGGAAAATGCTTAACCAAGTTAAGTTGAGTCAAGAACTGACATAACCGCACTCAGGACATTCCCATACGTGCTCTGTCCTCATCTTCAACAACCAGTGAAGAGTCCCAATAGTATTGGCAATACTAATGGTAGCAGTCTGTATATGTCCATCTGGCCTTTTCTCTCTCTAGGCCGTGTTTAACCAAGTCAAAACCTTCAAACATCTAGGAGTGATCATAGCATCAGATGGAAGAAGCACAACAGATTAAATTAAAACCAAGCCAAGCTAAAGCTTTATTTCAGAAGATGAAAAGTATCGTGTGTAAACAGTCACTTTCACTAATGTCAGAGAAAGAGGGTGCTGAAATGTTACATTGATAAAACCTGTCCTGTTGTATGGCAATCAATCTTGGAACAAATTAGAAAAGCTTGCGATCAGCGGAGATGTGGTTACAGAGACGATTGTTTTGAACAGGCTGTGGGTATGGTTCCATCTGGTGTCAGGGTTGTCGTGTCGTCCGTGAAAGCCTTCAGTGGCGACATTCTGCAATCCTCTCTAAGTTTCAGTCCTTGCCGAATACCGCATCCAGAACGACTTGCATGGCCATCAGTTAAATCATATACTCCATTAAGGCTATATCCACCTGGAGGTTGATCCATCTGGTTGTGAACGTCGAGGTAGAGAAGCAGAGTGAATCGTGAGAAATACTGCTTTTTTAGCCTTACCGTGATCTACTCGGACACGTGATGCATCCTGAGGGCCTGCCACAACATCTCTTGGGCCACTGACCCATAGGGGTTAGCCAGGTCTAACCATACCAGGTGAAGGTTTGACTTTTCTGTCTTCGTTCTCTGGATAGCTTCCCAAGTCATGGTAGCATGCTCAACACACCCGGGGACTCCGGGAATACCCGCTTTCTACACAGCTTTGTCAGCATACTTGTTCACCATTAAATATAATATACTAGCTGACCCTGCCCGGCTTCGCCCAGTCCCTGGCGGGGATCTATCTATCTATCTGTCTGTCTGTCTGTCTGTCTGACCCGGCCCGGCTTCGCCCAGCCCCTGGTGGGGAGCATTTCATTTAATTCATATAAGTAGTCATATAAGCAGTCATATAAGCTCCCGTTCCCGACTATCTACTGAAAGATCTTTACATCTTCCCCCAACAATTAACTTGGGTAAATGGAGCGTCTTATTTAATTCATATTCGGCCCCTGCTCCCGTTCCCGTTCCCAAAAAAGACGACCCGGCCCGGCTTCGCCCAGTCCCTGGTGGGGAGCATATCATTTAATTCATATTCGGCGGAGGGTGGAGGGATTAGGAGGAGGAGGGAGGAATGGAGGGAGGAGGAAGAGGGAGGGGAGGGAGGAGGAAGAGGGAGAATGAAGAGGGTAGGAGGAGGAGGAGGATTATAACGCATATGCCTGTAGATAACTGCAGCGAAAAGGTGGGTCTGTCTATCTATCTGACCCGGCGTGGCTTCACCCAGCTCCTGGCAGGTAGCGTCTCATTAAATTCATACAACAAAATAAAGTAACTTAAAAGAATGTCCTTCCACACACCATCCATTATTTCTAATTAAAACCGTTTCTAATCACCTGCATGACTGTAGATAACTTCGTAAGCATAAAAAGATGAGTTACAAGTTAAGTCCCCTCTCTGTATATAAATTACAATGAAAAATTAAATAATATTAAGTAAGCAGCCGATTTCACACTAACAAAATATCACAGTTGGCATGCGCTGGAATGAAAGGAAGACGTGTAGAAAATTTCATCTCAATCGGATGGGCCGTTCGCGAACCAATAAAGGACATACAGACAGACGGAGATTGCCTTTTATATATAAGATTATAATATATAATTATGCGTATATAATTATGCACAGTGTATCTGTGCCGGCTGTTGGATTGCCGAGACTCCTGTCTATTCCACTTTTCACATTGGACAGTGGGGAGCTTTTTGTGTGATATTCTCTGGCACAGGAATTGAGCATAATGGGAACGACCCGTTGCTGTGAAGTTGGAACCTCGACTGACTAACTAACTAACTAACTAACTATTATAATATATTATGATTCTACCGGCCATGACTGAGAAGAATGTTATGCCCTCGATGTTCATAAGAGAGGTAGTCATGAACTGGGTATTGCTTGACAAGTTCTGTTCTTTGGAAATGAAGATTTTGTTGACTATATTTCACTCCTAAATGTTGTGTTGGTGCTTCCAAGTGGATCTCAGTATCCAGTGGAGTATATTTAGGACTTTCGTACATCGCTTGTTCACTGTGTACAAGACACCCGTTGGAACCTGACACTGACTTACAACATGCCATCTTCACCACAGCCACGACGTCGTTCTATATTATTGGCTTCGATTGAACCCCGTTGGTTCCTCTGGTGATACCAGCCCCTTTACTTCACCGAGTGAAACCTGGTGCTGGGCATCTGAGCATGTATGTATCAAATGTTCTTTCAGCTCCTCTTTTCGGAAAAAGAGGCTGCTGGATCGTGGCTGATTAAGCAAGTTTCTGGCGAACTGAATGGTTCACAGAAAAATCCTTCTCGTACTCGCCGCTTTCTCTCTGCCTGTTCTTGCAGAATCGTTCTGCTCGGCAGAGGGCACTGTCTGATTGAGGTATTGCCACACCTTGCGCAGACCCTCTTTCTCACTTTTCTTATTATTTTTAAATAACTTCCAAGCAGCTTTATTCTGCACTCTCTCTTCAACGATTAGTTTTTGCTGCCAGCTCATCTTCCTCTCGCTTTCACCAAACTGGCGCAAGCAGTGAAGTTATATGACCTCTCCAAACCTCTCTATTTTCCCATTTAGAGGTGTACTTTTCAGTTATGGGAGATGCCTTGAAGAGATTAGAACAATGAATCGCCATGGCGAAAGTAGCCTTTAGCAAGATGAAAAACATTCTGACAAATAAAAAGATGTCAATTGAAACGAGAAAAAGAGTGTTGAGGGGATACATAGAGCCTCTTCTTTTGTATGGATGTGAAACTTGGACAATGAGCAGTCAAGCTGAAAAGCATCTGATGGCTGCAGAAATGTGGTTTCTGAGGAAAATGCAAAGAATACCATGGACAGACAGAAAAACCAATGACCAAGTACTACAGGAGACAAATGAACATCGTAAACTGATTAGAGAAATTAGACGTAGACAGTCAAAATTGTTTGGACATGTTATGAGAAGAAATGGGTTGGAGAACTTAGTGACAACTGGCAAGATCGAGGGGAACAGACCAAGAGGAAGACCGAGAGGAAAATACCTGGATGGCTTGGCCACATGGCATGGACGAGACAGGAACACTGAGCTGATCCACGACACTGGTGATCGAGTGAAATGGTGAGTCATGACCGCCCACGCTTTCCGGCATGGCACATGATTGATTGATTGATTGATTTTCAGTTATCTATCAAATTTGTGGAACAGTGTGCTCTCTAGTCTTTTATATACATGTCTCCTTCTCGCTTGGGGGCGAGTACTTGATTTTCACACGTGGACAGTCAGAAAGAAACTCGAGTGCATCGCCTGGTCAATCAACTTGAATATTCTCAGCTCTGTCGGGGGTTCTCCCAGGCTGAGATCTTCTCGCGACTCATTTGTCACAGCACTGGCCGTGAGCTGTTGATCATCCAGGGTGCACTTCTTTAGTCCCTCGTTAAATCTATACCCCGTTATCTAGTGTTTACCACAAACACAAGGCCAGCCGGGATGGGAGGCTGAAGAACTCCGTGTGTCGTTCCGTGTCATTACCATGGGGACATTAATGAATCCATCACACCCACCCCCGCATCCCCCCCCCCCCTTTTTTTTTTTTTTTAAATTTGTCGATGGATTCTGTGAGAATATGTTTTTCTTTCTTCGCACGACTTGAGATTTTATACAGCATTAGGGGTTTTGGATCCTCTCTGCTGTCGACTTTACTGTTGCCGGTGAAGTCAATAAACCACCGCGCTTGCAGTCTGTCATTCCTTTGCGTCATTCTGGTTTTGTTTTTGTTTTCAGATTTTCTAATGGACTGGCCATATTTCAGTGGTACAATCTGGGTCAGTTATCCAGCAAGTGTATGAACCCCTCTAGAGCGTTCTTCTCTTGTCCTCTTTGCTCAACGAAGCAGTTAACGACCCTATCGGCTCTTTTTTTTTTTTAAACTTTGATTTCATACAAAAACAATGTGTATTAATAGTATTAATAATGTGCATATTGTGTTTTCATTTACATTTGCAAATACAACAATTACATTCATATTAAACAATCATGCCATGGTGCACTTAAATTCTTCTTCTTCTTCTTCTTCTTCTTCTTCTTCTTCTTCTTCTTCGCCTTCTGCGTTCATCCTGAGTTTTTTTTTCTTTTTCCGGACGTGATTGCTTTGTGCCTGCTTACAGCAGAGCTGCGTTCTTGCGCCGTTAGGCCGACACATCCGACTTCTGCGGGCATTTGTTGACCGGGTTAACCTTCCCGGGGTGCACTTAAATTATCTGTATATGTTTTCCTGTCAACTACCACCATGTATACATGGCGTGTGTTTTCCACTCTCTCTCTCTCTCTCTCTCTCTCTCTCTCTCTCTCTCTCTCTCTCTCTCTCTCTCCTCTCTCTCTCTCTCTCTCTCTCTCTCTCTCTCTCTCTCTCTCTTTCTCGAGATTTTCAATACCCCAAGCTACCTTTGGCCATTGTTTAAATATAACGCAAGACATAGCGAGCGACTAAATATACTTCATGTTCCTAAACATAGACTTATATAAGGATAGACTTATACAAAACAAACTTAGCGTACTCTGCCCCTCAGTCGTGGAACTTCTTCTTCTTCTTCTTCGTTCATCCGGAGTTTTTTTTCGGATGTGATTGCGTTGTGCCTGTTTACAGCAGAGCTGCGTTCTTGCACCGTTAGGCCGACACATCCGACTTCTGCGGGCATTTGTTGACCGGGTTAACCTTCCCGGGGGTTTCTTAGGACGTTTGACTCTCACTGTTGTGGTATTATCCCCCATCCCAGCTGGTCCATATAGAACAGCCAAAGATCCTGGTCAGCCCTCAAGGGAAGGCAGGGGCAGACCATGGGCATTCCCCGCCATCCAAGGAGGCTTCCATACTTGCAGAGCCGATACATAGCGCTCTGGTACTGGGCTCACCCAAGGAATCGTCACGTCCTGCACATGGCTGCTTAGCCTCACTTCCGTATATTGGGCCTTCCGTTCACCATAGGCTGTTCTTCCGGAAACCAGAGGTATGCAGTCTGCAGATGACATCCACACAGTGAGCTTTCGATTCGGACTTTCCATGTAATGGATTTGCTATCCAAGCAATATTCCATTTTGTGCCACTAGGACACTTTTTCCACCTTTTATGAAGCCCACACAGTGAGCTTTCGATTCGGACTTTCCATGTAATGGATTTGCTATCCAAGCAATATTCCATTTCGTGCCACTAGGACACTTTTCCACCTTTTATGAAGTCCACACAGTGGGCTTTTGATTAGGACGTTCCACATAATGGGTTTGCTATCCAAGCAATATTCCATTTCATGCCACTAGGACACTTTTCCACCTTTTATGAGGCCCACACAATGGGCTTTTGATTCGGACTTTCCACGTAATGGATTTGCTATCCAAACAATATTCCATTTCGTGCCACTAGAACACTTTTCCACCTTTTATGAAGCCCACACAGCAAGCTTTCGATTTGGACTTTCCACATAATGGATTTGCTATCCAAGCAATATTCCATTTCATGCCTCTGGGTCTTCATGCACCTTTAAATGTCAACCTGTATGCAGTTAAAGTAAGCTGCGGTCAACTTGAGCTTGTTGATATCTAAATAGAGCTTGTCCTCAAATGAAGCAGGTGTGGGCCAAAATATCTTTCTCTGTTCTGCATACGTTGGGCAATCCTGCAGCAAATGTTTTGCTGTCATTTTTCCAGTTCTACAATTACATTCATCGGTATCGCCTATCTTTAGTTTATTAAACAAGTGGTATTTCAGCCTGTTATGTCCTGTGCGGAGTCTGAAGATTGTTACTTGTTCTCTTCGGTCGAGTTTGTAATATGCATCATCCTTCTGATGGCCTGGGTGCTCTGATTCCCATTTGGTTCTATAAGTGCTTTTTATCAACCTCTTTGCCTCATTGTAGGTTATGTCTATGTCAGGCTGTGGTAGTCGTCCGCCCTCTTTTGCCAGTCTGTCAGCCTCTTCATTTCCAGGTATACTGCAATGTGATGGGATCCACTGTATTACAACTTTTTTGGATTTCTGGCATAGACCATGGAGTGCTGCTCTTAGGTCAGTTAGTTCTGTGCTGTTATTGCTCTTGAGTATTGAGACAGCTGACTTTGCATCTGTGAAGATAGCTATTTGCTTCTCTTTATTTTCCTCCATCAGGAGCATTTCTGCTGCAGTTTTCAAAGCCTCTACCTCCGCTTTGAAGTTACTTGAATATTTTCCAGTTGCCATTGAATGTGTTTTTTTCACTCCATTTTTTAAATTTAGGAGAATTCCTCCTCCTCCATTCTCTATTGAATTTTTGGCTGATCCATCTGTATATGCATGGGTCCAATTCCTGCTTGGGTAATGTTCTTTTATGTAGTTTATGGTTATTTCTCTTCTTTCGGTTTCATGCTGAGTGTTCTTTTTCTCAATACCAGGAATGTTTTCTATCATCTCAGGCAGTTGCTGCTGTCTCCAAGCTGGGAACTTGTGTGCATTGTGGTATGGGCTTGACTGTGATATGTTAAGTATAGGATCTGCCCTGATCCTTCGTTTTGCAGTTTCTACAAAGTTGCTACGCTTCAGTCTTTCCTTTCCAAAACCATTAAATCTGTTGTACATAGGGTGGTCTGTCAATCTTCTAAATTTTTCTGCTTGTTGCTGGGCTCTGCTATCTCTTCTATCCTGCATTGGTTGTAAACAAGTGATCTTTTCTAGTTCATTAATAGGCGTTGTCTTCAGGCTTCCAGTTATGATTCGCATTCCTTGGTTTTGGACTCTACTTATTTTGTTAAAGTTTGACTTAGCTGCTGTTGCCCAAGCTGCAATGCCATATTCCAGTACTGGCCTCACCCGTCCAGTATATAACTTCTTGAGAACTTTCTCATCTGCTCCCCACGTTGTACCAGCAAGCTTTTTCATGATTGCCATTCTCTGCCTTGCTCTTGTTCGATTTTTCTCAACCTGTGTCTTCCATGTCAGGCGACGATCAAAGGTGACTCCTAGATAGTTTGGATTTTCTTCATGGCGCAATATTTTTCCATTCAATACCAGCTTAGGTTGCTGAGTTTTATTTGAGAGGGAGAACACTGTGCATGTTGTTTTCTCCTCACTTATCTTCACTAGCCATGATTTTGACCAGTCCTCTAGCGCTAATAAGGCTTGCTGTATTCTGCTGTTAGCTGTACTAATATATTCTTCAGATGTCCATATGGCTAGGTCATCTGCAAAGGAGGATGTGTGTACTCTGGCTGGAAAATTTTCTGTGATGTCATTTATATATGCTAGGAATAATGTTGGTGAAAGAACTCCTCCTTGGGGGACACCTTGCTCCAGCAGCATCATTTTGCTTGTTTGTCCTTGTACTTTTGTCCTGGCAGTTCTGTTCTCAAGGTAGTGGCTGATCCATTTATACATTTTTCCACAAACATGCATGTTTTGCAGTTTTACTTTCAGTCCTTCCTTCCATACTTTATCAAATGCTTTTTCTAAATCTATCCAGACTGCTAGTGTGTGCTTTTTCTCTTGGAAGGCATCCTCTATTTCCTGAGCTATATAGGTTATTTGATCTGCAGTGGATCTGTATTTTCTGAATCCTGCTTGGTGTGGTGTTAAGAGTTTGTTTTCTTCCAGATGCCATGTTAGCTAAGTAGACTGATAGGTCGATAGCCATTTGGTTCTTCCAGGTCTTTTCCTTTCTTTGGGACTGGTATTAGTATAGCTTCCTTCCATGCCTGTGGGACTATTCCTCTCTTCCAGCTGTTATTTAGGACTGCTAGTAGTTTCTTCTTTGCCTTGGTGCCTAGTCCTATTAGCATTTCATTTGTGATTCCGTCCTTTCCTGGTGATTTCTTCTTTTTTAGGGTATTCATTGCCTGTTCCATTTCTTCCATTTTTAGATTTGCCATCATATATTCTGCTGCTGTCTCTGTATTTCTATGATGTATCTGTTTGTCTTTGATCGCTTTCTTCTGTTCGGTTGTAATATCAATGTGGTTTGCATTTGCATAGTGTTCCATTAGTGCATTTGCAGCCTTTTTTCCTGTAAGCAAGGCATTTCCTTGTTTAATTGTTATTTGTTTGTTTCTAGGTCCTTCATTGTTCATGGCTTTCACTAGTTTCCATAGTTTGTTTCCATCCCTGTCAAAATTCAGGTTTTCTGTTTTTTTCCCTCCAACAATCTCTTGTTGTTTGATTTACTGTTCTTTTATATTTTGCTTGAGATGGCTTTGAGAGAGATGTTTGCTTCAATTGTTTGTTCTCTCTCTGCTGTCTTCCTGGCATCTTCAACTTTGTCCTCCAAACTTTGTAGTTCTTCAGTCCAGTATGGTTTGTAATTTTTCCTCGCTCCTCTTGGAATGGACTCAGTGGCTGCCTGTATTATCGCTCTGTTTAGACTTTCCACCACTTGCTTTATGTTGCCATATCGTGTATTTATGTTTTCACAATATTTGTCTGTTAGTATGGCAAATCTGTCCCAATCTGCTCGCTTGTAATTCCAGCGGGGCAAGGGCTTTTGCTCCTGTGGAACATACTCCATATTCATTTCAAGCTGATTGGTCTGTGATCACTACCTGCTAATTGGTCCAGCACATGGCGATCGATTTTGTGGAGGATGTCTCCTGTGCAGAAAGCTAAGTCTGGAGTAGAAGTGGTAAGCCATCTTTCTGGAGTAGAAGCTCGGTGTGTCATCCGCTTTGTTGAGTAGATGGAGATTTGAGTCTATTTCCCAGTCCTCCAATTCATCTCCTCTTTTGTCAGTATCTGGGTATCCCCATCTTTCTGAACGGCTATTAAAGTCTCCGACAATAATGCAGTTTGTGTCAGTTATTTTCATGTTTGAGAGTGTAAGGTCCCTTATCTGCTGGGCTATACAGATTGTAGATTCTTATTTTCACTTCCTTTATCATTATATCAACACCTATAATTTCCGTTTGGTTGTTAGAGATCACAGATACTTCGCTGCAAGGTATTGTATTTCGTGTAAGTATTAGAACTCCTCCTTTGTGTCCTTCGCGGTCGAAACGTGTGGCCTGACATCCTCTGACTGAGAATTTGTGATTGGTGTTGAGGTGTGTCTCTTGAATGCATGCCACATCTATTCTATCTTTATGAAGACGCTGTGTTAGGTAGTCTTTCTTCTTGTAAACTCCTTCGGCATTCCACTGTAGTATGTTGAGTGTCCGGGGTATTTGGTCAATAGCCCTTAACCTACTCCTCTGTGCCTTGACTCCACAGCACAGGGGAAGGTGACCACCAGTAGTCATGGGTGGACCCCCTCGAGGCAGGGGGCCCGGCACTATCACCGCCTGATGGGGCTTCACGGGATTAGCACCATATCGATTAATTTTGATTTGTGACATCATGAATTAAGTTACGTTGCACTGCTTTGTCAAGCCTGTAGCTCGGTACATCCGATTTCGACAAGCATTTATTCGGGATGCTTTCCCTAGCCTTTGACTGTCCCCAGTCTACCTACAAGGCAGCAGGTTTCACGTTGCACTGCTTTGTCAAGCCTGTGGCTTAGTACATCCGATTTCGACAAGCATGTATTTGGGGTGCTTTCCCTAGCCTTTGACTGTCCCCAGTCTACCTACAAGGCAGCAGGTTTGTGTGTCTCTTCGTCTGGTCCCTCTCCCTTGACCTGTCCGACATGGGTGGCCCTACCAGTAGCTGTGCTACCGTCGGCATAGCTCTTGGGGTCATTGGGACGCACAAGCCCCTCTACCTCGTCACGGTGGACACACAGCAGAGGTAGTCGTGGACAATCTTGCCACAAGAAATCAAAGACACAAGACACCACCAATCACTATACATACAGTCGCAACCTATATGAATACTATCTCAGTACAGACTACAGAAAATAATAGAAACGTATCTCTCAAACGAGAACCAGCTAACAAACATTTCTATATGTAAGGTACAGTGCACCTTCCTTGGGTATTTATAATGGCCATGTTAAAAATTGCCTTAGTGAGGCATATATTATTGATTATTTTCCTTGCGTGTTAATACATTTTGTTCTGTTATTGTCTAAGATTAGCTTCATAAATGATGTTGAATGTAAATAACGTATGAGAGGAAAGAGAGAAGAAGGGCACAATGTCAGAGGGCCTGAGTGTCCAATTCTTAACCCTTTGAAAATAAAATTTGTTCGTTCGCTCGTTCGTTCTGTCTTTAACAAACATTTATTGAGTGTTGAAGATTTTGTATTCTGTATTGTACGAAAGCCGGTCTCCGTGGCTAAGATTTTGCGAACGCGGTTTGTGAGCCCGTATACCCGGGTTCGAAACACAGCGGTGCTGGTTTTTTTCGAAAAAAAGTATAGGAGCCTGTCGTTCAGAAAGCAATGGCAAACTACTGAATGTAAAATTTTCCCAGGAATCACGAACAGCGAAAATTCTGGGGTTGACTGCTAAGTCCTGTGAAGGACATGCAACTAAATTTTTTTTTTAATGGGAGCCGGTCGTTCAGAAAGCAATGGCAAACTACTGAACGTAAAACTTGCCTAGTACATCAACAGCAGCTGAAACATGCTGGTGTTGACGGCAACGTCCTGTAAGGGATATGCAACATTTAAAAAAAAATTGTACGGAAGTTTACATGCGTCCTGTATGTGTAGTGTTTGGTTCGTGTATTAACAGGCGTTGCATGTCTGTAGTGACATACGCGACTAATTCTTACCAATTAGTGTTTGTTTGTTTGCTTTTTTGTTTTTGTTTTTTGTTTTGCCAGCTCTAACGTAATCCATAGTGTGCTGCTTCTACTTACAGTGCACTGAATTGGTTTTTGCGTGTGGGTCTGCCCTATTACCAGTTTTTGCGTGTGGGTCTGCCCTATTACCAGTGCCCCTGACCATCAGGCGAACCCATTCCGACTTCTGAAGTACTTTTACTTTACATCCCTAAGTTAAGGACGAGAAGTCAACATTTTAGTCCAACTGACCGGTGTAGTGATTGCACCCGCAACCTCGGCGTCAGCACACCGGAGCACACCGGATGTTTAAGAACGAGCGCTCTTATACATTTTGCCATACTGGCCTTTAGGGCTGGTTGGTATGTCGTCCTCATGATCATCTTGACGTTCCAGCGCCCGATGGGAGACAGAGACATTGTCTTTGATGTCGTCAATTCACTTTCTTCTCGGGCGTCATCTTACTCTCATAACAGATCTGCTTTGGTGTATGGCCAGTTCTGGTTAGTTGATGGTGTCGCATTATAACGAAATGGCTGATTCATTTAATCTTCTGTTTTTCAATATATGTGGCACAAAGCCTTGATCCCTCTGTCTACCTGATAACATCATTTCTTACTCGGTCATAAGGCGAGCATCTCATTTCACAGGTTAGTGATTTTCAGTGTCATTTGGACAATGTCCAAGTGTTTGCTATTGGTAGCGTATGATTGGTGTGAATATATTTATTATCTGTCGTTTTGCGGACATAGGGATGTTTGAATGTTTCAGTATGGGTGATAGATGCTATGTTAGCGCACTTGCTTTGTGACATGATTTCGATTTCTCTGTCAATTATGTTACCATACTTGACGAAATCTTTCAGTACTAGTCTCTCATATTTTTTTTTCGTAAAGGCACATGAATGTGTACCCCCATAAATTCAAGAAAATAAATTCGTCAGTATTCGTACCATAATAAGTGAAAACCCATGAAGGTATCGCCTGCTTTAAGTCGGCATAACGCTTTATCATATTATCTAATTAAATAAATAACCGTAATCGATTTCTTAGAAAAAGAAACAATTGCCAGAAGCTTGCAATGTCGCAAACAACATGCTTTAATTTAGTAAAACATTAGCTAGAATTTTATTGTTATATGACAAAAATATAATTCTAGCTTTTATTATAGTAATATTTTAGATTTAGATTATTTCCCTTAGTAAAAAGAATATTATTTCCCTTTTTTATTTCTGCCTAATTTTTCTATACGCACTGTATGGGATTAAACCAAGGTCATACGACACCTGAGAGGTTGTGATGGCGCAGTGGCTAAACACCTGCACGTCGGCATGGTGGTCTTGGATTCGAATTCGCATTAAGGTGGATTTTGTAAACTGCCCTGGGTTGTCAGAAATTACACTACAACGACCTCAGAAGTCGGAGGGGGTTCACTTGGTAGCGAAGGACACTGGCAACAGGGAAACCTAACCATCACGAGAAAATTAGTGCACTCGCTACTAGCAAGGTCTCTTTCAGGAAATTCCAATTTTCTTCAGTGTTAATTTTACTATTCGCATTGCTCGTTATACATGCCTACCATGCATGTCGTAAGAGGCGACTAAGGAGGCTATGGTTCCGTCGCCCTGCTACTGAGTGAGTGCGTGGTGCGACACTGTGAGCTGAGAGTTTCGCGTGGAATGCTTTTACATCTGTCGGTGGTTGTTTGTAGTGTGAACTGCATGTTTGGAACGATGGCGGCCGGCTGTTGCTGGATTGACTGGTTTGCCTTTTCGGCTCACGCGTGCATTTTTCAGGAGACTCCTGGGAGTCACCGCTGGAGCTACGGAGTTCGTGCTTTCGGTGGGTTGTCCTGCGGAAAGAGACCAAGCCATATGGGATAAAACCCAGGTCAATGAAGTCTTTCTGGTGACTGCCGTTTCCATCGACGATGAACTGTATTTTTCATGGAGGACTTTTGTGTTGGCATTCTGGCGGCGGCATTATGCACAGTGTACCTGTGCGGGCTGTTGGCTTGCCGATACTCCTGTCTACTCCATTGTTCACATTGGGCAGTGAGGAGCATTTTATGTGATATTCACTGGCACAGGAACGGAGTAATATGGGGACGACCCGTTGCCGTGAAGTTGGAACCACGACTAACTAACTAACTAACTAACTAACATTCTTTGTTAGCGTAGATGTTTTGTACCTCTGAGTTGAATGCGAGTATGTGTTAGGTCTGGAGGGAAATCAGACTTTTGTTTCCACTTTCCCAGGCCCATAATTTGTGATTTTTGTATATTAATTTTTACTCCACTGCCTTTCCCAAAGCGGGAGAAAGTGTGCTGAATGTTTCTGATTGATGTGTTGCTCTTGTCTTACCGAAGAATGCAGTATTGTCTGCATAAGCAGTGAATTTTTGCTCTCCTATTCCCTGTATGAAAGTGCCTTTAATGCTGGTATCTTGTCTGATCTTGTCTAATAATGGCTCTAGTGTCAGTATATACAGAAGTGGTGATAGTGGGCTAGCAGAAGCTAGCAGTCAGTGAAGCACATTTTTTTTTAATATGAGTCATTTTTATTGTGTCCTTATCAAATGTTTTTGACATTAACAATGATAAAATACAAACAAAATGTAATCATGAATAACAGAAATGGTAACTGTGTACGAATAATGGGCATAAAATGAATAAAAATGTGAGATGCATGAATAGTTGACAAAGACTAGAATGTGCTTGCTTGCTTGCTTGTGTTCGTTGGCTTGAGCTCCAACGAGAAGTCCTGTTTGTCGGATGAAGACATCCTGTTGTCCAACATCAGTGTGATGTCATACAGGACCTGAGGTTTGCATGAGTATCCGTTGTCCCATGTCTGGCTTATTGGTGTGCAGACTGGTGGTTCCTCGCCGTACAGGCAGACACTCCCTGACTTCGGAGGAATCGGCGATCCTTTTGACCTTAGCCAGGACCCCAAAGGGACCTGTTGCCCAGGACGCTCGACGAGGACGCGTCAATAGGTCTTGGCCAGTATATAACCCGGCCCTGGTGCCTTGGAAACACCTCTGCGTCTAGAATGTGAAAGCCAAACCAGATCATAGCAGTAACTAGAGTCGATTAAAAGATAAAGATAATCATGTGGTTGGGGTGTGGGGCACATGAATGTACCCCCTCAAATATTATCGTTGCATAAATTTTGCAGTATGTACGACGTAATAAATGAAAACCCATTGAAGGTATAACCTGTCTTGAGTAGGCATAACGCTTTATTATATTATCTAAATAGTTAAATAATCGTATACTATTTCTTATAAAATCAAATAACTGCCAAAAGCTTGCAGTATCGCAAACAACTTGCTATAGTTTAGTAAAATAAGAGCAAGTATCATATTATTATATGATAAAAATAGAATTCTGGCCTATATTGTAGTAATATTTTAATTTTAGATTGTTTCCCTTAGAAAAAAAAAACAGATAATATTATTTCCCTTCATATTTTTATTCCACGGTCATACGACATCTGGGAGGTTGTGATAACGATAGTTCAGTGGCTACACACCTACACGAGAAGAACAGGTAACTCAAGATCACCAGCGCTGAGAGGATCATCGGCAAGAATAACATCTCCTCCACAGTCGTCATCGTAACATCGGAGGATCGAGTGATCCTTCAAGTCATTAGATGGGACCAAAACATAGATCAAGTTCCAGAGCATACATACCGAGAGTGCTGCAGCGCTCTAAGTGCCAGAAATTTTGGCACACCCGTGTCACCTGCAGAAGTGAGGTAGATACTGCTCTGGACCCCATCCGTACAGTCAGTGCCAGCATACAAAGACCGACAAGGACTTCAGGATGCCTAACACCAACAGAAAGTGCATCAACTGCCTCGGCAACAACGGAGCCAGGTACCTCGACTGCCCCTGCCACCAAGACAGCAAGGAAAGCAATGAAGTTTGCCATCATAACTAACCTGTCCTATCAAGAGGCCTAGGAGGCAGTACGGGGCGACCAATCGACTCACAAAAAGTGACAAAGCTCAACTGGAAGGTCAACCGAAAGGACCTAAGATCAAAGTTCAAAAGCATGGAGGAATGAAAAGACAAGACACAAGAGACACAGATAACAGCCGCTCAATACATCCTGGACGAACTGAAGCAAGTTCAGCAGAAGATGTAGCGGGATGTCGCTCGAATGGCTGCAATAAAGACCGAGACAGACGAAACTCTATCAACAATTCAAGTGAGAGAAAAGACAGAAGAAGATCTCAAACAGATCCAAGAAGAAAGAGAACAAATAGAAATACTCAAGTCCAAGACCGAAACACCAGAAGCGGAAAATGCATAGACTCAGACAGAAGAAGAAACAACAGAAGAAGAAATAGAAGTGGATGAAGAAGGCTACCCAGATCAAGACCAAGTGTGTAGGGCGGTCATGAATCGGTATCGCTCTCCACCGAAATCGAACTATCAAGCCGACACACGAAATCAGAGAAGACCGAGAAGATTCGAAGACAACCCAAGAAGGGGGAATAGGTGGAACACCGGGAGAGACGACTACCGGTAATCATCCCTGAAGGAAACAGCACCACATGACGGGGTGGGTACACAATTATTCCAGGCCTTAATAAGTGTGCGACTCTGCCCAGACATGTAAAACCACAAGGATGAAATTAACACAATTGCAGCCACTCAACTTTTTCAAGGAAACAGATATATGCATCTATATTTACGAAAGACGAAACAATAGATATACCATAAGGGCCCCAATTACAACGGAATCGATAAGTCGACGGTTGAACAGGGCCATTCTTCTCGAGAGCAAGCAAGCAAGCAATCTGCAGGTCGGCCTGGTGGTCCAGGATTCGAATTCGCATTGAGGTGGATTGTGTAAACTGCTCTGGGTCGTCAGAAATTACAACGACCTCAGAAGTCGGAGGGGGTTCACTTGGCAGCGAGGGACATTGGTAACAGGGAAAGCTAACCGTCACGCGAAAATCAGTGTACTGAAACACATGCAAGTGGATGGTTTAGTAAAGAAGAGTCGCTTAAAAGTCGACAAGGTCGACTTCATTGCACCGGGGTTTTATCCCATATGGCAGCGCAGAAAGAGTCGCACAAAGCACGACCTCCATAGCTCCAGCGACGACACACAGAAGATTCTGAAAAAATTCACTCGTGAACCGAAGGTCGCCGCCCGGAATCGAACCCACAAACTTCGGAGCCCGAGTCTAACGGCTTGACCACTTCGCCACGTAGACTCCACGTCAGTTAGTCAGTCAATCAGTTAGTTAGCTATTAGTTTGGTTAGTTTAGTCAGTCAGTCAGGTAGTTACTTAGCTAAATAGTTAGCCAGTCAGCTATTTACTTTACTCAGTCAGTAAGTTAGTCATTTAGTAAACAAACGCTCTAACTGTTAAACATTAGTTGCGCTGATGGCGGGGTAAATGATTCAACCCCAACAGCGGTCAGTTGGACACAAATGTTGATTTCTCACTCAGAAAGCAATGGCAAAGTACCGAACATAAACTTGTCTAGAAAAGTAATCTGGGTTTACTCTAACATCCTGCAAATGACGTGCAATTTTTTTTTTAAAGTCTAACGGTGTACTGACTGATAGTGAAATCCATACCGGAGTGTCGTTTACATATGTTGTTTCATTGGTCTCCGCTAGCAGTTATTCGTTTCTTTGTAATGTCTTTCCTTTTATCGAACCTAAGTTTTCCCATGTCTGGCTCACTTGAAATCAATAGATGCGTGTCCATCGGGATAGTTCCAATGGCTGGCTCATATGCAGCCAATAGATGCTTGTCCATCGGGATAGTTTCAATAACTGGCTCATAAATTTCAGTGTGGGACGCAGAGGTGTTTCCAAGGCACCAGGGCCGGGTTATATAATGGCCAAGACTTATTGACGCGTCCTCGCCGAGCGTCCTGGGCAACAGGTCCCTTCGGGGTCCTGGCTGAAGTCAATAGGATCGCCGATTCCTCCGAAGTCGGAGAGTGTCTGCCTGTATGGCGAGGAACCACCAGTCTGCACACCAATAAGCCAGACATGGGACAACGGATACTCACGCAAACCTCAGGTCCTGTATGACATCACACTGATGTTGGACAACAGGATGCCTTCATCCGACATACAGGACTTTGCGTTGGAGCTCAAGCCAACGAACACAAGCAAGCAAGAAAGAAATTTCAGTGTGTATATTGTCGAGTGTTTTCTCTGATCGCTACATCTTTCCATGTCTCACTATCAGTGTCAATCGATACCTGTGAATTTATTTATCATGCTGTTACAATTGCCGCAAGGTGTCTCCAATTAGTTAAAAAGTTCGTTGCAGTCATTCTGCAGTCTTCGTTGCAGTCTTCACATGACGTCCACATACAACCCCATCAATTTTATTGTTTGTCATTCCCTGGTAAGTTTAAGTTTAGTAGTTTGCCATTGATTTCTGAGTCACTGATATACTCATACCATTGTATGAAAACCAGCGCAAAGCGGTCTGCTTCCAAATCGCCCGCAGCTGTGTTTCGAACGTGGTTTGCGGGGCTGCGTTTGTAAACTCTTAGCCACAACGCCACCTACAGCAGATAGTTCTCGAATATCTTCTTCTTCTTCGTTCATCCAGAGGTTTTTTTTCGGATGTGATTGCGTTGTGCCTGTTTACAGCAAAGCTGCGTTCTTGCGCCGTTAGGCCGACACATCCGACTTCTGCGGGCATTTGTTGACCGGGTTAACCATCCTGGGAGTTTCTTAGGACGTTTTATTCTCACTGTTGTGGTGTTATCCCCCATCCCAGCTGGCCCATATAGAACAGCCAAAGACATCCTGGTCAGCCCTCAAGGGAAGGCAGGGGCAGACCATGGGCATTCCCCGCCATCCAAAGAGGCTTCCATACTTGCAGAGCCAACACATAGCGGTACTGGGCTCACCCAAGGAATCGTCACGTCCTGCACATGGCTGCTTAGCCTCACTTCCGTATATTGGGCCTTCCGTTCACCATAGGCTGTTCTTCCAGAAACCAGAAGAATGCAGTCTGCAGATGACATCCACACATTGAGCTTTCCATTCGGACTTTCCACGTAATGGATTTGCTATCCAAGCAATATTTCATTTCGTGCCACTAGGACACTTTTCCACCTTTTATGAAGCCCACATAGCGAGCTTTCGATTTGGACTTTCCAATAATGGATTTGCGATCCAAGCAATATTCCATTTCATGCCTCTGGGTCGCTTTTGTAACCGACATACCTGTGGTATGAAGTGTGGCAATCTGAATACTTCTTCATGCACCTTTAAATGTCAACCTGTATGTAGTTAAAGTAACTACTTGAGCTTGTTGATATCTCCATAGAGCTTGTCCTCAAATGGAGCAGGTGTGGGCCAAAATATCTTTCTCTGTTCTGCATATGTTGGACAATCCTGCAGCAAATGGTTTGCTGTCATTTTTCCAGTTCGACAATTACATTCATCGGTATCTCCTATCTTTAGTTTATTGAACAAGTGGTGTTTCAGCCTGTTATGTCCTGTGCGGAGTCTGAAGATTGCTACTTGTTCTCTTCGGTCGAGTTTGTAATATGTATCATCCTTCTGGTGGCCTGGATGCTCTGATTCCCATTTGGTTCTATAAGTGCTTTTTATCAACCTCTTTGCCTCATTATAGGATAGGTTATGTCTATGTCAGGCTGTGGTAGTCGTCCACCCTCTTTTGCTAGTCTGTCAGCCTCTTCATTTCCAGGTATACTGCAATGTGATGGCTGCTTTAATCTCTTCCATGGTGAATGACTCACAGGAGGCATCTAGTGGGGTGTATGGTGGTTTCTCCATCCAGGTTGGGAACACTGTCAGTCTGCGGTCTGTTTAATATTTCTTTGAAATGTTCTACCCATCGTTGCTTTTGGTGGGTTTGTCTGGTGTAGGGGAGTGATTGCATAGTTGTTTCATGATGTGGAATACGGTTTTGTTGTTTCCAGTTTTGGCAGCTGATTCGGCATCGGCGGCCAAGCTGTGTATAAAGTTCTGTTTATCTTTTCGTGCGCTTGGTTTCACTTCTTTATCCAACATGGAGTATTTTTGCTTATGGGTTTCATATGAAGATGTGTCTTTTGTAGAAAGAAGTGTTAGCTTTGTTTGCTTTCTTTCTTGTATCTTCGTCCATGTGTTATCGCTTAGCCACTTCTTCTTCTGTCTTTGTACGTAGCCGACTGTGTTTGTTGCCGCATTTAGCAAGGTCTCTTTCAGGAAATTCTAATTTTCTTCAATGTTATTTTTACTATTCGCATTGCTCGTTATACTTTCTTTGTTAGCGTAGATGTTTTGTACCTCTGAGTTGAATGCGAGTATGTGTTAGGTCTGGAGGGAAATCAGACTTTTGTTTCCACTTTCCCAGGCCCATAATTTGTGATTTTTGTATATTAATTTTGGCTCCACTGCCTTTCCCAAAGTGGGAGAACGTATGCAGTATGTTTCTGATTGATGTGTTGCTTGTAGGGAAGAATGCAGTATCGTCTGCATAAGCAATGACCTTTTGCTCTCCTATTCCCTGTATGAAAGTGCCTTTAATGCTGGTATCTTGTCTGATCTTTTATAATAATGGCTCTTGTGTCAGTATATACAGAAGTGGTGATAGTGGGTACCCCTGCCTTACAGATCTTGTCAGCCTGAATTTTTTTTTTTTTTTTAAATTACTGACTCATTAAATGATATGAGGTATTTAAACGGGTTAGAATTGAGAAAATAAAAGTTTACATTAGCACATCACTGCTCTTCTTCATCACATCAATCATACTTCCTGATTTGTTAACTTTTACTGGTAATGCAGTAATTAGTCTGAACTGTACCTGTGTTTTTTTATGTTTATTGCTCTTTTTCTTTTCTGCAGAAGATTTGTTAGCTTGATTGTTATCACTGGCTGTGCCAGAATAATGACCACTCTTGTGATATTTTGTGTCTTCTCTTCCCTCATTGTTACTATCCCACGTAGTTGTTGGTCTTTTCTGATTTGCAGATCTTTCTTTATGTGTATCATACTTCCTCTCCTTACTTCCCTCTCTAAATTCAACGTATTCAGTTTGCCTTCTCTGACTTGTATGTTTCTTGGCATATCTCTCTGCATGACTGCCAGATTTTTTTGACTTAAACTCCAGCTCACTTATGTCTGTGTTTGCCCCATCTGTATCAGATGTCCTTGACCTTTTACCTTTATGAGAGCCACCCTCTCTGTATTTGTGCTCACTATTGCTTTTGCAAACCAGACTTTGAGAATCTCTCCGTTTTTGTTGACCCTTTGCACCATCTTCGTGATTCTGTCTCTTCTTAAATTCTGTTTGATATTCATGATCAGTTTTGACTTCATCGTGTTCATACACCAAATCATACTGATCATTAGATCTGTGCTGGTTTTTAAACACATAAACAGGTGCATCACCAGTAGGTATGATTTCTACACCTTTCCCTTTTCCTTTCCATTTGAGTTTAGACACAGACTGACTGAAATCAACATGGATGCGCCTGTCATCAATAAGTACATTATCCATCTTGAAATATGCATTCTCACAATGTTGAGGATTTTCAAATTCAATGAAAGCATATTGCAGGGATTCACCAGTCTTGGAATCCTTAATAACATCACAGTTGACGATTGGACCGAACCTTGAAAATATGACTTCAAGATCTTCTGATGTTGTTACTGGGTTACGCTTGCAAACAAATACTACATTCTCTGGAGGTGCCACATCTGCGTCAAGGAGATCACCCACCATTTCCAGAATCTGTGTGTTGGTTTTGGCTTCTTTTTCTGCCATCATCTCTGCAAGTTCTTCCTCTGTTTTATCTTTGTCTTCACCAATGTCTGCATCACATGCAATGTGGTCACTATTCAACATTTCCTCTGTTGGAGAAGGGGATACTGATGGAATTATCAGGCCATCAGGGTCTTCATATGGATCATCAAGGATAATAGTATGATATATTCTTATATCCTGAAATGGTCTATTAGTCTCATCACAGTAGGCATTGTTGAGTTTTTCAAGAATATCAAAACCTTCCTGCAACCTCTCCAAACACTGTGTGCTTCCCATCCAGGTAATCCAAGTTGTCAGCAAGTGTGAAGAAAAACTGAGAGCCATGCATGTCACTGTCATTGTTTACCATTGATATGAGACCTTTTTTGCTGTGTTTAATTCGAGGAGATATCTCCATCTCAAAGAATCTGGCCTGTTCTCCATACAGCATGGCAAACATGGATTCACCACCCCTTCCAGTTGCTGTTGGATCACCATCCTGAGCTACCAGATTTTGCTGAACAGTATGAAACAGTGAAAAGTTGTAGTATTTTATCTTGCACAATTTCAAAAAGTTCATTTGCAGCATCTTGGTATTTCATCTGTATACAGATCCACTGTAATGTCTCCGATCGAAGTTTCAATTATGACTGACATAATGTTTGCCACAGTTTCAATAAATCCGTCTTAAATTGTATCGCAATCTTTCATCAGTGACAGAGAGTACAGCCACTCGTCTCTCGCCTAAGACATAGGCTGTTCATTGTTGTCAGCCTGAAGCTAGCAGTCAGTGATAGAGAGTACAGCCACTCGTCTCTCGCCTAAGACATAGGCTGTTCATTGTTGTCAGCCTGAAGCTAGCAGTCAGTGATAGAGAGTACAGCCACTCGTCTCTCGCCTAAGACATAGGCTGTTCACTGTTGTCAGCCTGAAGCTAGCAGTCAGTGATAGAGAGTACAGCCACTCGTCTCTCGCCTAAGACATAGGCTGTTCATTGTTGTCAGCCTGAAGCTAGCAGTCAGTGATAGAGAGTACAGCCACTCGTCTCTCGCCTAAGACATAGGCTGTTCATTGTTGTCAGCCTGAAGCTAGCAGTCAGTGATAGAGAGTACAGCCACTCGTCTCTCGCCTAAGACATAGGCTGTTCATTGTTGTCAGCCTGAAGCTAGCAGTCAGTGATAGAGAGTACAGCCACTCGTCTCTCGCCTAAGACATAGGCTGTTCATTGTTGTCAGCCTGAAGCTAGCAGTCAGTGATAGAGAGTACAGCCACTCGTCTCTCGCCTAAGACATAGGCTGTTCATTGTTGTCAGCCTGAAGCTAGCAGTCAGTGATAGAGAGTACAGCCACTCGTCTCTCGCCTAAGACATAGGCTGTTCACTGTTGTCAGCCTGAAGCTAGCAGTCAGTGATAGAGAGTACAGCCACTCGTCTCTCGCCTAAGACATAGGCTGTTCATTGTTGTCAGCCTGAAGCTAGCAGTCAGTGATAGAGAGTACAGCCACTCGTCTCTCGCCTAAGACATAGGCTGTTCATTGTTGTCAGCCTGAAGCTAGCAGTCAGTGAGGCACATGAATGTACCCCCTCAAAAATTATTGTTGTATAAATTTTTCTAAGCGTTCGACGTAATAAATGAAAACCTGTACAATCTGTATATTAAGTAGTTAGTTAGTTAGTCTTTCCTCTTGAGCCTAAGGCGGCGCATAGGGCAGAAGTCCTGTCTCTCCATGCTTGGCGGTTCGCTGCTACCTGTTGTAGATCTTGGATATTTACTTGGCCATTGAATGAGCCTTCTCTAATGATGGTTCTACGCAGGGTCTCTCTTGGTCTTCCCCGTTTTCTTTTCCCTACTGGTGACCATATGAGGGCTTGGTAGGGGAGTCTTGACTTGTCCATTCTGAGTACATGGCCGATGTAGTTCCAACGGCGTCTTCTTATGAAATTGGATACTGTATCTTGCTTAGTCTCTTGTCTTATTTGCGAATTGGTTCTGAAGTCTGTCCAGTGGATGTTTAGAAGTCTTCTAAGACATTTGTTCTCAAAATTGTCTAATTTTTTATCTAAAGCTACCGTTGATTTCCAACTTTCACAACCATACGTTAACACTGGAACCACACAAGAGTTGAAGATTTTAAGTTTTGTGTGTTTGCTGAGTGTCTTTGACTTCCAGATGTTTGACAGCTTATTGAAGGCACTAGATGCCAGTGCGATTCTAGATGATATTTCTGGTGTTGAGTCCCCTGTAGATGTCATTTTGCTTCCTAGGTATGTAAAGCTGTTGACTTTTTCAAGAACGTAGCTGTTCAATTTGGTGTCATCTGAACTGGTGGTAAGATCAATAGTCTTTGTTTTTGTGGTGTTAATTTGGAGACCAATTTGTCCTGAAACATTTTGGAGGTGGTTTATTTTCTCTTGGGCATCCGGGTGTGTTGAACTCAAAAGCACTATGTCGTCGGCAAAGTCCAGGTCTTCTAGAATTTTGTCAACCCAATGGATACCCATATTTGTGTTGTTTGTGCATTTGCGCATGACCCAGTCGATAGCTATTCCAAAAAGCATCGGTGATAAGACACAGCCCTGTTTCACTCCTGTTTCGACTGAGAACCAGTCAGAGTTGCCTGTTTCTGTTAAGTATTAAGTAGTATGTTAATATTAAGTAGGCATAACGCTTTATCATATTATCTAAATAGTTAAATAATGGTATCCTATTTCTTACAAAACCAAATAACTGCCAAAGGCTTACAGTACCGCAAACAACTTGTTATATAGTTTAGTAAAATACGAACAAACATTGTATTACTTTATGACAAAAATAGAATTCTGGCCTGTGTTGTAGTAATATTTTAATTTTAGATTGTTTCCCTTAGAATAAAAAAGATAATATTATTTCCCTTCATATTTTTATTCCACGGTCATACGACATCTGGGAGGTTGTGATAGCGATAGCGCAGTGGCTACACACCAACACGAGAGAGAACAGGTAACTCAAGATCACCAGCGCTGAGAGGATCATCGGCAAGAATAACATCTCCTCCACAGCCGTCATCGTAACATCGGAGGATCCAGTGATCCTTCAAGTCGTTAGATGGGACAAAAAAAAAGATCAAGTTCCAGAGCCTATATACCGATAGTGCTGCAGTGCTCTAAGTGCCAGAAATGTTTTCACACCCGTGCCACCTGCAAAAGTGAGGTAGATACTGCTCTGGACCCCATCCGTATAGTCAGTGCCAGCATACAAAGACCGACACGGACCTCAGGAGGCCTAACACTAACAGAAAGTGTGCCGACTGCCTCGGCAACAACGGCGCCAAGTACCTCGACTGCCCCTGCCACCTAGACAGCAGAGAAGCAATGAAGTTTGCCATCATAACTAACCTGTCCTATAAAGAGGCCAGGAGGCAGTACGAGGCGACCAATCGACTCACAAAAAGTGACAAAGCGCAACTCGAAGGCCAACCGAAGGACCTAAGATCAAAGCTCAACAACATGGAGGAAGAAAAAGGCAAGACACAAGAGACACAGATAACAGCCGTTCAATACATCCCAGACGAACTGAAGCAAGTTCAGCAGCAGATTGAGCAGGATGTCGCTCGAATCCATAGTCTCGCCAGTAAAGCGTGACTTGTCATGAGCACGAATGCAAAACAAATATGACAAAGCATTCTTGATTTTACCCATAACATCCGTTTTGCTTTAACCACAGCCCGCTAACCTGGTGCATGCTGGGAAATCACGATGACGTAACACTATAAAACGATTTCATAAAACAGGATATGATAAAACAGGATATGACAACATAAAATGAAACAGGAGGGTATGTTGACAAATTTTGTAGACAAAATAAAAAGTACATGTCATAGTCAGATATGATTGATTGATTGATTGATTGATTGGTTTAAGAACCGACATCACAGCATTCGGGGCATTCCCATAAGCGCTCCGTCCCCATCCTCTGAAGCCAGCGAAGAGTTCCAACCCCAATAGTACCAGTAGCAATAAAGTAGATATGACTGAGCTACCTAATGACAGTAGGAGGCGGTGGTACTACCTGCATTCTGTTAGCACCGATTGTTGGGCGGTGCTCACCAAACCCGACACCCCATGTTGTACAAAAGGATAAGGGCGGAGGAGTGCAGTTGAGATGGTACAACCCTACCCTAGTGCGAGGAAATGCAACCTGCAGACTAAATGTCATGGCATGGCAGACCAGGCCTTAAGCCTTGGTCGGCAACTGGTCTAGGGTAGAAGCACAGACAGGCGGTCAGTTAGAGTATTGCTATACTGATCTGGCAGCTTCTGCAGCTTGTCTTGTTCCAAATGTATTGGTGTTAACTTTCCTCTGGAGCGAACTAGGCAGGCCGAGAGAGGGATCAAGCTCCATGGGCTACACGTGGTCTCTAAACTCAGCCAAGACTTTGTGTTATGGAGAGATAACCCCATTTTACAAACTATCGTCTGTCAAGATGGCCAGGTGCCAGTCAACATGAACAAACACATGTACATCAGAACAAGGACCTCAGGCCAGAAGACCTTAGAGCGGTGGTTCTCAACCTTTTTTGGCCCATGCACCCCTTCACCATATGTTCAGAATGTCATCCCCCCCCCCCCGCCCCTTTCGTATTCCCTCCCTATAAATCTCCCCCACCCACAAAGTATACGTAAAAATGGAAGCTAAATTTAGTAACACATACTAGAACAAGTCTAGACGTCTACATGAAACGTAATTTGCAGGTCTACTTACGTTATAAAATCGAATTTCAGAAGAGCGAGAAGTACAGAACCGTAAAGTATGGAGGGAAAAACAATATCAAGTAATCAGTTCTTGTATTAACGCGATCTTGAAATAATCTGAATTCCCCCCCCCCCCCCTGGAAACCCTGAAATTCCCCCCCCCCCCCCCACCGGTTGAGAACCACTGCCTTAGAGGGACGTACAAGCGACCCTTGACTGAACCTTAAACGAAAATAGTGTCTTAGTCTTCTTCTTCGTTCGTCCGATATTTTTTGTTTGTTTTGAGCGCAATTTCGTTGTATCTGTTCACACCAGAACTGTGATATTTGCATCTGTCGTTGAACATATCCGACCTCTTCCCAGGTTTTGGTAAGGGGGTCAACCTTCCCGAGTGGCTTCCTTCAACAGTTCACGACCGCAAAGTCGTGACGTCATCTTCTCACAACCACCGCAGGTGATACCCGTAACAGGTTTGACGAGAACAGCCGCATGCATACCGGTCGGCCATAAAAGAAGTCATGGGCAGACCATGGACATTATTCGCCATCCAAAGAGGCTTCCATTATTAACGCAGGGCCGGATAATGATGCTCTGATATTGGGCATACAGAATGAATTGCCATGCCCTGCACATGGCAGATTAACCCAGCTCCGTACTCCGTACATTGAATCTCCAGTTCATTGTTTGTTGTTTTAACAAGCATAGTACATGCTGGACTGATGTTTTTACGTATGGTCTAGATTTCTCTGTTGCCAATGTCCCCTACCAAAAGGCGTGTGAGGTACTTGTAAGTTACGCCACCAAGTCAAGGACGAGAAGCTAACGATGCAGCAAGGTGAACTCGCTACAACACCATCAGCGCGCCGGAGTTTAAGACATACTGCGCTTATCCTTTTGGCCATGTTGATCAGGGTCCTGCCGTGCTGTGATACAGAGAGGCGGCCGCATCAGGCGGCACCGTAAGGATGCGGCATAAGCAGCGACATCAAAATATAGTTTGAACAATTCATGGGCGGCATTTCGAAAACTTGCATCATACTGAGAAAATCTACTGCACATCCTGGTGCTGATCTCCATGTTCTTATATCATTTCCAAGATTTCAGTTGAGAAAGGTGAATACATATCATGTTGTGTTAAGAAAAAACAGTTTTTGTCGGATCCGTTACATCTATATCTATAAAACAGAGTGTATGTTTGTGTGTTTGTGGGTATTTATGTATTGGATGCGTTCGATAACAGTACATCCGATTGAGATGAAATTTTCTACACGTCTTCCTTTCATTCCTGTGCAACCGACTATAATAGTTTCTTAGTGTAAAATCTTCTACTTATTTAATAACATTTACTTTTCCATTTTCATTATATAATGTCTATATAGCAGGGGGACTTCACTCTAGAAAAGTTATTTCAAGGGGCATAACTTTTAATAACATTTCTATATACTTTATAGTCATATTGTTGGACTTACTTGCACTATTGTTAAACTCTTTGTCTATAGTTATTTTCAGGCATATGAGTTATAATAAATAATGATATAATCTTTAAGGCATTTTCAAAGTTTGAATAAAAATAATGCATAATGCATAACATTGTAACCCATCTTTTTCTACAGTTTTCATTGAATGGTGTGTGGAAGGACATTCTTTTAAGTTACTGTGCGCCAGGAGCTGGGCGAAACCACGCCGGGTCAGATAGCTCAGTTTGAATTGTGGCGGCTTGTTGATGTGATTAGCGGGTTACAACATTTGTCACAACGTATAAATTATAAAACCCTATTTAGGGATTCGGTTTGTGATAAAGATTGTGTGTGGTTTATTTCAACTGGACGTGACCTGTGTTTTCTGAGAACATGGACCAACCAGTTTATAACTTCACAACCAGCGCAGTACACGGTAAGCTACACAGCACAGGTACCCTCGTGCTGTCTGTAACAGGACCGGGAGCGGCAGTAAAATGCACCCCGACTCTAATCGCCAGCTCTTTGTTGGGCCCAGCTGGTGTTCCCGCGGGTGGCATAACGGACATTTACCGCTTCGAAATACCTACGCGCTGGTTTGTGAACTTAACACAGGTAGCGTACAACCAAAAATATCAAGAATTACATGGACTGAAACTAAAGGTCGCGAGCTGCGATCTTGAAATAGAGATCCAGCACGTGGAAAAGGAAAAAGAGCGGGTGACCATACACTGGTTGCCAAATACCATGAGCCGCGAGGCTGTCAAAGAGTTGGTCGGAATGGCAACAGGCGACAAAGACGCCGAAGTATTCAGACTGAAATATGGTGCGGGGAAGTGGGGTGCTTTGTGCAATTCAACTCAAGAAGTGCCGCATTATGCTAGGTTAAACATCCCTGGAATAACCGGTAACAACCACCGTATCCTCTTCACGATGCCTGGGCGCAGAACAACGTGCCCAAACTGTGGTCTGGACGACCACTGGGCCAATCGGTACCCGAGCCGAAGACCGCGGCCAAAGGTTGATGAAAACACGGTGGAAAACTTTCCACCGCTGGTAGAAGCAAAGAGTCAGCAGCCACCGACACAATCACGAGAACAAGTGGAAACCACAGTGCCGAAGGCAGCACTAATGCCCACGCCAGTAACAACACCAATCGAGACTGAAATCACCAATACCTTGGCCACAAACGACATCACAACACAAAGAACAAATCAACAAAAGGAACAAGACAGCAAAACCCAACCCAAATCCAAATCACCTACAACCCTAAATACACACCCATCCCCAACCCCGACCAAGGAAAACAATTCAGATGAACGGGAGGCCATTAAAAATGACAAAGAGGTAGACAAAGACGGCTTCATTAAAGTGATTCATAACAAGAAGCGCAATAGAATGCAGAAAAACGCAGAAAACAGCGATAGTGAAGACGACGATTCTCCAATTGCCACACCAAAAAAAGTAAACAAACCGGACAGCCCCACAGTAAGGACAAATGATCAACAACAGAACACAGAGGAAGAGGACAACATATCCTTAAGACGTTTATTTATCGCCACTGACACTGAAGAAGAAGAGAACTCGGGAACGTCCAAAACGCACTGAACAGCTGTATGCAACATATTTCCTTACTTACTTTAGTAATGTCAATTGTCATTTGCACGCAATATAATTTTCTTTTGTTTATATACTTGTGATGGGTGACGACATAAAAATAATATGTTTAAATATATCTGGTATACGCACAAAACAACAACACATTTGCACACTCATACACAAATACAAACCAGATTTCATCCTGCTACAAGAGACAAATATTCATTCAGATATACATGGCGCACAAATTACAACACAATTAGGACTAAGACATGCACACTTCAGTTTGGCAGTCCAAAACATAGGTTCTGGGACAGCCATACTACAAACATCAGATAGGTGGAACATTTTAAAAACAAATCGGGATAGCCAGGGTAGAATCAGCATAACACAGATAAGTAACACCTCACATACATATACCATTGTCAACATACATGCACCACCAAATTACAACTATCAGCCACAATTTTATGAAGAACTAGACACACTACTCACACACACATACAGAGGACAGAACATCATACTCTGTGGAGATTTCAACTGCGTCTTACAGGCATTGGATATAATAGGCGGAGAAATGAAGACACAGGTTAGGAGAATGGAAGGAGAAAGCACAACACAGTTAGAAACACTGCAAAACATTTTAGACACACACAATTTAATAGACACATTCAGACACAAACATCCAAATAAGCGAGAAACAACCCACACAAATAAAACACACCACACAGCAAGAAGATTAGATAGGATATATATACCTGCAACACACCACATAGTAAACACTAGGCACCTACAAGAGACATTACAGTACACAGACCACAAAGCCATATTAGCACACATCAGTACAAGCAACATAAACACACAGATAAACAAACGTTCACAACATTGGAAGTTTAATAATACACTTCTAAAGAATACAGAATATGAGGAATACATGGTACAACTTTTACACACATATACCGACCACATACCGGCTGATAACATCGGACAATACTGGGACCTACTGAAAAATACAATACGAAGCAGAACACAACACCTAGCATCCATCATACACAAAGACAGATTAAGACAAGAACAAATTATACAAACAGCCATACAACTAACAAAACAGATGGACAACAAAGCACCACATTTAAACACACTAGAAGAACAATTAGAGCAGCACCAACAACACAGATATCTAGGCGCCCTCCTTAGAACAAAACTAACCACAATCACGCAAGAGTCTCCCAGTAAACAATATTTAGCGATTGAACGGAACGTACAACACAGCAGACAAATAAGCAAAATAATAGACATGCAAGGCACCACACAAACAGAACCCGCGCAAATAACAGAAGCATTCAATCAATACTACACACACCTATTTACAGCAGAGACAGTAGACACACAGACACAAGACAAATTTCTAAAATACAGTAAACAGCTGTCAGACGCAGACAAAGACATACTAGACACAGAACTAACACTAGCAGACATAACACACGCACTCAGCAAAATGAACAAAGACAAGACACCAGGACCGGACGGCTTGACTGTAGAATTCTACCAACATTTCTTTCCTATCTTAGGTGGCCTTCTTCTTAAAGTATATCAAGACGCCTTTGACAAAGAACAACTACCAGACAGTTGCAACATGTCGTACATAACACTCATACCTAAACACAACACAGACAAGACACAGATGAAAAATTACAGACCCATATCTCTACTCAACACAGACTATAAAATACTAACAAAAGCACTGACCCACAAACTGAGACCCTTTATGTCAACACTCATACACCCAGACCAACAATGCGGCGTACCACATAGAAACATTCACCAGCATACACATTTTATTAGAGACATCATCACATACACACAGGAGAAAGACTGTCAGGCCTCTCTTTTGTCCCTAGACCAGGAGAAAGCCTTTGACAGAATTTCCCACTCCTATCTACACAAGACATTAACACAGTGCAATTTAGGCCAGTACTTTGGGAGGTGGATAGCGATCTTGTACCGGAATCCTGAGAGTAAGGTGTTGGTTAACCACACACTCACTGCAGGCTTCCGGCTCACAAGATCGGTGAGACAAGGATGTCCTCTGTCGCCGCTCCTATATGTGCTGGTTTTAGAACCACTACTGGAAGCAATCAGACAAGACACCAACATCACAGGCACATTCATACCAGGCGGAGGAGAGCGGAAGTTGCTTGCATACGCAGACGACACCGCTTTCTTCCCCACCAACAAAACATCCGTTACAAATATACTTTACACCTTTACACAGTTTGGTAAGGGGAGTGGGGCAAAATTAAACATACAAAAATCACACATAATGGGTTTCGGTAAGTGGCGAAACAAAACAGACTTCCCTCCCGACTTAACAGCCACAGACAACATCAAACTATATGGGATAACATTTCCTAATAACTCCCGACAGATGCACGCACAGACATGGCAAAACCTCACACAAAAAATTATAGACATGCTGCACAGATACAGGTATAAGACATCCACAATATTTGGTAGGAGCATCATAGTTAACACTTTCGTCATTCCCAAAATAATATATTTAGTCACAGTGCTAGACCCTCCTAAACAGACAGTCACAGACATCAACAAACACATCAGACGTTTCATCTTTGGCAGCACAATCTATTCCATCAAACATAAGACACTCATACAGGACAAACGAAAAGGAGGAATAGCACTACAAGACATAGATACAAAAATACAAGCGCTTAGAATCCAACACATAGGACATATCCTCAATCAACCTGAAAAACACCCACTAGCACTCTATTACATAGAACTCAGACTGCAACACCTTAGAAGAATACAACTTAATTCACCACACCATTTTGGAACACTACCCGCTTTCTACAAGACATGCATACACGCACTTCAAGGACGCGAGCATTTACTACACCAGACAACAAACCAGATTTACAAATATCTAGTCAATCAACAAGCACCCCCACTACGACTCAGAATAAAAAGGGGACAAAAATACTACATACAAGACTACACATGTACTTTCACTAATCTCCACAATCCGCACATCAAACCCAAAGCCAGAGAAATTACGTACCGTTTAATCTTTAACATGTCACCTACTACGGAAAAACAAGCACGCAGGGCAAAACAAATAACACAATGTCAGCTCTGCAGACGGAACATACAGGAAACCGAAGATCACATTTATTACACTTGTCCAACAGTCCAAACCGCACTAGACACACTGAGACAACTCATTGAAACATTTACTAAAAAGAAAACAGATATGTATAAAGCAGTTTTTTTAAACACTTTACCCAAATCTTCCAAAGACAACCACACGAAATTGCTGATTTCTCTAGCAGAATACAGGTACCTAGTATGGTCCTGTAGAAACGCCGCATTTTACAAATACAAAACGTACAATTCACGTTTAATACTGCATATGTTCCAAAACAAAATAACACAAATATTCACAAACACACAGACATAACGAAATAAAACCAGTTTATTTGTTTACTCAATTGAATATCCATAATATGTATGAATGTGGACATGCACGCATATATGTGTACATGCACACATATAGGTGCATGCTTGTATGGTAGAATGTGGAACATAGAATATGGATATACATGTTTTATCTCAGAGGGCTATCATATAATACCGACACCCGGTCGTTTTGACTAACAACAGTGCAGTTTGAACGGGAGCGTCCCAGACCAGTCACTGTTGCGGAAATTTTAGAACGTGTGTGCGCCTCGCGACGCGAGCCCTGTGTGCGGTTTATTTTGTAAATACTTTGGAACACTTCTTACTAGGTGGAAACAAGCATCGGAGAGCACAGATATTACACGCCTCTGGCCTAGGGAAACAACGGCTTTGTAGAAAACTGGCTGCGTGTCCTTTGTAAGACCCGGTGGCGGCTGGTCACTAGGCAATTTTGCGTTCAGCGGTTTGCTCTTTGCCTATTATTTTCAACAGGATTTCCCAGCACGAATACATAGTTGTAGAATACCAAGGCCAACATGTATGGTATTTGTATATGGGTAGCCAAGTATGGGTAATTCGTGTAGGTATCTAGGTAAATATAACTATTGCTTTGGTTGATACACAGGTAATTATATTAATATATGCACATGGAACCCCATTCCCCCCCCCCCCATACACTGTTAAGTCTATTGCCCTAGATCACTGAAATCCATGCACTATCATCTATAAAAAGCAAGAGAATGTGTGTGTGGGTATGTGTGTGTGATAGAGAAAGAGAGAGAGAGAGAGAGAGATGGACAGGGGTAACATGCATTCCAAGTGTGAATATGGAAATGAAACGAGGAATGTGTGTTTACATGCACTATGCCATAAATGTCATATTATCATAACTGTATATGCATGTAATTGTTTTTAACGCATGTGACACATAACACTAACAAACGGCAACGCTCTGTAATATACACAAACAAAGAAACACGCATTACACCTTGTAAATATACATTGCTTTGTATGAAATAAACGTTGGAAAAAAAAAGATAGATAGACCTGGTCTGGTCGGGGGCCGGGTGATCCAAAAAGAAAAAGAAAAAACCTCACATAAGCATCACTTTAAATGTGGGCCTGGTGGACCACTGTGGGCAATAGCTCACAGTGGGACTAAGGGTCCACGCCAAAAACAGGGGAGGCGGGGAACCAGCTAGTCTGGGATGACCGCCAAACCCAAAATTTAAAAAAAAATTTAAAAAAAAAAAGTCAGATAGATAGACAGATAGTCGGGAACGGAAGCTTATTTGACTACTTATATGAATTAAATGACATGCTCCCCACCAGGGACTGGGTGAAGCCGGGACAGACAGACAGACAGATAGACAGACAAACAGATAGTCGGGAACGGGAGAGCTTATATGACTACGTATATGAATTAAATGAGATGCTCCCCACCAGGGACTGGGTGAAGCCGGGCCCGGTCAGACAGACAGATAGTCGGGAACGGGAGAGCTTATATGACTACTTATATGAATTAAATGAGATGCTCCCCACCAGGGACTGGGTGAAGCCGGGCCGGGTCAGCCAGACAGACAGACAAACAAGCAGACAGACAGACTGATAGATAGATAGATCCCCTCCAGGGCCTGGGCGAAGCCGGGCCGGGTCAGCTAGTATTTACATACATTCGTACTTTCAGGATGAACGATCTTGTCTGTGTCAGTAACTTCCTGTATTAGAATCTGGGCCCTTTACTACGTAGATAATCATATTCGCAGCCGGAACCGGACACAAGTTATTTTGCGATTTGCCGTGTTTACTGAGGTATGTTGATCTGATTCGATCGGCGCGGGCAGCGTGTCACACCTAGTTAAACACCTTAGACTTGGCAAGCATTCCTGTAAAATCTGCATTCACTAGATCAAGGGTGAGAAATTTCCGGTCCGCGGGCCGAATAAGGCCCACGAAATCATTTGATCTGGCCCTGACAAGGTAATCGCAGGCGGGATTCGACATTCAATAAAACCGTTGATTGGATCGACCTCGGAGCCCAGGTCAGATTTTGAAATCCGCCATGATGAGGATTCGAACAATGGAGAAGTACTGACCCCTGGGCATTGGGGCGGAGTCTGTCGACAATAGAAGACCTAACACCCGTGAATGAAGCCTGACTCGCCTTGACCTGACCTAACCCCAGTGTCATGAACCGATGTCTTGTGACTGAAAGTATTAACATTATCACCCCAAACAACCTGAACGGATTGTAAGGGAAATTAACATAAATACCGTTGTCATTATCATCACATTAATTTAAACTAATGTTTTATTGAATATGGGCGTAGGGGTGTATTTTTTTCTCATATTCTTTACAGGACATCGCTGTCAACACCAGCATCTTTCAGCTGTATGTTGATTTCTTGGCAAGATTACGCTCAGTAGTTTGCCATTGCTTTCTGGGCGGCCGGCTCACATACCCCGTAAGTTACCGATGCGATTCGAACCACTGCTGATTCTCACCTTCATCATGTTACCGACGAGAGTATACGAGATTACGGAGAAACGTCATAACCTCTAGGCCACGAAGCCGGCCCTGAGAAGAATACTCATTGTAATAAGAAGGGAGAAAATCAGAAATGAAGAAATCAGGACTAAAGTGGAGGGTTATAGCAGCGCTAGATTTAATTAGGAAACAGCAAATTGAATGGTTCGGCCATATAACTAGACTACTAACTGTAGTATACCACAACAAGCAATGATGTAAATGATGGATAGAGGGAATAGCAGAGTCCATAGGAATCTCGATACACGAAGCCCATGAACGGGCACTCTCCCGCTGTTTATGCTTCACCTCGACACCGCAAGGTACACGAGGAACAAGATGAGGTGATATGAGATGAGTGAAATCCCCGTTTCGTATGCAGATTTCTCAAAATCGTAGGAAAGATCCCAACTGTCCCTGATGTCCTGATCTGTTACATTGAATCCCCCCAGGCATACAGGTGGCCTCATTATCCCACAAATGACAAAATCAACTTGTTTGGCTAGCAAATTCATGTAAATGCAAGAGAACTGGTGAAAGATTTGAACTCTTCGTGTGGGTTATGATCAGAATGAGTTTTTTGTTTGTTTGCAATGGACTTGCTATATCACGATGATGATACTGAATTATATTGCAAGAATTTTGTTCATTGTACGTCTCCCTGACCCGGATTTGGCAAAATAGAGAGAAATGAATTGTCCTTAACTGCACTCGGAGAACCGGAATAATCCTGTCAGGATCAGTCTATTTAGGATAGGGTTCAATCATTTAAAATAAAACCATTTTACTGTTGTAATTCAATACATAATAATCAAATTTAATTAAATAACGTTTATACAAATTATTAATTGTTTTAGACATTATTAGACATTCAGTATATGAATATAACAAGAATATCTTGTAATATAAAGTAGGTGACACGAGCTGATACCCCTAAACTCCTAGTGAACCAGTCTGTGTACTACGTCAGCACCCAGTGCCCGGATGTAGGCGGCAGTGACCCGACATTGCATCAGGCAGAACCCAAGCCTGTCGTCCTCCAGTCAAGACCGTTATTCGTTTTAAAACACTTATTTTGGATATCTGCTTCACAGCCTACCTACCAAACAATGCCGGAGACAGTCTCCATCCCCCATGGCGACGTCAACGACGGGGCAAAGATTAACTTGGATGAAACCAACACAACCACCGTCCAGCTGGATCTCGACGAGTCAAAAGCCCATCTGATCAGCGCTAATGGCGGGGCCGGTAGAGGAGACCATGATGAGCTGAAAACCGCCATTATTGACCCAGCCTCGTCGGAGGGAGAAATATCTTTCAATGGATTGGGAAAAGAAGAGGTGATGAGATATGCCAACGACCCGTTCTGGGTGCGTCTGCGGTATGTCATGTTCATCTTGTTCTGGTTGGGGTGGTTGGCGATGTTGGTGACGGCGATCGTCATCATCGTTCTGGCCCCAAGATGTCCTCCCCGGCCTGACCTCAAGTGGTACCAGACTGAGACCGTCTACCAGGTGTTCCCGAAATCTTTCAAGGATTCCAACAATGACGGAGTCGGCGACTTCAATGGTAAGTACGCTACCAGAATAACGTTCATTCTTTCTAGGTTATCATGTACTGTAGCAAGTCTTTTGCAGAACGTTTTCTCTTTCATCAATCTTTAACAATCAATCAGGTGCCGCCTCCACAATGAAGGTTGGCTGCAATGGATCTCCAGCACTCTGACTCTCTGTCTCTCGCCTAGACTACAATCTCACATTCTGTCAGATTGATGTTATCTTCCCACTTGCATGGAGTCTTTGTGGTTAAGTGGTCTAGCCGTTTGACTCGGGCTCTGAAGGTTGTGGGTTCGATTCCGGGCCGAATCCTTCAGTTGGCGAGTGAAATTTTTCTGAGAGACTCCTGCGGGTTGTCTCTAGAGCTACGGAGTTTGTGCTTTGTGCAACGCTTTCTTGCGGAAAGAGACTGAGCCATATGGGATAAACCCAGTGCAATGAAGTCGACCCTGTCGACTTCCCACTTGTATTGTTGTCTACCTCTTGCTCACTTGCCCTCAACCTTGACCTCCAGCTGGTTGTTATAAGAGTATCATGTCTTTTAACATGACCAAAATACTTCTCTTTTTATTTCTTTCATCAACTCTCATCATTTCCAGTTTTTCCAAGTTTTTGTTTTTTTTCCCCCAAGAAATACGACCTATTCGTCTATATCCACATCTCCAGGGCTTCTATGCAAGTGTTCAATGTCCAGGCTTCTGCGCCATACAGGAGCATTGTATACACATAGTTAGCATTTGACAATTCTCATTTTTAAAACGTTGTTAATCTCTCTAGATGTAGGTATGTTAGTCCTCATGTTAAAATTATTTACTAATGAGACCACCACAGATACATAGGCCTTGAAAAAACCAAATCTAACGGTACCCCAATGTTGCCTGTATGTCAATTCTAAGCAGTGATATTCACATTTGAGTGTCTTGAAAAAAAAAGTTCTCAGATTTTTCTGTCCGCACAGCTCTTCATTGTGTCCAAATTGGATACCCCCAATTTTTTGGGACACAATCGATCCTTCTGTGCAGGGGTGGTTTCCCCTTTCGGATCGCATAATCAGAGTAAATAGTATACCTACTAGGTGTTAATACTGATTTTGTGCTGATGAAAGCATTTTTTGGCCATTCCTATTTTTTAAAATGTCTATTTCACTTCTGCTATCATCTGCTATTACATGTCCAAGATAAGAGAAACAAGTTACTTCTTCGACAGGTGTCCGTAAACTCAGGACACATGGACACTCCTTTAACATGCCCCAGAACAAGAAATCAAGAGGACTAAGGTCTGGTGAACGAGGAGACCACTCTACGTGACCACGTCTTCCAATCCAATTAGGGAAATTGTAATTCAGCCAATCTGTTACGTTCCTGGCAAAAATATCCAATTATCATGTGCCCTGACTTTGCAGACACCCTGTAGTATCTCCCCATTTACTGTGATGTTCATTGATGACCTCTCCTTTCCACTGTTAATTATCAAAGTTTAGTATCCTTTTAATCGCTTTGTCTCCAGACAACTAATAGTTGTTGACCCGGTCTGCCTTTGTCGTGTCCATGTTCGTGGTGTTTGATCCCAGCCGCTTTCCCCATGAACCACACCCCCCATGACACCACCACTCTGTCCTAACCATTGTGAGGTTAGGTACTTTAGTAGCATGTTCTAAATTGTGTTTAAGTGTTGCAACCTGTAGAATAAATATAGCCCTTGGACAGTGCAACACAATGGTACCCCATTCCAGCCTTTACACCAATGCTGAGATTGTTATGTAATGTATTAGTATTATAACTGTTTGTAAAAAGTTGCCCTTTACAGGGTATTACAATCAACCCCAGCATTTGCCTGTTTGTGACTTATTAGGCAATTTTTGCTTCAGTAGTTTGCCAATGCTTTCTGAACTACCAACACACTTACCATCATACTAGAGGGAAAGGACTAACTGGCCATCTGATGATGGACTTCATTCAAATGAGCAAACACTTAATAGAGATACAAGAAACAAAGCTGTTGCCAGTTTGAAAACAAACTTATTATTCCTCTAAATTCTTGTTCAGGATAATCAGATTTGTAAGAATTTGGGACTGCAGTTAGATCCTCTGTGAAGACTGAGTTATGTGGGATAACAACCGGCGCTATGAAGTCCGTCTTCTTGGCCTTTTATCCCCCCTATCTAATATCTCTCTCTCTCTCTCTCTCTCTCTCTCTCTCTCTCTCTCTCTCTCTCTCTCTCTCTCTCTCTCTCTCTCTCTCTCTCTCTCTCTCTCTCTCTCTCTCTCTCTCTCTCTCTCTCTCTCGCTCTCCTTTGTCTCTTGCATCTTTCTCTGCTCTCTTCCATTCTAATCTTTCTCTCTTTTGCCTTTACTTGATGCTTCCTCTCTTCTACTTGATTCCATTCTTTCCTACTATGTATTCTTGTGTCTTGCAGCTGGCCCTTCACCTGCCCAAGCAGTGCAAGATTTACTGGACAGTCTTGCCATGTTTTATCAGATTTTGGCGATGCACATAATTGGGGAGAGGGCAGGATTGTTAGCAAAATGGAAAAGCTTTACTAAAACAATTCCAGCCACAAGTTTGTGAATACTTGTGATTAGTTTGTTAGAGGCTAGCATGTTTGGACAGAGCAAAATTTGAATATGTTGTAAAACAGCTGAAAGGATTCTACATGGTCTTGTTGTGTGTTTGATATTGATGTTGTGATGTTCCCCAGGTTTAAATGAGAAACTCAGCTACATAACAGGTGATCTGGGCATCAAAGCTATCTGGATCAACTCCATTTTTAAATCAGATGGGCAGTCCAGTCGTGGCGTTCTGGATCACAAACAGATTGATGAGTCCTTCGGAGTGACCTTTGATGCCTTTCAGTCTTGGCTGAAGAAGTTGAGAAAGGAAGGTGATAACTTTTTCCCAACCTTATTTTACCTCTTCTTTCATTTGATATTCTATCTCAAAATGTACAGGAAAATGATCATCAGTGTGTGCAAAATTAAATTCTGACAGACAGATTAGGTGAACCTTAGATGCTCACAGCTATTGTTAGTGGGTGTAGGAAAAATGGCTGGTCTTGTATGTGTTAACCCTTTACAGGGCAGACGCTTGTCCGTTTTGCAGCCCTGAACAGGCAAGATTTTTTCAGGTTCTGTAAAATTTTGTGTCGCGTTAGTAAAAACATCACAAATAAGGTGTTAGTCAACCGATTTTAGTTAAATAAACAACACAATGAAGGGAAAAGCATGCAGAATATGTTACTCATGTGATTGTTGTCGGTAATCCATATATGAACACAAATATTTACGAAATACGGCATGTTGTTTGCGATTTTCCGTCATCTATACGGCAATTTACAAACACATTTTCAGAATCATAATCACTTTCTTTAAAGTCCGACTCAGACTGCTAATGCAAAGTAACGCTTTGCACTGATATCTAGCTCCGATTAATAGTCAACTTCGTGCCCTTTAATGTCATTTAAATTGAACCTAGCGAAATCTTGGCTATCACTTGAAGAATCGCCGAAATCCATTTTGAAAAACAGCGTAAAAATCCCGAAAACTATAAAAAAAAAGTCAGTAAAAGTCCGTTCAAATTCATGATAGCACGTTTACAAATGGCGGCCACGTTGTCAAGCTATCGGCGAAAGTGAAAGTGAAAGCCGTCGGAAAGCCGAGAGATCGCGTTATTACAATGCATAATAGTATCGGACGCTACGCTCGTTTAAGCGATCAGCCGGTAAAGGCCGCTATGCCCTGTAAAGGGTTAAAGCCTGTACTAGGTTACAGCTTCACAATGTTGGGATGCCCAATCCTGTCTTAGCTCAGTGTGTGCAGTTTGCCTGAAGGTAGCTCACACACACATCATTCTGTTAGCATTCAAGTCTCAATAGTAATTACAGGAGTATAACCTTCACCTTAGGACTTACACATAGTAAGGCTGTAATGAGATCACTCTTAGTTCTTCAGTAAAGCCATATTCTTCACTAAAGCTGTACCTATTAGTTCACTCTTTCTCTCTCTCAATCTCTCTCTCTCTCTCCCTATTTCCCTCAGCTTCTTATTGCCGCTACCACTAGTGGTGTATGTCATCTCAGCTTATTGCCGCTGTCACATGTTGTATGTCATCTCAGCTTCTTATTGCTGCTGTCACATGTTGTATGTCATCTCAGCTTATTGCCGCTGTCACATGTTGTATGTCATCTCAGCTTCTTATTGCTGCTGTCACATGTTGTATGTCATCTCAGCTTATTGTCGCTGTCACATGTTGTATGTCATCTCAGCTTCTTATTACCGCTGTCACATGTTGTATGTCATCTCAGCTTCTTATTGCCGCTGTCACATGTTGTATGTCATCTTAGCTTCTTATTGCCACTGTCACATGTTGTATGTCATCTCAGCTTATTGTCGCTGTCACATGTTGTATGTCATCTCAGCTTCTTATTGCTGCTGTCACATGTTGTATGTCATCTCAGCTTATTGTCGCTGTCACATGTTGTATGTCATCTCAGCTTCTTATTGCTGCTGTCACATGTTGTATGTCATCTCAGCTTCTTATTGCCGCTGTCACATGTTGTATGTCATCTCAGCTTCTTATTGCTGCTGTCACATGTTGTATGTCATCTCAGCTTCTTATTGATGCTATCACATGTTGTATGTCATCTCAGCTTATTGCTGCTGTCACATGTATGTCATCTCAGCTTCTTATTGCTGCTGTCACATGTTGTATGTCATCTCAGCTTCTTATTGCCGCTATCACATGTTGTATGTCATCTCAGCTTCTTATTGCTGCTGTCACATGTTGTATGTCATCTCAGCTTATTGTCGCTGTCACATGTTGTATGTCATCTCAGCTTCTTATTGCTGCTGTCACATGTTGTATGTCATCTCAGCTTATTGTCGCTGTCACATGTTGTATGTCATCTCAGCTTCTTATTGATGCTATCACATGTTGTATGTCATCTCAGCTTCTTATTGCCGCTGTCACATGTTGTATGTCATCTCAGCTTATTATTGCTGCTATCACATGTTGTATGTCATCTCAGCTTCTTATTGCCACTGTCACATGTTGTATGTCATCTCAGCTTATTGTCGCTGTCACATGTTGTGTCATCTCAGCTTCTTATTGCTGCTGTCACATGTTGTATGTCATCTCAGCTTATTGTCGCTGTCACATGTTGTATGTCATCTCAGCTTCTTATTGCTGCTTCACATGTTGTATGTCATCTCAGCTTCTTATTGCCGCTGTCACATGTTGTATGTCATCTCAGCTTCTTATTGCTGCTGTCACATGTTGTATGTCATCTCAGCTTCTTATTGATGCTATCACATGTTGTATGTCATCTCAGCTTATTGCTGCTGTCACATGTATGTCATCTCAGCTTCTTATTGCTGCTGTCACATGTTGTATGTCATCTCAGCTTCTTATTGCCGCTATCACATGTTGTATGTCATCTCAGCTTCTTATTGCTGCTGTCACATGTTGTATGTCATCTCAGCTTATTGTCGCTGTCACATGTTGTATGTCATCTCAGCTTCTTATTGCTGCTGTCACATGTTGTATGTCATCTCAGCTTATTGTCGCTGCCACTAGTGTTGTATGTCATCTCAACTTCTTATTGCCGCTGCCACGTGTTGTATTTCATCTCAGTTTACTAATAGCCACGAATGATCACTTTCATCTACAATCAAAACCTTCTCGCATATAAATAGGGCTGTACCGGATTCAAATTTTTGAAATCCGGCCAGAGCCGGATTTGGCCGGATTTATGAAGTGAGATCCGGCCGGAGCCGGAGCCAGATTTACAAATAAAAAAATAAAAATAAAATAACATACTACATCACTTGACTTAGGTGAGTGGAGTCACTCGACTGTTCATTACTGCAGTTCGTTACTATAGACATGACAATGATGACATATACTCATATTAAATCATTTAAATGTAAAATAATTACATTCACAGTAGAATAAGTAATTAAGTAATCTTAAGTTCCATAAGTTCAAGATGAAACATAATACATAAGCACATAATGCTAATTTAGTAATTTTAATTGTTAGTTTTCAGTTTCAGTTTTTAGTTTTCACATTGTTTTCAGTTGGCAAATTATCAGCTCAGTTACAACTCACAACAACAGTACACTGAACAGATTGAATTTATTGAAATACATTCATTTAGTAATTTCACTATTTCAGTCAGTTAGTCTTCATTATGGCTGTGAAGTTGAACTCTCAGAGTCAAGAAGAGATGAGTTGTATTTCAGGAAAATCGTCTCCGCATTTTCTGGTAAAAGGCTACTACGGTGGTCAGTGATAATGTCTCCTGCAGTACTGAACAGCCTTTCCGATGGCACACTTGTAGGTGGTGTTGCAAGAAATACCTGCGCCAGTCTAGCCATGCTTGGAAATCTTTGCTTATTGGCATGCCACCATGAAACTGGATCTGACTGTCGAGTTTGAAGTGGCTCTGACAGGTACTGTGTCACCTCAGTGTTAATGCTGTTGCCTTCGGCACTTGCAGAACGATCTGCGGTGGGATTTTCCTCGACAATTGTGTCAAAACAGCTCCATAGGCTGGACTCGTACTGTGTGGCAGTGCTCACAGAAGTCAAAACACTAGTACTACTACTACTAATAGTAGCTGATGGATCCTGTGGACTGACTGTGTTTGCTGAATCAATAATGGAGTTAGCTGCTAACAGCAGATGGGCTCGTGCATCACTTCTACCACGTTCGGAGAAGAAGCACAGCTTGAATCGAGGATCCAGTAGTGTGGCACAGGTGTAAATACTGTTTGATTCAATGTCCGCAAATCTGCTGCTAACAGCTTCAAGCAGGGCTGCTTTCATAGTTTTGATCCCAGCATCATTACCTTCTTTCTGGAGGAAAGCCATGAGTGTTTTCACTAATGGGATCACAACTGATATTGATGCCTGAGCTGCACTTATTTCACGTGTGATTTCTTCAAATGATGCCAAAGTAGCTACCACATTCTCCGTGACTGCCCACTGTTGTGCCGTTAGCCCAGTTACCGAATCAATTTCAAAATTTTCAACACAGTACAGGCTGATGCTGCGCCGTTGTTCTAACAGACGTCGTAACATATAGAACGTTGAGTTCCATCGTGTTGTCACGTCCTGGATAAGCTGATGTTGTGGTAGGTTTAATTCATTTTGAAGTTCATGCAAATGACTGGTTGCTGAAGAAGAGTGTTTGAAATGTCCTACCAATTTTCTTCCAGTACTGATGATGCCAGCAACATACTTTTGACTCAAAAGACCATCACGCACACACAGCTGCAGTGTGTGTGCAAAACATCCAACACTTGAATAGCTGCCATCACGAAAGCATTTGGCAATGTTGAATGCATTGTCTCTCACAACAACATGGCACTTCTCACGTGCAATTGACCACTCATCCAGCATCATTTCAAATGTGCAAGCAAGTTTGTGGCCGTGTGATGTTCATCACATGCAGTACAATGGAAGACTACACTGCGGAGAACGAAGGAGTCTGTTAACCAATGGCCAGTGAGGCCCATAAATGACTGAGTGGTGTGTTCAGCTGTCCATGTATCTGTTGTGAATGATATGTAATCAGTGTCAGATATCATTGCTGCAATTTTTACCTTCAGACGTTTACACATGTCAGGAATGACATGTTCAGCAAAGTACTTTCTTGAAGGCAATTCATACCTTTTTTCCATTGTATGCATCAACTCTGTGAAACCTGGTCGTTCCACTACTTGAAGGCAATTCATACCTTTTTTCCATTGTATGCATCAACTCTCTGAAACCTGATCGTTCCACTACATGAAAAGGCTGCATATCTATGGCTATCATTCGGGCTACGGCAGCATGAATGCGTTTAGCATTGGGACTGTTGATGTCCCAAATTTTGGCCCGGTCCCATGCCTGCACAATTGACTGCTGGGTACTGCTGCTTGCTTTGTGCAAACACGGTCCCAGATTCATCATAGATGTGGTCGCCAATACACTGGCCTTCAGTGATGCTTTCTTTTCCATCATTTCGTCATAGCTTTTCTTGTGCATCGATCGCAAATGGGTCTGCATTGATGATGTTGAGAAGTCTTTGGGGCGATCTGATCGTCCACAGCGATAACTGTTTGTCACACAACTTACATATTACCTTTGCTGAATCATCGTCTTTAACCTTGAAGTAATCCCAAACGGCGCTGTATGACTTAGATTTTGATGCCATTTTATTTTATGGGCAAGACCAAAGAAATTTACGAAAATAAATATTCAAGTCCCACAAACTCATGAAGTAATGCACCATTAAAATTCAAAATGAGTGTTTTTTCCTTAAAATTCTTATTTACATCAGCGAGAAATAGTAAACCGGAAGTGCTACTGTGCTATTGCCTAAAATTCGACGTGGCCTCATGAAACATGTACAGAAAATTCACGTGACTAGGTAACACAAATCCGGCCTAAATCCGGCAAAACTGGACCGGAGCCGAAGCCGGATTTGTAAAAATGGCCGGATTCCGGATTTGCCGGAGCCGGAGCCGAAATCCGGTACACCCCTACATATAAAGCAGGTCCTCATTATCACTCATACTGAAGAAGTTTTTGCACTAAAATAATTTAGTTTCAAAATATCACTGATCCATATGATATTTCACAAAGCTGAGCACTGCATGTTGGGTGTATACTGGATCATTGATTGTTTGAACTTGGTCAGTGAATTAACCATGGTGCCTTATCCCTGTCTGTTTCATTCAGGTATCAAGGTGATCCTGGATCTGATCCCTAACCAGACCAGCAAGAACCACACCTGGTTCCAGGCGTCGCTGAAGAATGAAGAGCCATATAGAGATTACTATGTGTGGGTTCCTGGCGAAGCTAACCAGCCGCCCAATGACTGGGTGAGTAGTACATGATGAGTGAATTGTGTAGACAGATGATTAGCTCAGTCTTGTTGTTAGTGAGTGAATTGTGTAGACAGATGATTAGCTCAGTCTTGTTGTTAGTGAGTGAATTGTGTAGACAGATGATTAGCTCAGTCTTGCTGTTGGTGAGTGAATTGTGTAGACAGGTGATTAGCTCAGTCTTGTTGTTAGTGAGTGAATTGTGTAGACAGGTGATTAGCTCAGTCTTGCTGTTAGTGAGTGAATTGTGTAGACAGGTGATTAGCTCAGTCTTGCTGTTGGTGAGTGAATTGTGTAGACAGGTGATTAGCGCAGTCTTGCTGTTGGTGAGTGAATTGTGTAGACAGGTGATTAGCTCAGTCTTGCTGTTAGTGAGTGAATTGTGTAGACAGATGATTAGCTCAGTCTTGTTGTTAGTGAGTGAATTGTGTAGACAGATGATTAGCTCAGTTTTGTTGTTGGTGAGTGAATTGTGTAGACAGGTGATTAGCTCAGTTTTGTTGTTGGTGAGTGAATTGTGTAGACAGGTGATTAGCTCAGTCTTGTTGTTGGTGAGTGAATTGTGTAGAAAGATGATTAGCTCAGTCTTGTTGTTAGTGAGTGAATTGTGTAGACAGGTGATTAGCTCAGTCTTGTTGTTAGTGAGTGAATTGTGTAGACAGGTGATTAGCTCAGTCTTGTTGTTAGTGAGTGAATTGTGTAGACAGGTGATTAGCTCAGTCTTGTTGTTAGTGAGTGAATTGTGTAGACAGGTGATTAGCTCAGTCTTGTTGTTAGTGAGTGAATTGTGTAGACAGGTGATTAGCTCAGTCTTGTTGTTAGTGAGTGAATTGTGTAGACAGATGATTAGCTCAGTCTTGCTGTTGGTGAGTGAATTGTGTAGACAGGTGATTAGCTCAGTCTTGCTGTTGGTGAGTGAATTGTGTAGACAGATGATTAGCTCAGTCTTGCTGTTGGTGAGTGAATTGTGTAGACAGATGATTAGCTCAGTCTTGCTGTTGGTGAGTGAATTGTGTAGACAGGTGATTAGCTCAGTCTTGTTGTTGGTGAGTGAATTGTGTATACAGGTGATTAGCTCAGTCTTGCTGTTGGTGAGTGAATTGTGTAGACAGGTGATTAGCTCAGTTTTGTTGTTGGTGAGTGAATTGTGTAGACAGGTGATTAGCTCAGTCTTGCTGTTAATAAGTGAATTGTGTAGACAAGTGATTAGTACAGTTTGTTACTCGTGGTGCCTGAGGCAGCAGGTCTTCAGAACCTGATGTATCATTTGCAGGTGAGTGGACATCAATAATAGGAAGACGTCATCAGTCAGTCTGTGTTGTGTGTAATCTACTGGGATACTGGCAGTGGTTTGTTTGATCTCAGCAGTTGCTGGCTGGAAATATAAGGGATGGTTATTCCCATAGCTGATGCTGCCATTGAGGTGCCAGGCCTGCGTATGTTGTAGGCCACAGCATAAGGTGTGGGCAGCTCTTTTCCTCACAACCTCTGCTTTCAAGACTGCTGAATATTGTGTGGGAACCTGTTTTTGAGGCAGGCTTGGCCCCACACTGTACTGGTCAGAAGCATGTTCCTGCCTCTGCTGGGGATGGAACCCCGACCAATAAGGACACAAACCATTATGCTTCTGCAGCTCTGTGAATATATTCTTCTGCCCTGGATTCCCCTATCGAAACATACTTCCTCAGCCAACTTATTCCTAGCTGCCCTACTTATTGTGATAGCTTACAGTTTGCTTGTCCTCCCCACATTAGTCTGTCTGTGATTCTCTTCTTTGTGTGCTTTTAGGTGTCCCACTATTACATTTGCTGTGTGGGTACCAGAGGCAGAATTTTCTGATCATACTATTTTCAGGTTTCTCAATGTTTGTCCTGTCCAGTGCCAGCGTCTGTCCCTCATCTCTTGATGTTCTCTTCCCAACCTCCACATGAGTGACTCTGTCATACCATTGTAGCCCTATTCTATGCAGGCACCAAATACCAAATGTTTGTCATTGTTGTAGTCCTCTGATCATTTAGCAGTACCAATTACCAATTTTTAACATTTCTTTTGACCATTAGTATTTAGATTAATTAAATGTTGCAATCTTCCTGTCCATCTGTCGTGTGCCATGCCGGTAAGCGTGGGCGGTCATGTTCTTCCATCTCACTCGATCACCAGAGTCGTGGATCAGCTCTGTGTTCCTGTCTCGCCCATGCCACGTGGCCAAGCCATCCAGGTATTTACTTCTCTGTCTTCCCCTTGGTCTCTTCCCTTTGATCTTACCAGTCATCACCAAGTTCTCCAAGTCACTTCTTCTCACAACATGCCCAAAAAATATTTTGACTGTCTATGTCTAATGACTAATCAGTTTACGATCTTCATTTGTTTCTTCATTAGAGTAATTAGACGTAGACAGTCAAAATGTTCTGTAACCACTTAATATTTTGAGTCTTGGTTACGTATGAAAGATATTTAGTAGTTCCAGAAGTTGACAATTTTTTTTTTCTCCATTTTCAACAGATGTTCCTTGTATGGTTTAGATCATCAATTGTTTGATCTCAATACTCAAGCTTGAAATTGTTTTACAGAGAAATATTGATGATAACCCAGCTGTGTGGACCTTTGATGCTACCAGAGGTGCCTGGTATTACCACCAGTTCTCTGAGGACTATCCTGAACTCAATCTCACCAATGAGAATGTCATCAAAGAAATCAAGGTATGTGAACCCTCTCTCTCTCTCTCTCTCTCTCTCTCTCTCTCTCTCTCTCTCTCTCTCTCTCTCTCTCTCTCTCTCTCTCTCTCCTCTCTCTCTCTCTCTCTCTCTCTCTCTCTCTCTCTCTCTCTCTCTCTCTCTCTCTCTCTCTCTCTCTCTCTCTCTCTCTCTCTCTCTCTCTCTCTCTCTCTCTCTCTCTCTCTCTCTCTCTCTCTCTCTCTCTCTCTCTCTCTCTCTCTCTCTCTCTCTCTCTCTCTCTCTCTCTCTCTCTCCTTCCTTTCTCACTCTCCTCTCTCTCTCTCTCTCTCTCTCTCTCTCTCTCTCTCTCTCTCTCTCTCTCTCTCTCTCCTCTCTCTCTCTCTCTCTCTCTCTCTCTCTCTCTCTCTCGCTCTCTCTCTCTCTCTCTCTCTCTCTCTCTCTCTCTCTCTCTCTCTCTCTCTCTCTCTCTGTCCTGTCTGTCTGTCTGTCTGTCTGTCTGTCTGTGTGAGAGAGAGAGAGAGTTATTCATTAATGTCTGTCTGTGTGTGTGTGAGAGAGTTATTCACTAATGTCTGGCTGTCTGAATGTATGTATGTCTGTCTGTGTGTGTGAGAGAGTTATTCACTAATGTCTGGCTGTCTGAATGTATGTATGTCTGTCTGTGTGTGTGTGTGTGTGTGTGAGAGAGTTATTCACTAATGTCTGGCTGTCTGAATGTATGTATGTATGTCTGTCTGTGTGTGTGAGAGAGTTATTCACTAATGTCTGGCTGTCTGAATGTATGTATGTATGTCTGTGTGTGTGAGAGAGTTATTCACTAATGTCTGAATGTATGTATGTATGTCTGTCTGTGTGTGTGAGAGAGTTATTCACTAATGTCTGGCTGCCTGAATGTATGTATGTCTGTCTGTGTGTGTGTGTGTGAGAGAGTTATTCACTAATGTCTGGCTGTCTGAATGTATGTATGTCTGTCTGTGTGTGTGAGAGAGTTATTCACTAATGTCTGGCTGTCTGAATGTATGTATGTATGTCTGTCTGTGTGTGTGAGAGAGTTATTCACTAATGTCTGGCTGTCTGATTGTATGTCTGTCTGTGTGTGTGTGAGAGAGTTATTCACTAATGTCTGGCTGTCTGAATGTATGTCTGTCTGTGTGTGTGTGAGAGAGTTATTCACTAATGTCTGGCTGTCTGAATGTATGTATGTATGTATGTCTGTCTGTGTGTGTGAGAGAGTTATTCACTAATGTCTGGCTGTCTGAATGTATGTCTGTCTGTGTGTGTGTGAGAGAGAGTTATTCACTAATGTCTGAATGTATGTATGTATGTATGTATGTCTGTGTGTGAGAGAGAGTTATTCACTAATGTCTGGCTGTCTGAATGTATGTATGTATGTCTGTGTGCGAGAGTTATTCACTAATGTCTGAATGTATGTATGTATGTCTGTCTGTGTGTGTGAGAGAGTTATTCACTAATGTCTGGCTGTCTGAATGTATGTATGTATGTCTGTCTGTGTGTGTGTGAGAGTTATTCACTAATGTCTGGCTGTCTGAATGTATGTCTGTCTGTGTGTGTGTGAGAGAGAGTTATTCACTAATGTCTGGCTGTCTGAATGTATGTATGTATGTCTGTGTGAGAGAGAGAGTTATTCGCTGTCTGAATGTGTGTGAGAGAGAGTTATTCACTAATTGTCTGTCTGTCTGTGAGAGAGAGAGTTATTCACTAATGTCTGGCTGTCATTGTCACAGGACATCATGACGTTCTGGTTTGATGCTGGTGTCAGTGGCTTCCACATTAAAGATGTGGAGTACTTGGTGGAGGACTCTGACATCAGTGCCATGGATGTACCAGACAATAGCCCAACCAGGAACTATGTGGGCACCTTGAGCTTGCTGGAAGATCTGCGAGCTGTAGCAGACGCCTTCTCTGACAAACCAGGCAGAGAGAGGTTAGTAGCCGCTTTTTAACTCACTTCTTAACTAAACTCTCCGTCATTTCAGTCCAGTTCATATTTTTCTTTCTGTGGTTGTTTGCTCCCTTTTTTTTCCTTCTCGGAAGCATGAGCTCTGTACTGTCAAATTGCATATCCTGCCAGTTGTTGCTGCACATTCTGTATCTGTTGTCATATGCTTGTCTGATAGCTATCTGAGTGTTGCTAGTGTTAGACCCAGTAGGAACTGCCTGCCTCAAGTGTGGACCAGTCAACCCATCCTTGAGAGACTGACATGCAAATCTCTCGGCCAAGAGGGCAGTTTCTGGCACCAAATGGAAGGTCAGTACACCACATGAAGCCTGGTCTGGCCAGCACCACCACATTCCACCAGTGAATATCTGTATCATGGCAGTCAACCCCAGCATTTTTGGCTTTTTGTGATTTCTTGGCAAGTTTACTTAAAGTAGTTGGTCATTGCTTTCTGAACGACCAGCACTCCTACTATTTTATGAAAATCAACACAAGGCGGTTTGCTGCCAAATCACCCACAATGAAGGTGTTTCAAAAGCAGCATGCAGGATTACGAACTGTGTCTGTATCTCCTGCGCCACAGAGCCAGTGCTAATGCAATAGGATTCTTTAAAAAAGTAGATTGTGGTCATGCCAGTATCCTAGTATTGTGGGGGCCGTGGGACTTGACATTGCATATATTGTCCATCTCCTTGATTTGTGGAATAATGATGAAACTAACATCAAATGGAAATGAAGCAGAAGTTTGAGGAGAAATGTACTGGGCATGTCCGGCCAAAGCTCAGCAACAGAATGAGGTCTGCGACACAAGTACCTGTAGACAGTAGGGAATTCATCTCACTGAACCTCCACACATCTTCTCTGGAGCCATGACCAAACCAGCTGATTGGCAGTCAGTCATGGGGAAAGAGCACCACTGTCCCCCTTCAATGTCTGCAACACCAACCCAATAGTTTTAATGAACTACTCAATCACCAACTTTATACAAACAGTGGTGTTAGAATGTAGTTGAAAATAGAATGTTTTGGTTGTATTGCTTATTGTTTAATTCTCTAAAATACATATTTCCATTATTTGTGATGCATTTTCCTGAATAGAGAAAAGCAATGTTGTGAATTGTATGTGTCCGCAGACTTTTGTTTGGAACAGTGCTACATGCCAGTAAGAATCAGACTCTGGAATACTGGGGCACAGACAAGCAGCGTCTGCACATTGTGGCACCACTGCAGCAGGACATCAACTATAGATGTGACGCTGGCTGCATCAAGGAAAAGGTGGAACAACTGCTTACTGATGATGTCAGTCAGTGGCTGGGACTTCAGGTGAGTACCCTCCAGGAGTCCTGGTTAGTCCGCTGGTTGATATATTGTCCTGGTTGGTCCATTGGTTTGAGATTTGGTGCCCACTGAGGGCAGCGTCCTCCGTCTTGGTCAGCATGGATCCACCCGGCTTCGTGGGTACTAGTGCTGCCCTGGGGAGGTACATGTGGGCATTGTGCTGCTGGCCAGCCATTCACAGTGATGGATATGGACCTATATCTGTCTACCTGGCTGATATGGATATGGATGGTCTTATTTTGTGTGGTATTGTGTGAGCAGGGGATACTTTGTGTGGTACTGTGTGAGCAGGGGATACTTTATGTGGTACTATGTGAGCAGGGGATACTTTGTGTGGCACTATGCGAACAGGGATACTTTGTATGGCACTGTGTGAGCAAGGGATACTTTGTGTGGTACTGTGTGAGCAAGGGATACTTTGTGTGGCACTGTGAGCAGGGGATACTTTGTGTGGCACTGTGTGAGCAGGGGATACTTTGTGTGGCACTGTGTGAGCAAGGAATACATTGTGTGAGCAAGGGATACTTTGTGTGGCACTGTGTGAGCAGGGGATACTTTGTGTGGCACTGTGTGAGCAGGGGATACTTTGTGTGGCACTGTGTGAGCAGGGGATACTTTGTGGGGTACAGTGTCAGCAAGGAACACCATGGTGTACAGGGGAGCAAGGAAGACTGTATTGCAGGGGGAAGTTTTAGGGTTTCCAGAGGGAGAGTTAAGATTATTTAAAGATCACTTTAATACAAGAACTGATTACTTGATGTTGTTTTTCCCTCCATAATTTATGGTTCTGTACTTCTCGCCCTTCCGAAATTTGTTTTGTAACATAACTGGACCCGCAAATCACGTTTTATGTAGACGTCTATGCTTGTTCTAGTATGTGTTATTAAATTTTTAAATTTAGCATCCATTTTTACATATACTATGTAGGGGTGGGGGGATTTTATAGGGAGGAAATACGAGAGGGGGGGGGGGGGGGGGGGGTGACATATAAACATGGTGAAGGGGTGTGTGGGCCAAATAAGGTTGAGAACCACTGCTGTATTGTGTACAGGTGAGCAGAGATATTTTATAATGGAAATCACTCTAGGAAGTCAGTGGCATGGTAGCACTTACCTGCTGCTGTCTGTGTTTGCCCTGTCTTGACATGTGTCCAGCAACTCCAGTCCCAGTATGTTTTTTTCCCAGACATTCACAACTAACGGTCCTATTTCCCCACAGTGTTGGCTCAGCAGCAGTAAATGGCCAGACCTGATAGTAAATGGCCAGACCTGTTTTAATCATGTTATTTTGTCTGACATTACTTTTAAGTGTTACAGAATATTGTATGATTGAAACTATGGTTGTCCTCAGCTGGGTGACCAGAACACCAGAAGAATTGCCTCCAGGTTGGATGATGGTACTTCCATGGGTGATGGTGTTGGCAAGTATAAAGACCGACTTGTTACAGTACACGCATTGCAGCTGTTGCTTCCTGGCACGCCATTCAATTACTATGGTGATGAGTTTGGGCAAAGAGACGGAAATACAAACACTGCTAACGTGAGTACCCCCAGAGTGTTGTTCTTACATTGTTTGTCAGTGCTTGTAGTTATTGCAGAAAGTCAACTTATTCTATGTTAGCCTGTGGGTTCAAACATCCTCTGGGCATCAAGTTTGATCATAGTTGCTGATGTATGATGGCCATTATTCTTTCATGCCTGCTCGTATTGTATGTTGAGTTGATGAACTGTGTTCATCTCAATCCAGGCGGTGTCTACTAACCATGGTGAGTTGGTTGGTTGGAAGACAAGTCAGGTCATGATATTCCTGACATCAGTGTGCTGTTGGTGTCGAGCCTTCTCTCCCAACCAGGCACTGAGGGACCATATTCATGTGGACTGCGTTGCTGACCTGTGCTTGTCAGAAGTCATTACTCTTGAGTCATTTGGTGGGAGACAGAATGTAACAGAAACCAAGCAGCTGTATTCTTTCATAACCAAAACGTTTGTTTTATGGATTTTGTCATATACAGTATACAAAATGCTTTTTCTTTGTTCACGCTATGACTGTATTTTATGAGGTGTTGAGAAATCGACGATGACGACGTTTTATAGCCTTTTGACTGCACAGGGATTCCTGTAGACTTAACTCTTGTCCACCCACACTTGTATAGGTTAGGCTACTGGATTTGCTAATTGTGTTTCCATTCTACCTGTGTCAATTGCTGGGCACTCACACTGGAGCATTTCCTATACGACTGCTCAGGTATAGGGAGGCATTAGCAGTCGGGCGGTTCCAGTCGGTTTGGTGCAAGCAAGAAGAGTTTGTTGTAAATGTGAAATTGCAGTGAGGATAACATGTTCCACATCCGTCCAATACCTGTGACTGTTTTAATTGTTACAGCTTAAGTAGTATTTATTTATTCACATCGTATGAACCAATAAGTGAACAAAAACAAATCCTAATAAGATGGAAACAGTACTTCGAACAACTTCTCAACATCCCATCAGATGTCACAGGAATTCAAGAAACCTACACAGATGTCACCGAAGAACTAGAACCAGACATACTAAAAGAAGAAATTATAGAAGCCATCAGATTAGCCTCATTGAACAAATCACCAAGACAGGATGAAATACCAAATGAACTAATTAAATTAAAGCAGCAAGAGAAGTAGGAACAGCTTGGCTACATAGACTACTCAACCATGTTTGGGTAGAACAACAGACACCACGAGACTGGGGAAACGCCATAATTATCCCAATTTGGAAAAACAAAGGCAGCAAAAGAGATTGCACACAATACAGAGGCATTTCACTGTTGAGTCATACTGGGAAAATATTTTGCAAAATTCTTGAAAAAAGATTACGAACTACTTTAGAACCCCAGCTAAGCGAAACGCAGCTTGTATTTAGGAAAAACAAAGGATGCACAGACGCCATTTTTGCTCTTAGACAACTTGTAGAAAAATCAATCAAATTCAATGAAACACTCTACTTAGCCTTTGTCGACCAAGAAAAGGCATTTGATAGGGTAGATAGAAACAAGCTGTGGGAAATCCTTAAACAATATGGAGTGAGTACACATCTAACAAACCTATGTAGAAGTTTATACAACAACAGTGAATGCATAGTGAGAGCAACTGGAGGACACTCAGAACCCTTCACCATAAGATCTGGAGTACGACAAGGTTGTGTCCTGTCCCCTCTCTTGTTCATAACATATATAGACAACATATGTAAAGAAACCAGCCAAGCAGAGACAGCAAGAATAACGCATGATGAGAACACAGAAGAAGAACCATCTGCAAATCTAACCATTAGAGAACTCCTGTTTGCGGACGACCAAGCACTAATAGCAAAATCAGAAGCTGAATTACAAGACCACATGAATAGTCTAAACTGAAATGTGTAGGGAACATAACATGAAAATTAGCACAAGCAAAACAGAGGTAATGACTATAACTAAAGAAGAACAAACAGCAACAATTCACCTATATGAACATCCCTTGAAACAAGTAAAGAGCTTCAAGTACCTAGGAAGTATAATATCAAATGGCAGATCAGAAGACGAGATCGAAAATAGGTGCAACTCATTGGACAAATGGCACCAATACTAAAGAACAAACATGTATCAATAACTACTAAGAAAGCACTTTACAACACAATCTTCCTACCAACTCTGTGCTACCAATGCCAAACCTGGACAATGACAGAAAAAGAGAAAAGAAAAATCACAACAACAGAAATGAGATTCCTGAGAAGAATGCTCAACGTATCAAGAAGAGATAAGATCAGAAATGAAGAAATCAGGACTAAAGTGGGGGTTAAAGCTGCTCTAGATTTTATTAGAAAGCAGCAAGTCAAATGGTTTGGCCATGCAAGTAGGCTACCAGTCAACAGCATGCCACAACAAGCAATGCTGTACAGACCAGATGGAAACAGAGGAAGAGGCCGACCACGTAAACGTTGGGCGGAGGGAATAACAGAATCCATGGGAATGTCGGTCGATATACGAAGCCCATAACCGGGCACTCTCACGAAGTTTATACTTCACCTCGACACCGCAAGGTACAAGAGGAACATGATTTGATGAGATGAGATCGTATGATTATTAACTGCAGTATGCGTCTGCCAGGCAATAAATCATGCAACATTGTTTGTGGCTTCTGTATTTTAATTCACTAAGGGAATACAAGTGAGGAACCCAGTTTGTGTAGCAGGATCCATGTGTGTGTACCAGGTTCCCAGACTTGTGTGTACCAGGGTCCCAGACTTGTGTGTACCAGGGTCCCAGACTTGTGTGTACCAGGTTCCCAGACTTGTGTGTACCAGGGTCCCAGACTTGTGTGTACCAGGTTCCCAGACTTGTGTGTACCAGGGTCCCAGACTTGTGTGTACCAGGTTCCCAGACTTGTGTGTACCAGGTTCCCAGACTTGTGTGTACCAGGTTCCCAGACTTGTGTGTACCAGGGTCCCGTGTGTGTGTGTACCAGGTTCCCAGACTTGTGTGTACCAGGTTCCCAGACGTGTGTACCAGGTTCCCAGACTTGTGTGTACCAGGGTCCCAGACTTGTGTGTACCAGGGTCCCAGACTTGTGTGTACCAGGGTCCCAGACTTGTGTGTACCAGGGTCCCCGACTTGTGTGTACGGGACCAAGATCATACATGTTGTAAATATTCTGCCATGGGAAAGTGTTATGTTGAAATGTTGCAGAGTCAGAAACCCGTTGGCCTATACGTAACGATTTCCTACTGTTGAGAGATTTCTAGTTTGTGTATGGGGTCTTCAGTGTTTTAGGTCCTTGACTGAGAAGGCTGTTGGTTGGTGTTGTAGTGACACTCTCAGGTAATGAGTAGATTTACACCTGATGTAGTTCAACTGTACTTTGTCTCTCCTTTCATCTTTACTGATACTTACCTACCTGTTAATGTTTGCAGCCGTCAGATAACTACCGTACACCCATGCAGTGGAACACCGGAGAGAACGCTGGCTTCACTGGCAAAAATGTGACACCATGGTTACCTGTAGGACCAGAATATATCGCAGACAATGTGCAGGTGAGTGGTTGTACACACATTCAGTTGTTGTTTATAACTGTTGATGTTGTTCTTTTGCACGTATGTCAGACTAGATCATTTGTAGCCATACAGTGTGCTACAATTGGAGATGGGACAATACTGGAATGGCTTGTAGATGGTGGGCTAACTTATGTGGGGGTTAGCCATACATTGTGCTACAATTGGAGATGGGACAATACTGGAATGGCTTGTAGATGGTGGGCTAACTTATGTGGGGGTTAGCCATACATTGTGCTACAATTGGAGATGGGACAATACTGGAATGGCTTGTAGATGGGGGGGCTAACTTATGTGGGGGATAGCCATACAGTGTGCTACAGTTGGAAATGGGACGATACTGGAATGGCTTGTAGATGGTGGGCTAACTTATGTGGGGGTTAGCCATACAGTGTGCTACAATTGGAGATGGGACAATACTGGAATGGCTTGTAGATGGTGGGGGCTAACTTATGTGGGGGGATAGCCATACAGTGTGCTACAGTTGGAGATGGGACAATACTGGAATGGCTTGTAGATGGTGGGCTAACTTATGTGGGGGTTAGCCATACAGTTGGAGATGGGACGATACTGGAATGGCTTGTAGATGGTGGGCTAACTTATGTGGGGGTTAGCCATACATTGTGCTACAGTTGGAGATGGGACAATACTGGAATGGCTTGTAGATGGTGGGCTAACTTATGTGGGGGATAGCCATACAGTGTGCTACAGTTGGAGATGGGACAATACTGGAATGGCTTGTAGATGGGGGGGGGGGGGGGGGGGGGGGGCTAACTTATGTGGGGGTTAGCCATACATTGTGCTACAGTTGGAGATGGGACAATACTGGAATGGCTTGTAGATGGTGGGCTATCTTATGTGGGGGTTAGCCATACAGTTGGAGATGGGACAATACTGGAATGGCTTGTAGATGGTGGGCTAACTTATGTGGGGGTTAGCCATACAGTGTGCCACAGTTGGAGATGGGACAATACTGGAATGGCTTGTAGATGGGGGGGCTAACTTATGTGGGGGATAGCCATACAGTGTGCTACAATTGGAGATGGGACAATACTGGAATGGCTTGTAGATGGGGGGGGCTAACTTATGTGGGGGGATAGCCATACAGTGTGCTACAGTTGGAGATGGGACAATACTGGAATGGCTTGTAGATGTGGGGGGATAGCCATACATTGTGCTACAGTTGGAGATGGGACAATACTGGAATGGCTTGTAGATGGGGGGGGGGGGGCTAACTTATGTGGGGGTTAGCCATACAGTGTGCTACAATTGGAGATGGGACAATACTGGAATGGCTTGTAGATGGTGGGCTAACTTATGTGGGGGATAGCCATACAGTGTGCTACAATTGGAGATGGGACAATACTGGAATGGCTTGTAGATGGGGGGGCTAACTTATGTGGGGGGATAGCCATACAGTGTGCTACAGTTGGAGATGGGACAATACTGGAATGGCTTGTAGATGGTGGGCTAACATTATGTGGGGGGATAGCCATACAGTGTGCTACAGTTGGAGATGGGACAATACTGGAATGGCTTGTAGATGGTGGGCTAACATTATGTGGGGGGATAGCCATACAGTGTGCTACAGTTGGAGATGGGACAATACTGGAATGGCTTGTAGATGGTGGGCTAACATTATGTGGGGGGATAGCATACATTGTGCTACAGTGGAGATGGGACAATACTGGAATGGCTTGTAGATGGGGGGCTAACATTATGTGGGGGGATAGCCATACAGTGTGCTACAGTTGGAGATGGGACAATACTGGAATGGCTTGTAGATGGGGGGGGGGGGGGGGCTAACGTTATGTGGGGGGATAGCCATACATTGTGCTACAGTTGGAGATGGGACAATACTGGAATGGCTTGTAGATGGTGGGCTAACTTATGTGGGGGGATAGCCATACATTGTGCTACAGTTGGAGATGGGACAATACTGGAATGGCTTGTAGATGGGGGGGGCTAACTTATGTGGGGGATAGCCATACAGTGTGCTACAGTTGGAGATGGGACAATACTGGAATGGCTTGTAGATGGGGGGGGGGGGGGGCTAACTTATGTGGGGGGATAGCCATACATTGTGCTACAGTTGGAGATGGGACAATACTGGAATGGCTTGTAGATGGGGGGGCTAACTTATGTGGGGGATAGCCATACAGTGTGCTACAGTTGGAGATGGGACAATACTGGAATGGCTTGTAGATGGGGGGGGGGGGGGGGGGCTTAACTTATGTGGGGGGATAGCAGCTAGGCTGATGGTAGAGTTCTTATACATAGATGATAGAGTCCAGCCAGTGCCAACCTGTTCTCACCGTGTACCTCACCAAATGGCCAAGACATTCATCTCTCTCCACAGATCTCAAATCTTTGTGATCAAGAACCACCATTCCATTGATGACATTACTCGGTGCTAATGTCTTAGACTATCAAATACTTTTCTTCGCCCTGCCACTGCCAGCGCTGATCTGTCCAATCATCATGCTGTTCTCCAGTCCCTCTCTTCAGCCTTGATTGTAATGTGTTGTTTCATCAGTCTTGATTGAAATGTATTGTTTCTCCAGTCTTGATTGTAATCTGTTGCTTCATCAGCCTTGATTTTAATGTGTTGTTTCTCCAGCAGGATGTTAGCCTTGTTTGTAACTTCAGATTATGTGTTCTTTCACCAACCTTGAATGTAATGCGTTTCTCCAATTGTGATTGTAATGTGTTGCTTCATCAGTTATTATTGTAATGTATTGTTTCACCAGTCTTGATTGTAATGCGCGGGAAGGTAATCCGGCTCACAAATGCCTGAAGTTTGATGATGTTGGCCAAAACATTCAAATATCGCATCTCTGTAAACAGGCACAACACAATTGCATCTAAAACAACATTCTGGACGGACGTAGAAGAAGAAAGAAGATTGTAATGTGTTGTTTCACCATTCTTGATTGTAATATGTTGTTCCACCAGCCTTGATTGTAATGTATTCTGTTTCAGGCCAGCGTGGCTCACTTCACTGGGCTCACACCGATTAAAGCCTTCAAGGAGTTGGTGAAACTTCGAAGCAAGGAATCATTTCAGTGGGGCAAAACTCAGGTATTACATTGAGCAGTCATGTTTTCCATCACTTTTATTTTTTGTAGTGTTTATAAAATTAATTATATATTAGGGTGAGTGCTGTTACCTGATTTGATTTCATGATATGGTGAGCATGTCATTAGGTATATGTTCAAGATATTTGCCAGGTATTATAGTTAGACATGATATAAATAATTTAGGTTATGCTGAGAACAATTATACAGCATTAAAGCAGACGCTGGAAAAGATGGTGCGCAAGTGCTGGGTTTGTTGATTGGTCGACTGAAGTCTGGTGCTGGGCCATGGAGCAGGGCTGGTGGTACATCTGGCTGAGGCTGTGACATGAGCCATGGAGCAGTTCTGGCAGTACATCTGGGTGGAGCTGTGACCTGAGCCATGGAGCAGTTCTGGCAGTACATCTGGGTGGAGCTGTGACCTGAGCCATGGAGCAGGGCTGGCAGTACATCTGGGTGGAGCTGTGACCTGAGCCATGGAGCAGGGCTGGCAGTACATCTGGGTGGAGCTGTGACCTGAGCCATAAAGCAGGGTTGGCAGTACATCTGGGTGGAGCTGTGACCTAAACCATGGAGCAGGGCTGGCAGTACATCTGGGTGGAGCTGTGACCTAAACCATGGAGCAGGGCTGGCAGTACATCTGGGTGGAGCTGTGACCTAAACCATGGAGCAGGGCTGGCAGTACATCTGGGTGGAGCTGTGACCTGAGCCATAAAGCAGGGTTGGCAGTACATCTGGGTGGAGCTGTGACCTGAGCCATAAAGCAGGGTTGGCAGTACATCTGGGTGGAGCTGTGACCTAAACCATGGAGCAGGGCTGGCAGTACATCTGGGTGGAGCTGTGACCTGAGCCATAAAGCAGGGCTGGCAGTACATCTGGGTGGAGCTGGGCCATAAAGCAGGGCTGGCAGTACATCTGGGTGGAGCTGTGACCTGAGCCATAAAGCAGGGCTGGCAGTACATCTGGGTGGAGCTGGGCCATAAAGCAGGGCTGGCAGTACATCTGGGTGGAGCTGGGCCATAAAGCAGGGCTGGCAGTACATCTGGGTGGAGCTGGGCCATAAAGCAGGGCTGGCAGTACATCTGGGTGGAGCTGTGACCTGAGCCATAAAGCAGGGCTGGCAGTACATCTGGGTGGAGCTGGGCCATAAAGCAGGGCTGGCAGTACATCTGGGTGGAGCTGTGACCTGAGCCATAAAGCAGGGCTGGCAGTACATCTGGGTGGAGCTGGGCCATAAAGCAGGGTTGGCAGTACATCTGGGTGGAGCTGTGACCTGAACCATGGAGCAGGGCTGGCAGTACACCTGGTTGAGGCTGGTGTGGAGGCTCTCTGCGGCCCCCAGTACCATCTCTATGGGGAGCGTTGCACTCTCCAAGTACAGGCACCAGCAAGACTGGTCATGGGGCTTCCACCAGTGGATAGACATGGTGAGCCTGGGGCTTCCACCAGTGGATAGACATGCTGGTCTTGATGACATTGTTCAGACTGGAGACAACCTGCAGTGATCTTGGCCATCGTGAGGCCTGGTGCTGGCCTCTCCAGCCCTGCCCTGTTAGGAAGCCTATCTTCAGGCAAATATTTGTTTTGTTTTGTTCTGTACAGCTGAGAACATTGTGTAAATAAAACATATTTTATGTTTCAGATTTGCTCGCCCCATCGTGACGTGCTCATATTTACTCGCAAAGCCACGCGGTTCCCGTACTTCCTGACGCTGATCAACACAGGTGACAATGTGCATGTCTCTCCAGAGGAGTTGGGCTGTGTCTCCGTCAAGGATGAAGGCACAGTTGTTTTCCACTCAAGAGAGAAAGCAGTTAATGTAAATCTGAATTTCAAGGATACAGGAATTCAGCTCAATCAGTTTGACATTGTAGTCATTCAGTTCCCAGCGGATGATTAGATTTCAGTATTCCTGAGATGTGGATATAGTCTTGTGCTTCGGTTGAAGCAGTTATACACTATCTGAACCAACAATCATTTTCTTTTGGGAGTTGGCTTGTAACATTGACATTTGATATTGTCTGACATTTCTTGTGTCTGTAGTCTACAGCAGGATGTTAGTTAGCCTTGTTTGTAGTTTCTCTCCTTCCACCTTCCTCATGCTGTTTCATGAAACCACTCGCATTGTTTATCATGTGACGTTTGCTGCAGTGTTTTTATCCTTGACTGAGATAAGCGCTTGAAGTGCATCTCCTGGTGGGTGTGTACAAGTAACACCTGCAGCGTTGATCACTGCCTCATCTACTGGGCTCTGGGTATGTTATCTGGTGTAAACTAACTGGTGGTAAACCTATTCACCCTTCTGTCCTGATATAGTGGGAGATCACGCCATTCTACTGATAATGGAGAGATGAAAGTGTAACATCCGTTGCACATAAATTTGACACTGAGCTCAGTGAATGGGACCTCATAGACGTGCTGTATGTATTAGCACCAGGAGACTGTAGGTGCCAGCTGTTTGCTTTCACATTGAGCTGGCCAGACACCTTTACATATGAGTTGTCTCCATTACGTTTTCCAGTATAGTCTATTTCAGTGGTTCTGAACCTTTTTTGGCCCGTGCCCCACTTTCACCATATTTTCAGAACATCATTCCCTCCCCCCCTCCTATCAAAAATTTGGCCTGTGTCCCCCCTTCACCGTATTTTCAGAACGTCATTCCCCCCTTTCATATTTCCTATCTAAAAATCTCTACACAGTATACATAAAAATGTAAGGTAAATTTAATACCAGTTGAGAACCACTGGTCTATCTGAAGGTCAGGGTTCAAGTTAATTAATGTTAGCTGCAGCAAACTCAACTCAACTCTCTATCTTTGACTAGTGTAAACATTTGTATTTGGGCTCAAAGTTCAAGCTTTAACCTGCCAAGTCAGTTTTATCCTCACCGAAGAAATAAATGAATCATGAGACTGATGATTTGGTGTTTGTCCCCATCAGTGATTTCCATGTGCTTGTGTGTATTTTCAGTGGTATAGTTACCAGTCAAATGTGCTTGTGAGAGTATTTGTTATTCCAATGGTATCTGCAAGATTGTATGAAGATAGATAAAAGTCATGTAATTGTTTGTCCCTGGTTTCTCAAATGGACTATTTTGTGACATTCTCACACTTAAATGGGCCGGGGTGTGTGGTTTAGACTAGTCTGATCCGGGAAATGTGTTAGGACGAGGGCAGAGGGAATGTGGACCACACAACTTAACCTGTGATTTGTATGTGACACTGTAGTTGACGCCATGTTTGCTGGACACGTGGCCTCTAATAACGTGTGGTGGTTGGTCAATATTCCGGAAGTCAGACCTTAAGATCATCTACTCTCTGGGAAACAGGCTAACTATAGAAACTATTGGAGGATGAGGGAAGGTCAGAGGTTCAAATTCATTGCACCGGGTTTTATCCCAGATGGCTCGTTCTGTCTGCAGGACGGCCTGCTGAAAGTGTCGCATAAACTCTGTAGCCCCAGCGATGACTTCCAGGTCCCTGTGAAAATTGCACTCATGAGCTGAACCACATGATTGAACTCAAAGCATTCAGAGCCTGGGGCAGATGACTTTACCACGGAGACTCCAAAAATGATATTTTGGGGCAAATGCAGAAATTCAAACATATAGATACATGGATAACATCAGATGGAAGATATACTTAATAGAACAAGCAAAAACGTTATCACGTGAAAAACGTTTTATGGCAATGTGTCCTTGTCATGGGAAGTTTGTAAACACTTCTTCCATGTTGCATAGAACCAGTTCTTATGTGGCCGCAAATCATGGACAATTAGTCACCATCTACTTTTGTTGTGGAGAGGAGTAATTTGCGCTCCAGCGCCCAATGGGTGGCTTTGATTAGTGTCATTCTGTGTAATTGTACAATGTCTTTGATGTCATCAATCCATTTTCTTCTTGGCCGTCCTCTTGCTCTCATCCCAGAGGATTTCATCTACATCTTTGATGGTGTTGCATTCTAACGACATGGCCAAACCACTTGATCTGTCTTTCAATAAATCTGCTACAAGGTGTTCAGGCATCTCATCTTACAGCTGTTGATTTTGATAATGTTGGACAATTAGTAAACAAGCAAAATAATCCCTGGAAGCCTAGAAGATGTGGTTTTGTAGAAGACTGCAGAACATTAATTGAAATCGGTCGCGGCGATTGGGCAATCTTAAGAATAGCCTACGATGGGTAGCGTTGTGATGTTCTGTTGTGATAATTTGGTGTGTGCTGCGTGGTTACACACCCGCTTCACACGCGTGATCCGGGACAGCTTCCGGATCCGGTCAGGGATATGCACTACTGACGAGCTCAAATGAGGGCGAAACTCGAGTATAGTGCTTCCATATTGACGTGGATAGGTCTTAGGTTCATACCAGAATGCGATCGGCGTTGCCAGTAGTGGGTTGTGCTCAATATTTAAATTTCAAATCCCGAAACAACCACATAATCAATTGATTATTGCTCACTGGATTTAGGAGGCCTGGTGTTCCTTGCCAGTGAGAAGTCCTGATCGTTCGGGTCCCATCGATTGACGGACGTCGGTCGCGGCGATTGGGCAATCTTGAGCATAGCCTACGATGGGTAGCGTTGTGATGTTCTGTTGTGATAATTTGGTCAGTGTGTGCCGCGTGGTTACACACCCGCTTCACACGCGTGATCCGGGACAGTTTCCGGATCCGGTCAGGGATATGCACTACTGACGAGCTCAAATGAGGGCGAAACTCGAGTATAGTGCTTCCATATTGACGTGGATAGGCCTTAGGTTCATACCAGAATGCGATCGAACGTTGCCAGTAGTGGGTTGTGCTCAATATTTAAATTAATTGAACAGCCAAAATGAGCAATGTGGATATTTTGAAAGAGGTTAAGGCACTAAGCGCAAACATATTTTGGCCACATGAGAACAGATCTGGAGCATGTTCTGACAACTGGAAAGAGACCACAACAGAAAAATGCTTGTGTCATGTCATGGAAGGGAGTCTGTACACGAATGGATAAACATGCCATTGGAGATTGCAAGATGTGGAGAAGCATGATTGCCCACGCCAATCGGCAAGGCACTTTATGATTGGCAGAAATACACTTGAAAATATGACCACCCAGCAAACTTGATGGGAAAAGACTCCGGGGCAGACAAAGCGACCTATCTGCATGGCTTGGCTACGTGGCATAAATGGGACCAGAATACATGCTGGTCGAAGACCACCCATGACCATCCACGTGTATTGACTTGGTACATGGTGGTGGTGTGTCAGTTCTCTCGTTCCGTTCAACCTTGTTTCATGGCAGCAGATTCACACAAGTTGCCGAAGATTTAGATGCCCAACAAGTGACAGCCATTCACGCCACTGTCATCCTGTCAACCTCCGAAGTGGACTGAGGTACATGAAACCAATCAATACACTCGGGAAATTCCCTTGCGTGCCACGTCCCCTGCTTAAGTGGTCAACGAAGAGTTCCCTGCAGATGGTACCAGTGGCAACCTGCTGCATCTTCTGTGTTGTTAGTATCGTCTAGTCGCTCCCCGCAGTCCCCAGATGTGGGTGCTGTGATTTGCTACTGCACACTCGATCCCTGAGAGCCACCGCCACATCAGTCTTGTCATAATCTAGTTCGTCGCCACCAGGAGCGGCGGCAGCCTGCCCATTTTCCGGCATGCCCCAGGCAGAACATCCACATGCTCGTGACCGTCGTAGTTTCCTGCAAGCCACTCCACACGGAGCATACTAGTTTCTATGCTGGCGGAAAATAATGGGAGAAAGAAATACTAGGAGACGTGGGGTTATGGGAGAAAGAAATACTAGGAGACGTGGGGTTATGGGGGAAAGAAATACTAGGAGACGTGGCGTTATGGGGGAAAGAAATACTAGGAGACGTGGCGTTATGGGGGAAAGAAATAGAAGTTGAGCTAAGAACCGACACCACCGCACTCAGGATATATTCCCATATGCGCTCCGTCCCCTCATTCAACAGTCAGCGATGAGTCACACTACTAATCGTTCCCACCTCTATCTGATTGAAAGTTCTCCTTGTCTTAACTCAGTTTTGAGATTTGACCAGAACCCCTGCTAATCCCTCGCAATCTCATCCTTTCCACATACGGGTTCTCAATCTGTTCCTCCACCTGATCCCACAAGCGCACGACTACCTCTCCCTTGTCCACAGGGAATCTACTACCAAGAGGTGAATTCCCTCAAACTCTGTGCGGCCCGCTGCCCATTCTCTGCACTCACGACCCAGTGTTACTATTACATTGTGCCAGTCCGTCCTGTCTGCCGGTGCTTCAACCGTTCAACCCACTCTTTTTCACGATTGATGGTCTCTAGATCACAAACCTGACGTATAGATATTTCTGCCTGTGCTATCCAGGACCTGCCTCGTCTTAGTCTATGACCCTTGAACATATCCATGGCTGCATGCAGGGGTTGATTCCTATCTGCGGCAACTCTCAGGTACCATTTGGCCTGAAGGACCCTATGCTTATCCGCCATTGTTGGTAGCGCCAGGATATGCCTCATGCATATATGCCCTTTGTGCACCCCAGAATCACCCGTATGGCCTCATTTTGTGTGCGCTCCAACCTTTCAAGCTGGTTCTTTGATACTGTCAGGAGCCCCAAACCATACTGAATGACAGAAATTATTAACTGCTGAAAGGGCTTGTAAAGCATCCTCTGATCTACTCCGGTTGCTGCCATACCCCTCAAAGCATTAAGTCCCCTACCAGCCTTCACCACCAAATCCTCCACATGATCTTGAAAAAATATACGCCTGTCAAAGGGGATACCCCCCAAGTACTTCAATTTACTCTCTCTTCTAAAAGGACATCCATTCAATATAATACGTGAGACATCTGCCTTCAAAATACGATTATACAGGGAGAAATTTGGGGTCTAGCTCAATGGCTAAATACACATTCTTTCCGCATTCCATCGTTATGGGTTCGCGTGTATGATAGACATGGCTAATTAAGACACCTTTATGTAGGAGTGTCTATTTGGTTCTTCGTCGAAGTACACTTGTTCCTGCAGTGAGCTGCTGTCTCACTTGGAGGTGATAGATTCGAATCCCGATCTGTAACTAAAGCTGTCGATTTGTATGTTGTCTAGTGCGTCCTCTGGTCTCTACTTCCCTCTTCTCACTTCTATGAGCGCCAAAAAATACTTATGTGTTTATTGTTTATTTATTAACAATCTATTTTACGTAGCATGCTTTTTCCAGTGATTCTGTCACAAACATATGTTCTGTGCTATCCTCCAGCCACCTGAACGCCGCCGTTACATCCTCCACCACAGTTCCCATGTCGGAAGTCGTGATATCATACCCCAGACTCTCCGTTTTTTCTTTTCGTTTTTTTTTGTTTTGTTTACATAGCACCCCGTAACTTTTGCAGTGAAGCCTGGCCCACTCCGTTTATCTTTCACCACAGAACCTTGCGTGTTGTTTGTTTGTCTGTCTTTGCTCACTTTCTCACTTTAAACTCAAACGTAGTCCCTACATATGTTACTACTTCTAGTTTAGTGGACTGATTTTTGCGTGATTAGCTTTCTCTATTACCAATGTCCCTCGCCATCAGGCAAACCAACCCCGACTTCAGAGGTACCGTACGTGTATATAATCGCACCACTTCAGTGGACAGAGTCGGAGACAATAGTCGCGTTTGTAGGACTCAAAGAAATACAATAAACAATACATATTTCAAATCGTCTCTGTATTAATTAAGGTAAAAATAATTAAAAAACAAACGTTACAAAGGTTAAAAGTAAAAGATATAATAGTTTCAACAAAGTTATTGCCATCTTGGTCAGGGACAAGAGTGACACCAGTCAAATGATGATAACATTCGGCCGTTTCAGGTCATATTGCTCTTTGACTTGAAATACGCTTCTAGCATTGTCCGATTAAACACAAAATATAATCAGGGCGAAACGAAACACGCACACAGCTAGAGGCAGACAGTTCGACATAAATAACTCCTTACCAACGAACAAACAGACAAGAATAATTTACTCGGGGTCTGACAAGTAATCCCAACAACACGGTTTTCGTCTGATTACTTTTCAGATCCCTTGTATTCTGTTTTGTCTACCCCCTCCCCCTTGTTAGTGTGTGGTGGCTGATAAAGACTGATTGAAACGTAGGCCTGTATCTGCGTGTTTTTCCTGCCACCGAACTTGCTATTATATTCTGTGTTGTAGTTTTTTTTTTTTTTTTTAGCATGTCCTTTACAGGACTTAGCTGTCAACATCAGCATCTTTCAGCTGTATGTTGATCTCTTGGCAAGATTACGCTCAGTAGTTTGCCATTGCTTTCTGAGCGGCCGGCTCAGTATCTCGCAAGTCACGAGCGGGGGTGAACCGCCTCAGCTCTCGCTCCGCTACGAGACTGCGTGATAAACGGGATTACAGAGAGAAAGTGTTGTAACCCCACAGCCAGAGAGACCGGCCTGTGTTGTAGTACGAGATAGAAAATAGGTGCAATAAGGCAAATCAACTCATTGGACAAATGGCACCAATACTAAAGAACAAACATGTATCAATAACTACTAAGAAAGCACTTTACAACACAATCTTCCTGCCAACTCTATGCTACCAATGCCAAACCTGGACAATGACAGAAAAAGAGAAAAGAAAAATCACAACAACAGAAATGAGGTTCCTGAGAAGAATACTCAACGTATCAAAAAGAGACAAGATCAGAAATGAAGTAATCAGGACTAAAGTGGGGGTTAAAGCAGCACTAGATTTTATCAGAAAACAGCAAGACAAATGGTTTAGCCATGCAAGTAGGTTACCAGTCAACAACATACCACAACAAGCAATGATATACATACCAGATGGAATCAGAGGAAGAGGCCGACCACGTAAACGTTGGACGGAGGGAATAGCAGAATCCATGGGAATATCGATATATGAAGCCCATAATCGGGCACTCTCACGATGTTTATACTTCACCTCGACACCGCAAGGTACAAGAGGAACATGATGAGATGAGTAGTCACACTCCAGGGTTAGCTCGGCAGCCGCCCATCCAACCTTTTGCCATTTAAATTGCTCCCCTAGTCAACTATCTTTGGTGGTATTTGATTATATACCACTGATTTAATCGTCTTAAGCCACTTCCCGCATCTGCCGTGGACTTATATACAGTAGTGTTCCCTCTACAACCCTATGTAATTTGATATAGAATACAACATGTCTGCTACCACATTAACTGATTCAGGACCAAATAAATAGCAGGCGTTGACCAGACATAGGACACAATGAAATGAGCAAGTATTACAATGTAAATATCCGTTCACTGAGTATTGAAATTGCAGAAGATAACACGAAACAAAACAAATAACATGACCCTAGCACGGCGATATATCGCCCTTCTGTACAAATGGAAGATTACGCATGGCGACATTACCGGGTGTTTGTAAAGTGTCACTACACTTTGTATGTAGAACAAATTTGAAAAAAATTATTTCTTCCGTTGACGGCACCATTCTATTTGGAGTGCAAAGAATTACGTCAGCAGAAGAAAGCCATTCGCTGCATATTGCTACACTATGGACCGTGGAACACATTGTTTGATGACATCATGTAGTTAATTTTTTCAAACGTACATACAAAGTGTAGTGAGACTTTACAAACACCCGGTATAATTCTTTGGCACTGAATCAGTTAAGAACTTTTAGGTCATAACTGGGGCACACACGGCTTTCCATTTCTCCGCCATCTATTTTTGTCAGGTTCACACCCACTTTTAGAGGACAGCATGGCCGAATGGAACAGAACGCAGGTTCTTAAACTACCGGTGCGCTGATGCCGAGGTAGCGGGTTCAACTCCTACACTGGCCAGTTGGACCCAAATGTTGACCTGTCGTCCTTGACATTGGGACGTAAATTACAAGTACCTCTGAAGTCGCAGTTGGTTCGCCTGGTGGTGATGGACACTGGTAATATGTAAAGCTAATCCACACGCAACAATCAGTCTGTATTCACTTGAAGTAGTAGTACATGTGCCGACTACGAATGAGTTCAAGGCGAGCAAGCTAAAAAAACAAACAAACAATCAAACAAACTTGTTGTGTGGCACCGAATATGTCAAGAACAGCAATAAAATGATGCATTCTGGACCAGACTTGTGCTAGGTTCATATGTATATACGTGAAACTGCCGGCAACATCAAATGGCTGGCAGTATGCGAGGGTGTCACGTCCGTTAGTTGTCAGTAATGTCTACACGAGGATCAGTTAAAACTGCTTCTGTATTTGGCCAGCGGGGCCACGTCCTCTTTCTTGTCTGCTCTCGCACGGCAGGAACTGGAATAGACACAACTGAACGTCATGCAAACAAAGTGGTTACATAGCATGGGGTTAATTCTTTCCGCTTCAGAGTTTAATGGACTTTGATACATCAGCTTGAGGATATAATATTTATTGAACTACTAATACTGCTGCTGCTGCTGCTTCGTGATTTCGCTCGTCTGTGGCTTGAAATACATTGGCACTATACTATTGCCGCTACTACTGCTGCTGTATTAATACAACTGTCACTACTACTACTACTGCTGCTGCTGCTACTACTACCACCACCACCACCACCAGTAGTAGTAGTAGTAGTAGTAGTAGTAGTAGGAGGTAGTAAGTAGTAGTAGTAGTAGTAGCAGTAATAGTAGTAGTAGTAGTAGCAGCAGTAGTAGTAGTAGTAGCAGCAGCAGTAGGAGTAGGAGCAGCAGCAGTTCGTTTGTCTGTGACTTGAAATTAACCCGTACACTACTACTACTACTATTACTACTACTACTACTATTACTACTACTACTACTACTGCAACTACTACTACTACTACTACTACTACTACTACTACTACTGCTGCTGCTGCTGCTGCTGCTGCTGATGCTGATCAACACCACAAATCTCATCATCACCTTCATAATGATAATCACACTTTTATTATCCCCACCCCTCATCATCCCCATTATCCTCACCATCCCCATTATCATCGCCATCCTAAATAGTACAGCAACATTATCATCATAACAATATTATCACCACTTCCATCCTCATCATCAACACGTTATCGTCATCACATCCTCATCATCATAACTATCATCATCTCATCATCACATTCCCATCATCATCAACATCGTTATCGTCAGCACATCGTCATCATCATAACCATCCTCATAATTATCACCATTCTCATCATCACATCCTCATCACGATCTCATCCTGATCATCACCACACTCATCGTCACCAAAAACATCATGATATCTGTGGATGGATCTCAAATAACCACACCAATATCTCAGATAAAATCTACAGTCTGCTCATTGTTTCTCTCGTCACTTTAGTTGCTTACCCACTGACAAAAGCTATTGTTATTTGATCGTCACGTTCGTTGCTTACCCAAAGAAAAAGCTGCTATTGTTTCTCTCGTCACTTTCGTTGCTTACATAACGATAAAAGCTATTGTTGTTTCTCTAATCACTCTTCGTTGCTTACACTTCGACAAAAGCTATTGTTGTTTCTCTAATCACTTTTCGTTGCTTACACTTCGACAAAAGCTATTGTTGTTTCTCTAATCACTTTTCGTTGCTTACATAACGACAAAAGCTATTGTTGTTTCTCTAATCACTTTTCGTTGCTTACACTTCGACAAAAGCTATTGTTGTTTCTCTAATCACTCTTCGTTGCTTACACTTCGACAAAAGCTATTGTTGTTTCTCTCATCACTTTCGTTGCTTACCCAACGACAAAAGCTATTGTTATTTGATCGTCACTTTCGTTGCTTACCCAACGATAAAAGCTGTTGTGGTTTCTCTCATCACTTACCAGATGATGTCGATGATGTTCAGCAACACCAGGAAAGCAAACAGCACGGTGCTGGCGGCGGAGACCATGTAGGAGTAGCCGAGGTCGAAGTCCACCTTGAAGGGACTCAGCTGTGGCTTGACTTGTATGGTCTTGTTAATGGGAAACATCAACAGTGGGCCCACGAAAAAGTTACCTGAAATCAGCCAATAGTTCATCGTTTCTGTCTATAGAAGATGTCTGTAATCAGTCAATAGTTCATCATTTCTGTCTATAGAAGATGTCTGAAATCAGTCAATAGTTCATCGTTTCTGTTTATAGAAGATGTCTGAAATCAGTCAATAGTTCATCGTTTCTGTCTATGGAAGATGTCTGAAATCAGCCAATAGTTCATCGTTTCTGTCTATGAAAGATGTCTGAAATCAGTCAATAGTTCATCGTTTCTGTCTATGGAAGATGTCTGAAATCAGCCAATAGTTCATCGTTTCTGTCTATGGAAGATGTCTGAAATCAGTCAATAGTTCATCGTTTCTGTCTATGGAAGATGTCTGAAATCAGTCAATAGTTCATCGTTTCTGTCAATGGACGATGTCTGAAATCAGTCAATAGTTCATCGTTTCTGTCAATGGACGATGTCTGAAATCAGTCAATAGTTCATCGTTTCTGTCTATGGAAGATGTCTGAAATCAGTCAAAATTTCATCGTGACTATCTATGGAAGATGCTTCTTTCAGGTAGCAACTGATGTATGGTGGTGATGGGAATGATGATGATGAGATGGTAATAGTGATGGTAGTGATGGTAGTGATGAGATGATGATAGTGATAATGCGATGATGATGACTGTAGTGATGATAGTGATGAGATGAAGATAGGATGATGATAGTGATGGTGCTGATGATGATAGTGATGATGAGATGGTGATAATGATGAGATGATGATAGTGATGATGTGGTGATGGTGATGATGATGACAGTGATGATGGGATGATGAGATAATGATAGTGATGAGATAATGATAGTGATGGTGATGATGATGACAGTGATGATGGGATGATGAGATAATGATAGTGATGAGATAATGATAGTGATGATGGGATGATGATAGTGATGGTGATAGTGATGAGCTGATGATAGTCTTGAGGTGATGATGAGATGATGATATGTGAGGGCTGGTCTGGTTCGCTAGATCAGTTCCGCGTCTAGCGTTCGTTGTCTCGGATGGCTGTGTGAGGTGCACCAAAATGGGATCTTCCCAGCCAATGCAAGTTAGCGAGGCAGGCGTTTCGAGAATGTAACCGCATCGTGCAGCCAGGGTCGTGGTTTGAGCGGGCGAAAGAGCAAAATTTGTACGACCGTTCGACAAAGTCTCGATAAGCGCCCACTCTCTCTCAATGAGTAGTGGGCCTGCAGTCAGTAAGCTGGTATAGCTTTTCGGTTAGTCCTGCCGGCGTAGCTTGAAAGTTCGTCGGTAGGCGTCCAGTGGTTTTGCATGTATCACCTTGTACCGGGAGGGCGCGCTTTAGCGATGCTACTCATTGGCTTGCGTGTGCGTGAATAGTCCGTCTGTCCGATAGATATCTGGTTGATCCTGCCAGTAATCATATGCTTGTCTCAAAGATTAAGCCATGCATGTCTAAGTTCACACTGTCTCACGGTGAAACCGCGAATGGCTCATTAAATCAGTCGAGGTTCCTTAGAGGACACGATCCTACTTGGATAACTGTGGCAATTCTAGAGCTAATACATGCTTACCAAGCTCCGACCCTCGCGGAAAGAGCGCTTTTATTAGTTCAAAACCAATCGTCGTTGCCCTTCGCGGGGCGCGGCGTTCCCACTGGTGACTCTGGATAACTTTGTGCTGATGGCATGGCCTTACGTGCCGGCGACGCATCTTTCAAATGTCTGCCCTATCAAATGTCGATGGCTCCCCCGATGTGTCTCCACCTTGCCGTGGTGGGGGAGCTTGCGTATCCCATCGACCCCATATGCTTGCCGATGGATGAAAACTACATAACACATGCCTGGGGTCATTGACATTAAAGAGAATGACCGTGCTAGTACATAAGTGACCAGGCATGAGCAAGAATAGAGGAAAGTTGAAGACAGTAAGGTGAGTGACCTGGCTACGAGAAAAACAATCAACCCTGAGAAATAACGGGGCGGGTGTGAGTGGAGACCCCCAGGGTGGATGGGTGAAGGACAGTTTAGTTTTGTGTGAAGTCAAGGGACTTCAAGACAGTTGATGTTTTAGCGCCGAGCGGATCGGTGGGCTAATACGTGGGAGCTTAGACTGACTGTGGGTCAGTTCTTTTGCAGTGTTGTTCTCCTAGTTGTGAATGCAGGCCTAAAACCCAGTGGGGGTTGGATAGTTAATAGAGGCCTGAACCCAGAGTGGGTTGGATAGTTAGTGGAGACTAAACCCATTGTGTGGGTGTATTGTGTGAGGTCCAGCTGTGGATAGGAGCTGGATTACCTGTCTTGTGGATTTGAGATTAAGCAGGCCGTGAGAAGATAGTGATGTGTGCGCGTTAAGTTGTGAGGACGATATTTATATTCTATGGATTATATTGTTTCTGGATATAGAGTTGTGTTCCGTTTGTCCGTGTTCTTTCTGCAATAAAGGATTATGTGCGCCAACTCAATCTTGTTTAATGACTGGTGAATGTGCACTGCGGGGGTGAGTTATATTGTAAGACAGTTAGATAGCTCAATTGACACACCAGGAGTATCGTTACCTAGACAACGACCATATCACGCACTTATCATCAAGAACCTCGAGATACTACATATCGGACAGCTTATGGGATAGGGACCAGACTAAGAGAGACACAACCTGCTGCTCTGCAGGTAGACTGAGGATAGCAGTCTAAATCAGGCAAACGATGCCAATAATCTCAGTCCGGACATAACCTCTAAGGCTCCCAGCCGAGGTGTATGGCTGAACGTCTCTAAGCCATAAACCCTCAGAAGTGAGAGCCTGGCCGATACAAACCTACATCAAAATTGAGGTGAGGTGCTGAGCACGCTACATGCTTGGCGCAGATACTCGTTCGATGGCTCTTAGCTGGGGGATATGAGGGATCCCCGGATGAGAGGGCCTGGCCGTTACTCGCCCACAGACGCATGGAGGTAAGGTGCTGAGCCGGCAGCACATATAGCCTACCTCGTGAGCGAGTACAAAAGGTGGAAAAACACCTCGGTCGCACGTTCCGTAGATAGTCTGTAACCGTACTCATGGAGTGAGTGTAGTCAAAGGTGGAAAATTGTCTCGTTGACACGAAATGGAACGCCTGTCTTGCGAATCCATTACGTGGCAGCCCGAAGCAAAAGCTTGCTGTGTGGAAGTCGAAATAAGAGTCTCGAAACCCGAGGAAGGCTAACCTCATCAAAAATGCCCGCTGAAGCCGGAAGTGCCAGCCTACGGGCGGCAAAATAAAAATGGCACTACGCAATTACGTCCGAGTGAAATGTCTTTCGTGACCGGAAAAGCTCTAACTAGTCTTCCCTCGTGCTAGGAACAGCTACCTAGTTTCCGAATGCCGCTCTTGTTCGGAACAGCTCTGACTAGGTAGTTTCCGAATGTCCGACGTGTCTGGAACAGCTCTGACGGACACAACGACAAGCACATGTCCGAAAAACTCGCTGAGTGGATATTGACTGCAGACCAGTCTGGTCTGTGCGGGAACGGCCCGGGGCGAACGAAATGCCCAATATATTGAAGTGAGGAATTAAAGCAGCCATGAGCAGGACGTGACGATTCCCTCGGTGAGCCCAGTACCAGGGCGCTATGTGCCGGCCCTGCAATTATGGAAGCCACCCTGGATGGCGGAAAATGCCATGGACTGTCCCTGCCTTCCTTTGAGGGATGACCGTTGTCTTCGACCGTTCCAACTTGGCCAGTTGGGTTGTGGACGGTACCGCAAACAGTGAGAGTCTCCCAGGAATGCTACCTGGTCAAAAAAGCACGTTGAAGCCGGCTGTGTTGGCCTACGGGTTTCGGCCCAAGGGCGCATAACAGACACACCGCAATCACATCTGAAAAAACACTCCGGATGAACGCAAAGAAGAAGAAGAAGATGATGATATGATGGTGGTGATAATGATAGTGATGAGATGATGATTGTGATGGTGAGATGATGACAGTGATGAGATGATGATAGTGATGGTGATAATGATGACAGTGATGATGGGATGATGGTGATATAATGATAGTGATTGGGTGATGATGATGATGATGATGGTGATTATGGTGATGATGATGATGATGATGATATAATGATAATGATTGGGTGATGATGATGATGTTGATGTCGATGATGATGATGATGATGATGATGTGGATATAATGATAGTTTATGATGATGATGTTATAATGATAGTGATGGGGTGATGGTGATGATAAAATGATAGTGATGATGGTGATGACGAGATGGTGGTGCCACTAATGGTGGTGATGAAGATAGCAATTTTGATAGCGATGGCGATGATAATGATGAGATGATGATGATGATGATGATGATGATGATAATGATGAGATGATGATTATGATGATGATGATGATGATGATGATGATGATGATGATGATGTTGATGATGATGATGATGATGATGATGATGATGATGACAGTAACAACTGTCTGAAACTCAGTATGTTAAACCAACAATTCTCTGAAATCATCATCATCAAGTGCCTTTCCCACTTATTTGGACGATTTCGCTACGTGGTAAACAACTGACATTACTGTGCGATCATATGTATATTTCAGCTTGAAGGATTTATCTAGTTATTTCACTTTACGTTGTGTGAATGCTGCAGTGTGTAGCTGATGAGATGCAGCAAAATATGTCAGGTAATAAATCGTGCAATCATAAGGACATTTTAAAAATGACCGCCCCACTTTTGACACGCACCAGGGAGGAGTAGCTTTCTATTATCCGTTCTTTTATCAGTGAAGGGGTGAAATTCATCGGCGAATGAAGGCCCAGTATGGTGATACATGCCTGTCAGTCCAGCAAATGTATGAGTGGGGAGTAGGAAGTTTTAAAAAGGCGTGACTTCAGTGAAAAGGTATACCAAGTGCCGAATCAGTGGTTACACAAGCGACCAAGAGAATTTTCGGCACTCTTCCGAACGACGGTGCTAAATTATTTAGTGTAAAATGCATCCCTTATAGGGCCTCAAAACGTTATTTCCGGGGCGATGTGTTGTCAATCTCTTACGTTTGAGAGTATTGTCGTGTGCTAGACACTGACCGATCAACGGTTTAGTGTGTGGCGGACTGCTAGACCAATCGATGGATATAATAAATGTTTCTGGGCCCGAAGGACCCTCACTGTCGTCGGAGTGTAAATCCATATCTTGTGATACCGACGAAAGTGAGGGCCCTCCGGGCCCAGACTCATTTACTGTATCCATCGATCGGTCTAGCAGTCCACGTCACACTGAACCGAAAGTGATCGACAACACATTCAATTTGAATAACGAAGACACAAACAATAGATTGCACGATTTATTGCCTGGCATATTTCGCTGCATCTTGTCAGGTACAAACTGCAGAAATCACACAACTTACGTGAATTAACTAGATAAACCCTTCAAACTTAAATATACACATGTTCGCACAGTAATGGCCCTTGTCTACACATTCAATGCTCGTTCCGATATGTATAATTGGTTTCCCCGCGGATATACCGGTACAAGAGTTTAGAACATGTTTCCCGACAGAGTTTACACCTTTAGCGCCACAATTTCCACATATAACTGAAATATTATTGGTACGTATTTCCATTTTCCACCCACTCAGAAAGCAATGGCAAACTACTGAGCGTAATCTTGCCTAGTACATCAATAGCAGCTGTAAAATGCTGATGTTGACTGTAAGGGATGATTTTTGCGCTAAATAATTTGGGACCGTCGTTCGGAAGAGTGCCAATTTTCTTCTAAAGGAATCCAAGCACTTTATCGGCCATGGAGGATTTGCATTGAACATAGTAGTGACTACATCGACAAATATTACATTTGTTCTTTACATTTTCAGAATATATTCACCAAAAATACCAAGCAAAAATTGTTTAATCCATATTTTTACAACCGTTCTAGTTTATGATATAAAGAGAGAGAGAGAGAAAGAGAGAGAGAGAGAGAGAGAGAGAGAGAGAGAGAGAGAGAGAGAGAGAGAGAGAGAGAGAGAGAGAGAGAGAGAGAGAGAGAGAGAGAGAGAGTTACGTACATGCAAGAAAGTGGCACACCATTATGGCTGTCTTGACAGCCATGTTCCCAGCAAAGCGTTGCCTGGTCACGCCCAGGACTGACAATATGGCGGCCACCAGCGCAAATACCACACCAGCGATAGCCAGGGCTGCCGATATGATCTGCCAGTCTGCAGCTGTGGACATTGAAATGAGTGGACATTGAGATGGGTGGACATTGAAATGGGTGGACATTAAGATGGGTGGACATTGAAATGGGTGGGCACTGAGACGAGTGGACGTTAAGATGGGTGGACACTGAGATTGGTGGACATTGAGATTGGTGGACATTGAGATTGGTGGACATTGAGATTGGTGGACATTGAGATTGGTGGACATTGAGATGGGTGGACATTGAGATGGGTGGACATTGAGATGGTTGGGCACTGAGATGAGTGGACGTTAAGATGAGTGGACATTGAGATTGGTGGACATGGAGATGGGTGGACATTGAGATGCGTGAACATTTTGATGGGTGATCATTGAGATTGGTGGACATTGAGATGGGTAGACATTGAGATTAGTGGACATGGAGATGGGTGGACATTGAGATGCGTGGACATTTTGATGGGTGATCATTGAGATTGGTGGACATTGAGATGGGTGGACATTGAAATGGGTGGACATTGAGATGGGTGGACATTGAGATGGGTGGACATTGAGATGGGTGGACATTGAGATGGGTGGACATTGAGATGGGTGGACATTGAGATGGGTGGACATTGAGATGGGTGGACATTGAGATGGGTGGACATTGAGATGGGTGGACATTGAGATGAGTAGACATTGAGATGGGTGGACATTGAGATGAGTGGACATTGAGATGGGTGGACATTGAGATGAGTGGTCATTGAGATGAGTGGACTTTGAGATGGGTGGACATTGAGATGAGTAGACATTGAGATGAGTGGTCATTGAGATGGGTGGACATTGAGATGGGTGGACATTGAGATGAGTGGACATTGAGATGGGTGGACATTGAGATGAGTGGTCATTGAGATGGGTGGACATTGAGATGAGTAGACATTGAGATGGGTGGACATTGAGATGAGTAGACATTGAGATGTGTGGACATTGAGATGAGTAGACATTGAGATGGGTGGACATTGAGATGAGTGGTCATTGAGATGGGTGGACATTGAGATGAGTAGACATTGAGATGGGTGGACATTGAGATGAGTAGACATTGAAGATGGGTGGACATTGAGATGAGTAGACATTGAGATGGGTGGACATTGAGATGATTAGACATTGAGATGAGCCCAGTCAAGGTCAGCGATGGTATCAACGTGGCGAGTGCCCAGTCAAGGTCAGCGACGGTATCAACGTGGCGAGTGCCCAGTCAAGGTCAGCGACGGTATCAACGTGGCGAGTGCCCAGTCAAGGTCAGTGATGGTATCAACGTGGCGAGTGCCCAGTCAAGGTAAGTGATGGTATTAACGTGGCGAGTGCCCAGTCAAGGTCAGTGATGGTATCAACGTGGCGAGTGCCCAGTCAAGGTCAGTGATGGTATCAACGTGGCGATTGCCCAGTCAAGGTCAGCGACGGTATCAACGTGGCGAGTGCCCAGTCAAGGTCAGCGACGGTATCAACGTGGCGAGTGCCCAGTCAAGGTCAGCGACGGTATCAACGTGGCGAGTGCCCAGTCAAGGTCAGTGATGGTATCAACGTGGCGAGTGCCCAGTCAAGGTCAGTGATGGTATCAACGTGGCGAGTGCCCAGTCAAGGTCAGTGATGGTATCAACGTGGCGAGTGCCCAGTCAAGGTCAGTGAGGGTATCAACGTGGCGAGTGCCCAGTCAAGGTCAGTGAGGGTATCAACGTGGCGAGTGCCCAGTCAAGGTCAGCGACGGTATCAACGTGGCGAGTGCCCAGTCAAGGTCAGTGATGGTATCAACGTGGCGAGTGCCCAGTCAAGGTCAGTGATGGTATCAACGTGGCGAGTGCACAGTCAAGGTCAGTGATGGTATCAACGTGGCGAGTGCCCAGTCAAGGTCAGCGACGGTATCAACGTGGCGAGTGCCCAGTCAAGGTCAGTGATGGTATCAACGTGGCGAGTGCCCAGTCAAGGTCAGCGACGGTATCAACGTGGCGAGTGCCCAGTCAAGGTCAGTGATGGTATCAACGTGGCGAGTGCCCAGTCAAGGTCAGTGATGGTATCAACGTGGCGAGTGCCCAGTCAAGGTCAGTGAGGGTATCAACGTGGCGAGTGCCCAGTCAAGGTCAGTGATGGTATCAACGTGGCGAGTGCCCAGTCAAGGTCAGCGACGGTATCAAAGTGGCGAGTGCCCAGTCAAGGTCAGTGATGGTATCAACGTGGCGAGTGCCCAGTCAAGGTCAGTGATGGTATCAACGTGGCGAGTGCCCAGTCAAGGTCAGTGATGGTATCAACGTGGCGAGTGCCCAGTCAAGGTCAGCGACGGTATCAAAGTGGCGAGTGCCCAGTCAAGGTCAGTGATGGTATCAACGTGGCGAGTGCCCAGTCAAGGTCAGTGATGGTATCAACTTGGCGAGTGCCCAGTCAAGGTAATTTCACAACACACACTTTATCCTGGGCCATCTCTGTGGCGAAGGGGTTACTGACGCAGTTCGTAATCCTGCATACCTCGTTCGAAACACAGCTGTGGGCGATTCGACAGCAGACCGCGCTGCGTTAGTTTTTATAAAAATGGTATGGATGCCGGACGTTCAGAAAACGTCTGAACATAAACTTGCCTGAAAAGAATCACAATCAGCCAAATAATGCCGGGGTTCACGGCGATGCCCTGTATAATAACGTTTACTAACTGGACTCTGGATTGACGTGGACGTCCAGGACAATATATGAACTTGGCTTTGATTGGGGACGCTGGACTTCTGGGCCGACAAGATGTGAGGTAGCCACGGGCCTACCATGTCTCCTATGGAATTAATTAACGTACGATAATCTTATAAATGAAATGTCTACAATTCTTCTCCCAAACATTCGTCTGAAGTATACATTGACAATCATGATTGTTCCCCTGCCTTGGTCTGAAGTATATATTGACGATCATGATTGTTCCCCTGCCTTGGTCTGAAGTATGTATTGACGATCGTGATTGTTCCCATGCCTTGGTCTGAAGTATATATTGACAATCATGATTGTTCCCCTGCCTTGGTCTGAAGTATACATTGACGATCATGGTTATTCCAGGGCTTGGTCTGAGGTATACATTGACAATCATGATTGTTCCCCTGCCTTGGTCTGAAGTATACATTGACAATCATGATTGTTCCCCTGCCTTGGTCTGAAGTATACATTGACGATCATGATTGTTCCCCTGCCTTGGTCTGAAGTATACATTGACGATCATGATTGTTCCCCTGCCTTGGTCTGAAGTATACATTGACAATCATGATTGTTCCCCGGCCTTGGTTTGAAGTATACATTGACAATCATGATTGTTCCCATGCCTTAGTCTGAAGTATATATTGAAGTATATTCTCTGCCGTGTGATATTTGAATGAAAGTGAATCTGCGTGTATTAATACCTTGTGTCCGACTGTACACATGTGACTGAGTAAACGCGCAATAAAAAGTAGATTATGACCAAACATGGTGCACAATCAAATGAACACGTATCATAATGCAAATTACCATTCACTCAGCATTGAAATTGTGGAAGATACCACGAAACGAAACGAACAAATCACACGAGGGCGCTAGTATGGGGATATATTGTCCTTCTGTCAAAATGGGATGTCAGAGAGTGATCTGGACACAGACGGAGCTATCTGTATTACACCTAAAATGTCACTCTCTGTCCAATGTTTAGGGCCTACAGTTCCACACATTCAAACAGTAGTAACAGTAGTAGTAGCAATAACATAGCAGTGGTAGTAGTAGTGGCAGCAGCAGCAGCAACAGTAGTAGTAGTAGTAGCAGTAGTAGCAACAGCAGCAGTAGTAGCAGCAGCAGCAGCAGTAGTAGTAGTAGTAGTAGTAGTAGTAGTAGTAGTAGTAGTAGTAGTAGTAGTAGTAGTAATAGTAATAGTAGTAGCAGTGGCAGTAGCAGCAGCAGTAGTATTAGCAGTAGTAGTAGTAGTAGTAGTAGTAGTAGTAGTAGTAGTAGTAGTAGTAGTAGTAGTAGTAGTAGTAGTAGTAGTGTGCTGCTGCTGCTGCTGCTGCTGCTACTACTACTACAACTACTACTACTACAACTACTACTATACCACCACCACTACAACCACTACCATCACCTTACCCCCATCCGATGCGCAGTCAGTGTTGGAATTGCCGTTAAGATAATATTCAGTCTTGCAGGCCGTGAAAAGCCCCAGTCTGGCGTCTATCGGCAGATTAACCATCCCCCCTCTGTTCACCGGAAATTGCAAAGCTCTTTTTCAACCAGTAACCCGTGGAAAACCCAACCACGTTCACAACAAATGTTGCACAAGTCAGCATCGTGCTCACCCGAGCCAGTCCCGAGCTCTCCGGAAGCCCCATTGCAGTGCTGCTGTGAGTCTAGAATACGATGCAAGTTTGGTAGCGGTAACAATTCTCACATGGTTCAAAACTCGAGAACCTTTAAACTGTCTGTTGCCATAGTTACCAGTTATTCTTTCTTGTAGGTGTAATATTATTAATTCCAGTGATGCTTCTGTCGATAGTTCTAAAGACAACAACCAACACCGTTATTCGTGAATTGAATATATTCTAGGTATTTTATCTCGGTTAAGAAGAAAACTTTATATTCTCTTTTAAATCACAAATCGCCCTTCTTTGACTAGGCAGAAGTCCCCATTCATAAATAGTTGTTAAAGATGTGTAGTATTTCTATTTCAAGGATAATAAAACTACAGATGTGAATAACTGTGATATTGAGGGTACGAATATTCCAGTTCTGTATGTCTAGCCCAGTTCTGTCTAAGTAGCCTAGTTCTGCTCTTTTTTTATCAGCCGGCATGAGTTCAAGAGGAGGTAATTTTGCAGATTTTAGAAGGTTGCGCGTTGTCTTCCCCTGGCTCGAACATTAACTCCTCAAAAAACTACAAGTTTTCACTCAAATGTAGCTAGATGTTGTAGATGACTGTTGCTGTAGATGACTGCTGCTGTAGATGACTGTTGCTGTAGATGACTGTTGGTGTAGATGTGTGTCGTTGTAGATGTTTTTCCTTGTAGTTATGTGCCGTAGTAAATGTCCGCCTTCAGAGAATCGCCATTTTTTTGCACCTGAAGTTGAAAAAAAAAATTTTCATTACATATATAATATGTAAATCACACTGCATATGTAAATCACACTGTATATGTAAGTCACACTGTATATGTAAATCACACTGTATATGTTTCCCCCGTTCTCTCGCTTTTAACTCGAGCCTTGTTCAAACACTAGTAGTAGATGGTACTACTGAGTGCTCAGGGCTGATGTTTGAGTGGTGATTAACTTTCCTTGTTACCAGTGTCCCCCGCCTTCAGGAGAACCCTCTCCTACAATTAATGCACTTATAATTTAAGTCATCAAGTCAAGGACGAGAAGTCAACATTTCAGTCCACACGAAAAGTGGGAAGTGAACCCACTGCGTCGCGGTCACCAGAGACAGTTTCAGCTTGTCGACACCCTACACATTGCATATTGTAATATGAATATAATATAATCTTTACAATGACGTAATAATTGACAACAATAACAACGCTACCAGAAAATTTACTGGGAGGTTAAAATCAGCGGACTGTTTATAAATGTCAGCGAAGCATCTTATACACGGCATAGAAACAAAGTGGTTCACTTAATTCCAACCCCTACACAGGTCATTTGAACTAAAATGTTGACTTCTCGACCTTGACTTGGGGATGTAAATTACAAGCACCTCTGAAGTCAGAGTGAGTTCACCTGATGGCGAGGGACACTGGTAATAGGGAAAGCTAATCTGCCCGCAAAAATCAGTCAAGTGCACTAGAAATGGTAGCATGTGTATGGACTACGCTTGAGTCGAACAGAAACAAAAATATTGCGTTAATATGTTCATGGAGGGAGGTGGGAGAAGGCGAGGCTGGTTCTAGAAGTCAGTACTGGACAAGAGTGGAGTTGGGGAGTTGATTTAATGGAAGAAGGGAAGGCAGGCGGAAGGGAGAGAAATAATAGATACAGGAGGGGAAATATCGGTTATTCAGAGCCATAGAGATCATTGACTTAGCATGATAAATGTATTCACAGCAACAGCAGGAGGAGGAGGAGGAGGAGGAGGAGGAGGAGGAGGAGGAGGAGAAGAAGAAGAAGAAGAAGAAGAAGAAGAAGAAGAAGAAGAAGAAGAAGAAGAAGAAGAAGAAGAAGAAGAAGACAACTTTTCCCTAGATCTCGTTCCTTTGTCGAGCGACTGATGTTACAATCAACTTGTTATTTACCTGAAGCTGGAGTGTAATGACAGAGATAACCGAATTACAGAACTGATAGCAGAATGGACAAGCTAAAGCTACATTAATTTGATCAAAGACAATGTGACATATACAGAGGGATGCGCGAGAGATGGGGGGGGGGGGAAGAGAGAGAGAGAGAGAGAGAGAGAGAGAGAGAGAGAGAGAGAGAGAGAGAGAGAGAGAGAGAGGAGAGAGAGAGAGAGAGAATGAAAGCAAAGAGAAAGAGAAGAGAGGTACAGAGGGAATGAGAGACATTACGAAGTTTAAGAGAGAAGGTGCATGTAGATTCTGAATTCAAAAAGTATACATATGTCTGTGTGCAGTGTTGTTGTTCACTCTCATCTCTCTGTCTCTCTCCCTTTCTCTGTTCTCTCCCTTTCTATGTCTCTCTCCCTTTCTCTGTCTATCTCGGTGTCTCTCTCCCTTTCTCTGTCACTCTCCCTTTCTCTGTCTGTCTCTTTCTCTCTCCCTTTCTCTGTCTATCTCGGTGTCTCTCTCCCATTCTCTGTCTCTCTCCCTTTCTCTGTCTATCTCGGTGTCTCTCTCCCTTTCTCTGTCTCTCTCTCTTTCTCTGTCTGTCTCTGTCTCTCTCTCTCCCTTTCTCTGTCTATCTCGGTGTCTCTCTCCCTTTCTCTGTCTCTCTCACTTTCTCTGTCTATATCTGTATGTATCAGACGAGATGCAGCGGAATATGCCAGGCAAATAATCCTGCAATCTATTGTTTGTATCTTGTTGTTCAAGATGACTACGGGAAAACATTGTGTTAAAGATATGTTACAGCTGTAAGCAAACATATCCTTTACAGGACCAGGGCTCAGTACCAGAATGTCCTCGGAAGTTGAGTTGAGCTAAGAACCGACATCACTGCACTCAGGACATTCCCATAGTGCTCCGTCCCCTCGTTCAACGGCCAGCGATGAGTCACACCACTAATCGTTCCCACCGCTATCTGATTGAAAGTTCTCCTGGTCTTCCCTCTCAATTTTGAGATTCAGAACCCCTGCCGATCCCCCGCAATCTCATTCTTTCCACATACGGGTTCTCAACATGTTCCACCACCTTCTCTACCTAGCCCCACACACGCACGACCACATCTTCCTTGTCCATAGGTAATCTGTCACCAAGAGGTACATTCCCTGCCAGCCTATCAGGATGTTCATTCCCCAGCACTCCCGAATGGCCAGGACAAAAAATCCACACAATTCTCACAATCTGTGACCTCTAAAGCGAGGTGAGCCATTCTACACGAAACATTCCTTTCTCCAATTTACTAAGTATACTCCTTGAGTCCGTGATGAAAACAATGTGTGTTGCAGTGGTCTCCCCTAACCAACGGAATGCCACTGTGACTGCTTCAACCTCAATTCTCATGCTGGAGGTCGTAGTCTCATATGCCAGCTCATCTTTTTCAAAACTCGTTCATTAGACTTTGCAATGAAACCCCAACTACTCCATCTGTTTCTCACAACTGAAGAGACATGCACCTGCCAAAGGTGAGACCCAAGTACTTCAATGTTCTCTCTCTACTAAGAGGACATCCATTCAATAAAATACATGGGGCATCTGCCTTTACGATCCCGCTATCCAGGGAGTACCACACAACCGATGCCTTGTCTGGGTGTATTACGGTCCCTGCATCACTTCGCCACCCTGCACCACTGCCATCTGTAAGTCTGCAGCCAAACTGGCCCTGTCTCTGCCCTGCCTGTACACCAGCACATCATCTGCAAATGTCGAGATTCTACCAACATCTGGTGTCTCAATAGCTGCGACTTTGCTGTTGTATACATTAAAGAACACTGGGAACAAGGCAGATCACTGTGGCAGCCCAGGTGTAACAGTACAGGGGTCAGAGGTCCAGGAACCCATGCGAAGAGCAATTTTACAGAAGTAAAGATGGCCAATATGATTCTGACTACAAGACTCACTGAGGACCGACTGGTCTATACAAATCTGGAACTAGCAACACATACCTAACACACACACACACACACACACACAACGCACCGAGGCCTGTAAACAGGTCCATTGAAAACTATTTAGTGCCCCATTATTCTTGTAATTTTACTGTTATGATCGTTTCGCTTCTGACGACGTCACATGCATCCCTGAAGCTTCCTCATGTAACAGTCTTGAGTCTTCTTTTTTCCGGTGTATCAGTGCTGTCCCCCAGCAGTTTCCTGTTTCCGATGTATCAGTTCTAATCGCCCGTTTGTTTGCATTGATGTCTGTCCCCCAGGCAGTTTCCCGCTACGGGTCAGTGTTGTAACAAGGCCATCACATTTTATAGACCCCGATTTCAGGAGACACAGGTGGTCAGTCTGTCCCTCACTTAGCCAGACGTCGAGCGCAAGCGTCAAACCCTCGCCCGCCAGCTCTCATGGCATTATCAGCACAGCCCCATCTCAATCAGGTATGCTAACGGCTGCTGTCTACAGAAAGCACGTCACTTGACCATTAATCAACATAAAAGCACACAATATAGTAATTACGCATGTAAACAAATGAGACTTTGAAACGTCTAAAGGCGCTTTTTGGATTAGGTGCTAAACACACATTTGTAATCGCCAGTCGGCACTGGGTGGCTGGTTCAGTCAATATGACCCGGCCGCCGTTACTGTCCAGGATCTCCTAGTCACTAGTTTTAGGCTGGGTCACATCTGGAAGTTCAGGTCACTTTCAAAAATCCTTCCCCATGGGTGTTTGAATCCCATGACAAGACAGGTGAGCATCAAGTCCCTTCACACATTGTATATACTTGGACATACATATCACAACATTGTAGACAAATGGAACAACATATCAAAAGCACTGTAGACACCTGTAAAAACATATCAGCACACTGTAGACACCTGAAAAAACATATTACTACATTGTAGATTTTGCATGAGAACTCGTATCTCACCTGTCTGCGCCAACCACACACAGCTAAGTGAAAGACATGATGACTCTGGTGTCTCCAGCCACTCGAAGAACTGTGACCTGCATTTCCACCCACCTGGAGATCATTAACTGTCTCATTCAACCCCCTACACCAGCTTGATAAGTTAGTCAGGCCACACACTGGCCACTGGGATAACCAATACATTTCAGTCCTCTTGATGACGCGTCCATTAACATGATAACCCATAATTTTAACAGTCATCTTTTTGAAACACGTCCGATGAGTGAATGGCGAAAATATTTAGCCTAACGCAAGTCTCATGTCTCATCAGGTTCTATTGTGCATACAATAAGTTAAGACCCTATGAATTTCATAACCCTATAGAAAATGTTGTGTCGCACCCACACTGTTCATTACCCAACACATATCTTGGCTACTATGGACATGTTACTCCTGCCTGGAAGGAAACAGTAAAGACTACTGCCCGCATTAATTGTGTCATATAATACTGAACCACACAAACCGTGGGGTTCATAGAACAAAGCATCAGAACAACAATTCGCATGGGCAGCAGAACCTGAAGTCACTGATTGGCACCCTGCAGTCGTGACAGGCGATAGTTTGTTACACCGAGATACACACAAAAAGGCGTAACTACTGAAAAAAGATCATAATAAGGTTAACTACAAATCATGGCGGTAAGACCCCGGGATGGAGTTTTTAAAACCCCCCCCCCCCCCCCCCCCCCCCCCCCCCCCCCCCCCCCCCCCCCCCCCCCCCATAGCACAAAGTCCATGACTGAATTTTAGAAACCATATGTGTTGCCCATGCAGTATGATCCGTCTCTCGGCCTGCCTAGTTTACTCCAGAGGAAAGGTAACACCAATACGTCTGGAACAAGACAAGTTGCAGAAGCTACCGGATCAGCAAATCAATGCTATAACTGTCCACCTGTCGGAGCTTCCATCCTAGACCAGTTGCTCACCAAGGATTAGCGCCTGGTCTGCCCTGTCAAGACATTTGATATTTAGGTTGCATTTCCTCGCACTCGGATAAGACTTGTGCCCTCTCAATTGCTCTCCTCCACCCGAAGCCGTTGGCACAATGTGGGGTGTCGAGTTTGGTGAGCGCCGCCCAACATTCAACGCTAACAGAAAGCAGGTAGTACCGTCTACTGTCATACGGTAGCTCAGTCATATCTGACTGAGACCTGACTAAGTAACAGGAAGTCACAGACGCGATAATCATACCAGACTTCATGAACACACATATAAAATCACAGCCGACAGTCTTCCCTTCGGATGGATAGACAGCGTTAGGAAATCACGCTTCAGATCAATCACCTGTCTGAAAGCACTCGACAATTTCAGAGTAAAAGATCATGAAAGAGCAGACCAGCTGCAAATAAGGAATCAATAGATATGGGAAGAAGCGCGGACAAGGCTGATATACGAGTAATCAATGCAGTACGGACTCGGTTGGTGGATGCTGAGGAGACATCGACGCTAGCCCGATTACATTAACTGGGGGGGGGGGGGGAATTGGTCAGGCACGTAATTACGCTCTCGAGGGAAAGAGGGAAGATACCAAACCAACTTCTTATGGGAACAAGGAGGAGGGGGGGATATTTTGGGACGTCTGCTGCCTCAGAGGACTGAGTACTCACGGGAGTATCCAACGTGTGGTGTCGTCAGTCGGCATTGGATTACATAACATAGCATAACACAACACAACATAACATAACATAACAACAACAACTTGACTAGAACAATCTGTGAAACACGCGTTACGCGCCTGGGAGAAGCCATGACAGTACTGTGATGGAAATGAGATGGAAATGGTACAGGTGTGATGAACCAACCCGAACCATGCATTGGTACATCCCAGTAAGGTTAACAACATATTTCAATGTTTCTATTGTCCAGCGTGTCTTCTAATTTCGATTTCTTGCCTCTACTTTGATGAGAGTCAATCGATACACGTCAACTAATTTATATGTTGTTTCAATGGCCTCGGGAATTAACTTACAATAATTATTTTTGCGAATTACGTTTACCACATGGGAACCGACCAATCATGTCTCTTCTTTAACTTGATTAATTTGGTTATTTCGGGATTTGAATTTTAAATATTGAGCACAACCCACTACTGGCAACGCTGATCGTATTCTGATATGAACCTAAGGCCTATCCATGTCAATATGGAAGCAGTAGACTCGAGTTTCGCCCTCGTTTGAGCTCGTCAGTAGTGCATATCCCTGACCGGATCCGGAAACAAGCCCCGGATCACTGACGTGTGAAGCGGGTGTGTAACCACGCGGCACACGTTGGACACACAGCCAAACTTCTTTAACTGTTCGTTCATATGCTCGACACAACATTACGGGCCGATGTGTTTGTGAGTTTGTTATTTGACCCATGATGGGTTAATATAAAATTCCGAGACCTAAGGTGCTATCTCAATGGTTAGATACGCATTCTTCAATATTCCATAATTGTGGATTCGGGTGGGTGATCATGAATATTGGCATATAGCCCTTGACTTGGGGACGTAAATTGCATGTACCCCAGAAGTCAGAGTGGGTTCGCCTGATGGCGAGGGACACTGGTAATAGGAAAAGCTAACCCACACGCAGACATCAGTCCGTAGCACTAGAAGTAGCAGCACGTGAGTTGACTACGTTTGCGTTCAAAGCGAGCGAAAGCCTCCCCCCCCCCCCCGCAATACACAGGCAGCCCGCCCAAGGTCCCCCTTGGTCTAGAGTGCAAAGGTTACAGCCATGCCTGATGTTATTGTACTTTATACAAAGTCGTTTGATATCTTCGAGGTCACAATAACAACACACATTTAAAATTAAAAAAAATAACAATAAAAAATCATCAGGCGATCTGAAAGTCTGTGTCAAGTGGCTCCAACTATTTTATTTTTTTTTTTTAAATGCTTTGCTGCTATTTATTTTGTTAAAGACAAAACTACGGATTGTAATTGGATATAGATATACGGACATAACTAAATCTCCAGCGATGGTGTTATGTGTTGTGTGGTGCCCCAACCTGGAATCTACTCCCTCACTAGTTGAATATTCTTAGTGGGGGATAAATGGTGGGAACATCTGTTGTGTCCTCGGTGGTTGTAGTGTCCTCGGTGGTTGTAGTGTCTTCGGTGGTTGTAGTGTCCTCGGTGGTTGTAGTGTCCTCGGTGGTTGTAGTACCCTCGGTGGTTGTACTCGGTGGTTGTAGTGTCCTCGGTGGTTGTAGTTTCCTCGGTGGTTGTAGTGTCCTCGGTGGTTGTACTCGGTGGTTGTACACGGTGGTTGTACTCGGTGGTTGTAGTGTCCTCGGTGGTTGTACTCGGTGGTTGTACTCGGTGGTTGTAGTGTCCTCGGTGGTTGTACTCGGTGGTTGTAGTGTCCTCGGTGGTTATAGTGTCCTCGGTGGTTGTAGTGTCCTCGGTGGTTGTAGTGTCCTCGGTGGTTGTAGTGTCCTCGGTGGTTGTAGTGTCCTCGGTGGTTGTAGTGTCCTCGGTGGTTGTAGTGTCCTCGGTGGTTGTAGTGTCCTCGGTGGTTGTAGTGTCCTCGGTGGTTGTAGTGTCCTCGGTGGTTGTAGTGTCCTCGGTGGTTGTAGTGTCCTCGGTGGTTGTAGTGTCCTCGGTGGTTGTAGTGTCCTCGGTGGTTGTAGTGTCCTCGGTGGTTGTAGTGTCCTCGGTGGTTGTAGTCTCCTCGGTGGTTGTAGTGTCCTCGGTGGTTGTAGTGTCCTCGGTGGTTGTAGTGTCCTCGGTGGTTGTAGTGTCCTCGGTGGTTGTAGTGTCCTCGGTGGTTGTAGTGTCCTTGGTGGTTGTACTGTCCTCGGTAGTTGTAGTGTCCTCGGTGGTTGTACTGTCCTCGGTGGTTGTAGTGTCCTCGGTGGTTGTACTGTCCTCGGTGGTTGTAGTGTCCTCGGTGGTTGTAGTGTCCTCGGTGGTTATAGTGTCCTCGGTGGTTGTAGTGTCCTCGGTGGTTGTACTCGGTGGTTGTAGTGTCCTCGGTGGTTGTAGTGTCCTCGGTGGTTGTAGTGTCCTCGGTGGTTGTACTCGGTGGTTGTAGTGTCCTCGGTGATTGTAGTGTCCTCGGTGGTTGTAGTGTCCTCGGTGGTTGTAGTGTCCTCGGTGGTTGTAGTGTCCTCGGTGGTTGTAGTGTCCTCGGAGGTTGTAGTGTCCTCGGTGGTTGTAGTGTCCTCAGTAGTTGTAGTGTCCTCGGTGGTTGTACTCGGTGGTTGTACTCGGTGGTTGTACTCGGTGGTTGTAGTGTCCTCGGTGGTTGTACTCGGTGGTTGTACTCGGTGGTTGTAGTGTCCTCGGTGGTTGTACTCGGTGGTTGTAGTGTCCTCGGTGGTTGTAGTGCCCTCGGTGGTTGTAGTGTCCTCGGTGGTTGTAGTGCCCTCGGTGGTTGTAGTGTCCTCGGTGGTTGTAGTGTCCTCGGTGGTTGTAGTGTCCTCGGTGGTTGTACTCGGTGGTTGTAGTGTCCTCGGTGGTTGTACTCGGTGGTTGTAGTGTCCTCGGTGGTTGTAGTGCCCTCGGTGGTTGTAGTGTCCTCGGTGGTTGTAGTGTCCTCGGTGGTTGTACTCGGTGGTTGTAGTGTCCTCGGTGGTTGTAGTGTCCTCGGTGGTTGTAGTGTCCTCGGAGGTTGTAGTGTCCTCGGTGGTTGTAGTGTCCTCAGTAGTTGTAGTGTCCTCGGTGGTTGTACTCGGTGGTTGTACTCGGTGGTTGTACTCGGTGGTTGTAGTGTCCTCGGTGGTTGTACTCGGTGGTTGTACTCGGTGGTTGTAGTGTCCTCGGTGGTTGTACTCGGTGGTTGTAGTGTCCTCGGTGGTGTAGTGCCCTCGGTGGTTGTAGTGTCCTCGGTGGTTGTAGTGCCTCGTGGTTGTAGTGTCCTCGTGGTTGTAGTGTCCTCGGTGGTTGTAGTGTCCTCGGTGGTTTGTACTCGGTGGTTGTAGTGTCCTCGGTGGTTGTACTCGGTGGTTGTAGTGTCCTCGGTGGTTGTAGTGCCCTCGGTGGTTGTAGTGTCCTCGGTGGTTGTAGTGTCCTCGGTGGTTGTACTCGGTGGTTGTAGTGTCCTCGGTGGTTGTAGGCCCTCGGGGGGTTGTAGTGTCCTCGGTGGTTGTAGTGTCCTCGGTGGTTGTAGTGTCCTCGGTGGTTGTACTCGGGGGTTTTGTAGTGCCCTCGGTGGTTGTAGTGTCCTCGGTGGTTGTAGTGTCCTCGGTGGTTGTAGTTACTCGGTGGTTGTACTCGGTGGTTGTACTCGGTGGTTGTACTCGGTGGTTGTAGTGTCCTCGGTGGTTGTACTCGGTGGTTGTAGTGTCCTCGGTTGGTTGTAGTGCCCCTCCGGTGGTTGTAGTGTCCTCGGTGGTTGTTAGTGCCCTCGGTGGTTGTAGTGTCCTCGGTGGTTGTAGTGTCCTCGGTGGTTGTAGTGTCCTCGGTGGTTGTACTCGGTGGTTGTAGTGTCCTCGGTGGTTTGTACTCGGTGGTTGTAGTGTCCTCGGTGGTTTGTAGTGCCCTCGGTGGTTTGTAGTGTCCTCGGTGGTTGTAGTGCCCTCGGTGGTTGTAGTGTCCTCGGTGGTTGTAGTGTCCTCGGTGGTTGTAGTGTCCTCGGTGGTTGTAGTGTCCTCGGTGGTTGTAGTGTCTTCGGTGGTTGTAGTGTCCTCGGAGGTTGTAGTGTCCTCGGTGGTTGTAGTGTCCTCGGTGGTTGTAGTGTCCTCGGTGATTGTACTCGGTGGTTGTAGTGTCCTCGGTGGTTGTAGTGCCCTCGGTGGTTGTAGTGTCCTCGGTGGTTGTAGTGTCCTCGGTGGTTGTAGTGTCCTCGGTGGTTGTAGTGTCCTCGGTGGTTGTAGTGTCCTCGGTGGTTGTAGTGCCCTCGGTGGTTGTAGTGTCCTCGGTGGTTGTAGTGTCCTCGGTGGTTGTAGTGTCCTCGGTGGTTGTAGTGTCCTCGGTGGTTGTAGTGTCCTCGGTGGTTGTACTCGGTGGTTGTAGTGTCCTCGGTGGTTGTAGTGCCCTCGGTGGTTGTAGTGTCCTCGGTGGTTGTAGTGCCCTCGGTGGTTGTAGTGTCCTCGGTGGTTGTAGTGTCCTCGGTGGTTGTAGTGTCCTCGGTGGTTGTAGTGTCCTCGGTGGTTGTAGTGTCCTCGGTGGTTGTAGTGTCCTCGGTGGTTGTAGTGTCCTCGGTGGTTGTAGTGTCCCTCGGTGGTTGTAGTGCCCTCGGTGGTTGTAGTGTCTCGGGGGTTTTGTAGTGTCTCGGGGTTTGTAGTGTCCTCGGTGGTTGTAGTGTCCTCGGTGGTTGTACTCGGTGGTTGTAGTGTCCTCGGTGTTTTTTAGTGCCCTCCGTGGTTGTAGTGTCCTCGGGGTTTGTAGTGTCCTCGGTGGTTGTACTCGGTGGTTGTAGTGTCCTCGGTGGTTGTAGTGTCCTCGGTGGTTGTAGTGTCCTCTGGGGTTTTGTAGTGTTCGGTGGTTGTACTCGGTGGTTGTAGTGTCCTCGGTGGTTGTAGTGTCCTCGGGGTTTTGTAGTGCCCTCGGTGGTTGTAGTCCCCTCGGTGGTTGTAGTGTCCTCGGTGGTTGTAGTGTCCTGGGTGGTTGTAGTGTCCTGGGTGGGTTGTAGTGTCCTCGGTGGTTGTAGTGTCCTCGGGGTTGTACTCGGTGGTTGTAGTGTCCTCGGTGGTTGTAGTGTCCTCGGTGGTTGTAGTGTCCTCGGTGGTTGTACTCGGTGGTTGTAGTGTCCTCGGTGGTTGTAGTGTCCTCGGTGGTTGTAGTGTCCTCGGTAGTTGTAGTGTCCTCGGTGGTTGTAGTGCCCCGGTGGTTGCAATCTCGGTGGTTGTGCCTGCAGTAAAGGCGTCACATCATCAACTGGGCTGTGTTTCATTCAGCGTGGTTCAGCAGCAGGCCAGAAGGGTTATATATGATGACCTTGACTGTCAGGCCACACACATGTGGAGTAACTGAGACAGCAATCTCTGTCTAGCCCCGTCTGATGTCTCAGTCTAGTATAGCCAGCGTGTCAGCGTGGTTCATTATTATTAATGAAGAACATTTTGTACAATAAGTCCTTGTCCTTGAAAGTTAGATAAACGGTTCTTGTATGTTACATTTTAACATTCGGCTGCGAATCATGGACAATTAGTAAACCGGCGAAAATATCCCCGGAAGAGTTGGAGATGTCGTTGTAAGAAAAATGCTGAAAATTAAATGGACAGCCACAATTATCAATCTGAATATTTTCAGGGAAGCTAAGTCGCAAATACGACTTATCACAAACATCAGAAAGAAGCAGTCATCATTTTTGTCCACGTTATGAGAAAATTAAACACTGGAACATGTGACAAACGGAATAATTTGTGGAAACAGATATAGATGAAGAGCGGGAGAAAACTTTTGAGTCTTGTGTCATGGCACGGAAGGGAGGGAACACACGAATTCATCCATGCCCTCGGAGATAGCAATTTATGGAGACGCATAATAGCCTACGCCAGTTGGCAAGGCAATGGATGATGATGATGATGATGAAATACGATAATTCAGTTTGTTTGAAAACTTGCATGTACACAGCAGTCGTTGATTATTTTATCATTTTACGACACAAAAACGGAGAAGAAGATGTGTGAACACGTTATGTGCTATCTCCGAAAACGTCTTGATAACATTTTGAGAACATCCAGATAACACATAACGATGTGATAACATATAACAAAGTTAATGATCCGCCTGTTGGGCCGTTAGATCGTCTGTCTAGACCGTTTTCTTCACTGTGAATGAGATAGGGGACAGAGTTGTAATCTTTTCTTTAGGTCGTTAGTTGAAGCAGGTTATCTGTTCTTACTGTAAACCATCTGACATGGAAAGTCAGGTCAAGGCAGGCCGACCACGGTTTGATTTAACTGTTGGGGTGTCTGAAGTTACGTGACAGTTACGTAGATGATAGATTAACATTTGAGTTTTAACTGTTGGGGTGTCTGAAGTTACGTGACAGATACGTAGATGATAGATTAACATTTGAGTTGTAACTGTTGGGGTGTCTGAAGTTACGTGACAGTTACGTAGATGATAGATTAACATTTGAGTTGTAACTGTTGGGGTGTCTGAAGTTACGTGATGGTTACGTACATTATAAATGAACAGTGTTGCGTTTTAACTGTGATCTCAAACAGTTTAAATAAATGATTGATCGACTGCTCAATCAACTGATTGATTGACTGATTGTTTATATTTTCGTTTATTGTTGGATTGGTTAGTTGCTTGTGTGCCTGATTGGTTGATCGTTCGGTTGACAATTGGGTGACAATTTTGGTTATTTTACGGATTCATTGATTAATTGACGGTTGGAATGATTCGCCGATTGCTTGATTGGTTGGCTTACTGTTTGAATGACTGGCTGTTTGATTGATTCGTTAATTAATTGTTTTGGTTAGTGTTGTTGTTGTTGTTGTTGTTGTTGGTGTTGGTGTTGTTGTTGTTGTTGTTGTTGTTGTTGTTGTTGTTTTTAATGATCAATAAGTTTATTTACCGTTTGCTTGATTGCTTGTTTTATTAATTTCATGTTTGATTACTCTATTAACTGATTCATTCATTGGCTGTTTAATTGATGGATTTCATAAAGTATCCTCTTGGAACTTGAATAAATGATCCAGCAGAGTTGCAATGACGTTTTACAACCAACTCCAAACTGTTGTATCTGTGGAAAGACGGGGAGAACACTGCAGTCTCTCCACCCGGATGGATCTGGGGTTTTCTTTTCACTGAACATGTCTAGTGTCTCGAGTTAATCACAACGTGCCCCACTCCAGGGACACGTTATATCCTGCTGCAGCCTCTGCTTTTTCTTTCTATCCCACTCCAGGGAATAGGTTTCCAAATAGGGTGATGAGTGCTCGGTCTGTTGGCTAGAGTTTGGGCTGAGAGAATTACACCTTATTTCTGCAGAGAAACCACCAACCTGCCCACAGTTGGCATCCCCCTAACAACTATTCCAGAGCGAACTCCATGGAGAGATGAGCATAGACTATCATTACAAATCCAGACAAAAGTGAGAGGAATATTTGACAAGGAAGAACAGAACAGTGTGCAGCGCAGAACAGCCACTCTCAGCTTCCTTGATGACGAATACCCACAGGACCTCTGGATCGAGTCTACACAGATGGGTCAGCACAAAATTCTGTTCCAAATGGAGGAGCAGGAGTGTACATAGAATACCCAAATAATACTAGGGACACAGCCAGAGTACCGACAGGAAAGTACTGCCATAACTATGATGCTGAAATTGAAGCAATCAAGATAGCAACAGAGAAATTACTAAATACCAGCAATGGTACACAACCTGTGGTGCTACTGACAGATGCAAAATCAGTACTCGAGACGCTCCTGTCTGGGAAATTGCCAGTACTAAGGACACTACTTTCTGAACTTAGCAGTCAGCATAAGGTCACCATACAGTGGATACCATCCCACTGTGGAGTACCCGGAAATGACAGAGCTGATCAATTGGCTAAGGAAGGAGCCAAAGAAGAACAGCCTGATGTGCCCGTTACATACCGCCAAAAGAAAAGAATGATCAAATCAGTCAGAAAGCCACCAAAACCTGCTCAAGATGACTACCGTATTATGGGCAGATCAGAACAAGTCATTATTCTGCGCCCCAGAACAGGATACAATAGATTACGCAACCTCATGTATACAAAATTCAAGATTGGTGAAACAGCCATGTGCACATGTTGATTGGCCTCGCAGACAGCAGAGCACATACTCCAAGACTGCCCAAAATACAACATATCTAGGCAAACCTTCTGGCCTAGAGCGACGACAGTGGAAGATAAACTCTATGGACCGCTGTGTGAACTGAAAAAGACAGTTAAATTCATACAAGAGACAACATTGCAGATATAGACATATTTCAAGCGAACGAAAGAAGAAGAACACCTTATTTGTCCTACAACTTCAACCACCTTTACCTCATGTGAATGTAATATTTATGTAATCAACACGCCGAGGTTACAGAATGGTTGTAGAACTCGATGCTAAATCACCACTTATAGGAAATATACTGTTCTAAAGAAATCTGAAATAAGATGATGCGGGAGATTCATAACACAGCAATCTTTGATTATTTCTGCGATCTTTACAACTTGCGTTTGCACAAAGTCTTAAGGTAATATATCCTGAACTTTTAATAGACAAATTCTTCCACTGGTTCTGCTTTTGGATGAAATCATGGAACCTATTTAGCTCTTACGGATCTTCTCTGAATAACGATCTACTCTCCTGCAGCAATTTGATTTGTTAACAGTATTTGGCTACTGTTGAGGTTTATTAAGTGGTACCATGTATTGGGACCTCAACCTCACATTCAGCAACTGTATAGCAACATATATTTCATGAGCTCCTTTCCACATAGAGCCTTCAGCAAGTCATATCCGATACCGTCGAGATATTAATCCGTTTTGAAATTACATCACCACTATTAATGGTTATTCATCGGTTGATCTCTGTTTGCTGTGCATCTAACATTTCTCTATCGATCCACAGGAACGATCGGAAAAACTCTGGTCTAGGACTGATAAATAAATACATGTCGGAAATCGGTCTTTCTGGTGAACAACTTGGGTCAGAATTGAATATAAAGAAGACGCAGATTATGGTTGTCACTGGGAGGAAGGAAATACCACAATGTGATATACGAGTAAATGGGCATATTCTTAAGCAAGTGAATCAATACAGTTATCTCGGTGTTTGTTTCCCTTTTCTATGCTTCATCTTTTATCTTGTGGCAGCACCTTGGTCTGAAAACAGCGATAAGTTAAACACATTTAATGTAAGGTCACAACAATTAGGTCTAACATTTATAGATTAGAGACAACGAATTAGAATAAATAAATAAAATGATAACACGATCTCGCTTTGTAAAACTTCACTTTAAGATGACGAATCATACACCCATGTACATTGCAATGTAGCCCCCCCCCCTTTCCCCCTACACCCAACTCAACCTCCTAAATGTAGGGCGGGCGAGTGGAGGAAAACAACAAATATTAAAATACTAATACAAAATAAAAAAGGAGGTTTCATAGAACTAGGAAATTTGTTGAAATAAACATAAATATTAAGCTCGGTAGTGGAAAATCCCTGACCCGGGTCCGGAAAAAAGTCCCAGATCAGCGTTTTGAAAACGGGTGTGTAACCACGCGGCACAAAACGGCCCCACCAAATTATCACAACCCAAAAATCATGACGCTAACCCCTCACGGCTATGCTCGAGATTTGGCTTCCATATTGGGGGGGATAGGCCTTGGTTTATACCAGAATGCGATCGGCGTTGCCCGGGAGTGGGTTGTGCTCAATATTTAAATTTTAAATCCCGAAAAAACAAACAAAAAAATTTTAAAAACCCAAAAACAAAAAAATCCCAACCGAAAAGGTGAATTTTTTTTTCCCAAAAAAAAATCCCCCCTAAATGTTTTGGGGCAGCCCAGGACAAGATACAGCTTGCTGTTTCAGTGCTTGATATGCTTTTCTTGATCTTGTTATTGTTATTGGCACTTCTTGAGTTCTTTGCTCAAGTCTGACTCATTACGACAACTCTAACTGCCATTAGTTTACAGCTGATCTATCTATCTGTCGGTGGTTGTTTGATTAGTTAGTTGGTTGGTTAGTTGGTTAGTTGTTTAGTTGATTAATTGGTTGGTTAGTTGGGTGGTTAGTTAGTTGATTGGTTAGTTAGTTGGTTGGTTTGTCGGTTGGTTGGTTAGTTAGTTGCTTGGTTAGTTAGTTGGTTTGTTAGTTAGTTGTTTGGTTGGTTTGTTGGTTGCTTGGTTGGTTTGTTGGTTGGTTTATTGGTTGGTTTGTTGGTTAGTTGGTTTGTTGGTTGGTTTGTTGGTTAGTTGGTTTGTTGGTTGGTTGGTTTGTTGGTTGATTGGTTGGTTAGTTGGTTGGTTGATCGATTGGTTGACTGGTTGGTTGGTTGGTTGGTTGATTGATTGGTTGGTTGGTTGGTTGGGTGGCTGGTTGGTTGGGTGGCTGGTTGGGTGGCTGGTTAGATGGTTAGGTAGTTGGCTGGTTGGTTAGTTGATTGGTTGGTTAGTTGGTTGATTGATTGGTTGGCTGGTTGATTGGTTGGTTAAATGGTTGGTTCGTTTGGTGATTGGTTCGTTTGTTGGTTGGTTCGTTTGTTGGTTGGTTGGTTAGTTGGTTGGCTGGTTGGTTGGTTTATTGTTTAGCTGGTTGGTTAGTTGGTAGGCTGATTAGTTGGTTGGTTAGTAGGTTGGCTGGTTAGTTGGTTAGGTAGTTGGCTGGTTGGTTAGTTGGTTTGTTAGTTAGTTGGTTGGTTTGTTGGTTGGGTTGTTGTTTGCTTGGGGCATCTTTTGGAAGACTGAGACTCAAAATCTCAAGCCCCAAGCGCTGGCATTCAGGTGGTTTGAGCCACGGAAAGAGCTTGCATCTGTCGGAGTGTCATTTGGTGAAGAACCTCCCGACCACATACCGACATGTCGTCTCAGTGGGGACCTCTTGCAAATCTGTTCTTCCGCTGTTCAACCTCAGAAACAAACAACAGAATTTGCAATCGCCGTATTGGGATTCTACAACTACGGACAAGCATATTAAATTGTAACCAGGTCATGTGGTGGAGAGAATAAAACCGCTTGCTATTAAATTTCCGATGCGCTGATGGCGAGGCAGGCGGTTCAACCACTACACCGGCATTAAGTAGGTTTTCAACGTTGACTTGTCGTTCAGAAAGCCATGGCAAACTACTGAAGGTACAACTGTCTAGAAATTCAACCTAGGGTTAGTCGCAAAGTTCTATAAAGGATAAGCAACATGATTCAGCACAGTAATGGGCTGGGGGTAGGTTGGGAATGCGCTGGGATTGGGGTGGGAGTGGGCTTGGTGTGGGGTGGGAGTGGACTGGGATTGGGGTGGGATTAGGGTGGGAGTGGACGAGGCGTTTGGTTGGGATTGGGGTGGGAGTGGGATGGGCGTGGGCTGGGGTGGGGGTGGGAGTTGGCAGGGGTGGGGTGGGAGTAGACTGGGATTGGTGGTGGGATTAGGGTGAGAGTGGACTGGGAGTGGGCTGTGATTGAGTGGGAGTGGATTGGGAGTGGGCTGAGGTTGGTGGTAGTGGACTGGGAGTGGGCTGGGGTGGGGTGGGAGTGGACTGGGGGTGGGCTGGGGTAGGCTGAGATTGAGGTGGGATTAGGGTGGTTGTGGACTGGGAGTGGGCTGGGGGTAGACTTGGAGTGGACTGGAGTGGGCTGGGAGTGACTGGGATTAGGGTGGGAGTGGGCTGGGGGTAGACTGGGAGTGGGCTGGGGTGAGTTGGGGTTGGGCTGTGGGTGGGGTTGGAGTGGACTGGGATTAGGGTGGGAGTGGACTGAGAATGGGTTGGGGGTTGACTGGAGTGGGTGGGGTTGGTGTGGGGTTAGAGTCGGCTGGGGGTGCGCTGGGAGTGGGGTGGCAGTGGACTGGGGGTGGTTGTGAGTGGGCTGGGGTTGGCTGGGAGTGTATATATATATACATAAGGCAGGTTCTTTAAGTAAGTCGCGGTATAAAATTTAAAAACAACCATTATATATATAAAATGATTTATTGCAGCCAAAAGTGAACCACAGATTTACATTATTTCTCAACATAGTCACCATTGACTTCAACACATTTTTGGTATTGTGGCACCAGGTTCTTAATTCCAATGTCGTAGAAGTCTGCCGCCAGTGTCCTGAACCATTCATTAACACCTGTCTGCAGTTCATCATCAGTTTCAAACCGCTGGGATGCCAGCCACCTCTTTAGGTGCATGAAAAGGTGGTAATCACTTGGCGCCAGATCGGGGCTGTAGGGCGGGTGGTCAACAATTTCCCAGTGAATTGTTTGCAACAATTGAACAGTTCCATATGTGACGTGAGGTCGAGCATTGTCGTGCAACAGCACTCACGTCTTTTGTTTTGGATGGCACAAGTTTAATCAGAGCTGCTGGCGATATAGAAGCAGACTTCCTTGCGTTAGTTTTCATACAATGGTATGTATGAGTGCCGGTCGTTCAGAAAGTAGTCGCAAACTGCTTAACGTAAACTTGCACAGGAATCACAAATAGCAAAAAAAAAAAAAATGCAGGAGTTGACTGCTACGTCCTGTAAAGAATATGCAACTAACTTTTTTTTAACCAGACTTAGAAAATGCAATTCTAACGTTCAGAGTGTACTACTGTATGGTCCAGAAACATGGAAAATAATCAAAACAATTACAAGTAAACTACAAACAGTGGCTAATTGATGGCAGCATATAACGGAAGTAATGAAATGGTTTGACAGAATCACCAATGAGGAGCTCATGGAGAGAACTGGGCAAATACCAGAGATTCACCAGTTGAAGAAACGACACCGAAACTGGATAAGGCCACACATTGAGAAAAGGCCTTTGTATGCAATGTACAGAGGTAAAATAATAGAGGAATACCTAAATAAAACACACGGAGAAGAATAGAGACAGAAAAGAAAAATATGGACATGGACAAAGGTGCTTGCTAAAGATAGAAGGGCGTGGAGTGGGTTGAGGGCCTATGGTAGGGCGGGGGGGGGAGGCTTGGATTTGGTTGAGGGCCTGTGATAGGAGGACTTGGAGTTAGTGGATTGGGGACCTATGCCCCAATGGATGATAGAGAGTGAAAGAAGAAGAGGAAGAAGAAAAGCCCCACGACGTGATTGCATTACTACAGCTTGACTGGCCAGGAACAGGGTGGAATAATTTATAAGAAAGTGCACGCCAAACGAACGACAGAATCTGCCAGTAGGAGCAGAATATAAAAATCCATGGCTAATCAATAATGAATGAACAGCTATATCGATACCCAGTATGTGTGTTTGTGGTTCCAAGGAATCGATCAGCCGGCAATAGATCGAACACAGACTACCAATGTGCACAAGTGTATTAGCTTGACGTCTGCGTCTGCAGGAGTATTGTGGAAATACTGAGTCATAGACGCCTAGATAAGAGACTAGAGTTCTTGTTGAAGACATTGGCTGAACGATTGAGACGGTTTTCTCTGGTAAGTCGTCAATTATCTAATGAATAATAACTAGATTTATTAACAGGAAACAATGTATTACCAAAGGAGATTACTTTAAAATTGCTGACTGCCTTACAGACGAAGGTAAATTTACAAATCAGTTTTATAACAGCTCTTTAGAAAGGAACAATACATAATACGTTTTAGTCGATTGCATTACTGAAGATAACAATATAAAGCTAACTACATTAACTGTAGTAATATACAGATAACAGTTTAAAGAGGACTAAATTAACTGTAGTAATATAAAGATAACAGTTTAAAGAGGACTAAATTAACTGTAGTTTACACACATTTTGGTGCCTTAAATTTATAGCTGTTCTTGAGTATTTTTGTGTTGTTGAATCCAAAAATGTATTCAGATTTTTGTATCAGCTCAAGTTTTTGAGATAACCAAGAATGACCTTCTTAGTAGGGCAATTGTTATGTACAAGCCTAGAGTTAGGTGCCATCTGTGGTATTTTGACTGTAATCTTGATTCATATTATAAGTAATTACCGTGTATTTATTACCTTCCTAAAAACCACCAAAAATGTATTAAAACTTTATCACTAGAATTGTTTTTTTTTTTTTTTTAAATCTATAGTCAACACACAAAAAACTTCTTTTCGAGGACTTCCTGTTACGTGATATGCCCGGACAATCAGGCTTAAGGGCCCAGCAGTAATCTGCCATCTTGTGGTCATCTCAAAGTCACTGGTATCTCTCTTCCATTGTTTCTATATCTTGGTGAAATCTTTCACCTCGCTCCTCACTAAAGTCGCCAAGATTCTCAGGAAAGAAATGTAAATAGTTATGGAGGTAATGCAATTATATGCCCATGGTGCATCCAAGAATACAAAATCTCGACAGCATGTTTTCAACTATATCAGAATAATTGTCTTCTTTAAAGTTACGCAGAAAGATTTGCACAACTAAAACAAATGATGACCAGGCTGTGGACAATGCTATGTTCATTGAATCAATACAATTTATATCGTTTGTTAACTTTCTAATTTAAGGCCTATCAAAAATTCCAGCTTTAAGTTTTTCTTTACTAAATTCCGGAAACTTTCTGCATAAGTAATTAAAACAGACACCAACTTTGTTTAGTGTTTGTTTAACAAATTGCTTCATTAAGCCAAGTTTTACATGTAATGGTGGCAGTAGAACTCGTTTACGGCCAATGAGAGGCTTTTTGGCAATATTTTCTTCTCCAATTTTAAATGCATACCTCAACAGCCACTGTTTCTTTATCCAGTGCATATCTTTTGCCCTGCTATCCCACAAATATATAAAGCATGGCTATTTGGTGAAATCCCATTTGCTGACCAAGGAAGAAGTTCATCATTTTAAGATCTACACAAATCATCCAGTATGTTCTAAATTCTTCAATTTTTCCAGAGGAGACTAGCCTTTCCCAGACTATCATTATTAGTTACTCTGACAGTCTAAGAAATTCGCAACATTCGTCTCAAGAACCACAACTCTGTTGCTTCCAAGTTCTTCCTGATTTGTTCATTAACATTCTACGATTCTCTGCCATAAAACAAAACAGGCTCTATATAACACGTCATGAAAGGTGCTGGTGTTGACAGCGATGTCCTGTAAAGGATATGCAAAAAAAAAAAAAAATCTGTTATAATTTAAGTTATAATAAGCATTCCTTTCGATATTGAAATTCTTGACGAAATATTATATGAAAAATAATGGCAACTTTAATAAACAAAACTTGTTTTTCAAAAGACAGCATTGAGTAAGAGTTAAGAGTGTCGCTTGAAATCTCCACATTTCTTCGTGCGATGTCTCAGTTCAATTTGTACAAAAATCACCATCTCAATGTGGATTGATCTCATAACGACAGAGTCGGGAGTCCATCGCGTAGCCACTCCGCCGCCACAGTTCCCGGCCAGATTATAAAGTGGTTTATCGAAAAATGAACCCATATTATCGCGATCCTGTAAATTAGGTATCGATTTTCTCCGCAGACAGGTCATTACATGATTTTACAAGTAGGCTAAGTATCGTTGCCGCCCTGTAAGACTGAAGTAGTCGGAATGACCCAGCTGGATTAATTATGTTTTAATCTCGGAAGGATAAATGTAATCTCTAGGAACACTTAGTTACTGGGGAAATAGTCTGTGGTGGTCCAGTGGCGTGAGCTTTCATCTCCTGTATCTGGGGAGCCGGGTTCACAAGCTTAGTAAACTACAAACGTTGTATATAATGAAGGCTTTAGAATATATATCAACAAATCAATCAATCAATCAATCAACCAACTAACCAATCAATCAACCAATCAATCAATCAAATAATCAATCAATCAATCAATCAATCAATATATCAATCAATATATCAATCAATCAAATCTATAAATATATCACATTCATAAATCTATCAAATCTATTAATCAATCAAATTTATAAATCTATCAAATATATCAATTAATCTAGAATTACATCAACAAATCTAACATATCAATCAATACATCTAGTTTTGTAATTTATCAACAACCAATCTATCTACTTTATTAATCAACCAATATATCTACTCTGTCAGTCAACCAGTGTATCTACTCTATCAATCAACGAATCTATCTGCTCTATCAATCAACTAATCTGTCTACTCTATCAATCAACCAATTTATCTAATCTATTAATCAACCAATATATCTAATTTATCAATCAACCAATCTATTTACTCTATCAATAAACCAATCTATCTATTCTATTAATCAACCAATCTATCTAATCTATCAATCCACCAATCTAACTAATCTATTAATCTACAAATCTATCTAATCAATCCATCAATCAATCTAATGAATCAATAAATCTAATCAATCAATCAGTCAGTCTATTAAATCAATCAATCGACCAATCAAATCAATCAGTCAATCTAACCAATCAATCAGTCAATCTAATCAATCAATCAAGCAAGCATGTCAATCATTCTAACCAATCAACCTAATGAATCGATCAACTCACCCAAATCAATCAATCGAATCAATCAATCAATCCAATCCAATCAATCAATCAATCAAACCAATCAATCAATCTAATCAGCCAACCAGTCAATCAATCAGTCAATCAATAATCAATCAATCAATCTATCTATCTGTCTATCTATCTATCTATCTATCTATCTATCTATCTATCTATCTATCTATCTATCTATCTATCTATCTATCTATCTATCTATCTATCTATCTATCTATCTATCTATCTATCTATCTATCTATCTATCTATCTATCTAACTCTCTGTCTGTCTGTATGTCGGTCGGTCGGTCGATCGGTCGGTCGGTCATCAGTTAGTCAGTCGGTCTGTTTGTCAGTCGGTCTGTCAGTCGGTCGTCTCTTGGTGGGTCAGTCATTCTATCTAAACTATTATAACTGTCTGTCTGTCCGTCCGTCCGTCTGTCTGTCTGTCGACCTGTTTGTCTTTCCGACCGCCCGTCCGGCAATCCACACATCCATCAACCCACTCACCCACACAACTATACATCAATATATCTGTCTGTCTTTCAATCTGCCCGTTCGACTGTCCGTCCACCCGCCAATCCATCACCCATGACCGTACTTGTAATCCTAAAACGTCATCAAGTGAAGACAAACGTCATTAAGTAAAGACATCAGTTTTATGTCCCCATGCTGAGGTCTATTGCTGTCTCCCAACAGTGTCATCCTTGCCCAACTACCACAATCACCACTACCACAATCATCACTACCACAATCATCACTACCACAATCATCACTACCACAATCATCATTACCACAATCATCACTACCACAGTCACCACTACCAGAATCACCATTACCACAATCCACACTACCACAGTAATCACTACCTCAATCACCACTACCACAACACCACCACCACAATCATCACTACTACAATCACTACTACCACAATCCACACTACCACAGTCAGCACTACCAAGGTCATCACTACCACAACGCTACTACCACAACACCACTACCACAACACCACTACCACAATCATCATTACCACAGTCTGATCTACCACAGTCTTATCTACCACAATCATCACTATCACAATCATCATTATCACAATCATCATTGCCACATTCAACACTACCACAATCAGCACTACCATAGCACCACTACCACAAAAAGATCTACGACAATCATCACTGCTACAATCAACACTACCACAGTCAGATCTAACACACTCAGCACTACTACACTCAGCACTACCACACTTATCACTACCACAATCCTTACTACCACAATCATCACTAACACAATCTTTCCCACCAAAATTTCACTGCCACAATCTCACTACCACACTCAGCATTATCACACTCACCACTACCACAATCATCATTATCATAATCATCATTACCACATTCAACACTACCACAATCAGAACTACCATAACACCACTACCACAAAAAGATCTACGACAATCATCACTGCTACAATCACCACTACCACAGTCAGATCTAACACACTCAGCATTATCACACTCAGCACTACCACACTTATCACTACCACAATCCTTACTACCACAATCATCACTAACACAATCCTCACTACCATAGTCATATTTTCCACACTCCTCAATACTGCAATCATTACTACCACAATCCTCACTACCACAATGATGTCCACCACAATAATTACCACCGCAATCATCTATACCACAATCATCTCAACTGCGATCCTCACAACCACAGTCAGAACTACCGCAATCCTCACTACCACAATAATCTCTACCACAATCATCTATGCCACAATCATCACTACCACAATTATCTATACCACAAATATCTCTACCACAATCATTTCTACGACAATCATCTCTACCACAATCCTCATTACCACAATATCACTGCCACAATCATCATTACCACAGTCAGCACTACCCCAATCCTCACTTAACAGTGATTTTGGATGTTGGGGTGATTGGTATTTCGAGCGCGTTAGTGTAATCGCCATGAGGCTTCGCTGATAATATCATGATTGCTGTCAGGCGTAGGTTCGACGCCGGCGTTCGTCGCCTGCTAAGTGAGCAACAGACTAGTCACGACTCATGACGAAGTAAGGTCACCCCCACAAAATGATGTAGTAAGTTCATTCAACTCATGACGAAGTAAGGTCACACTAATTAATGACGAAGTAAGGTCACCCCACCACTTACTGTAGTAAGGTCACACTAATTAATGACGAAGTAAGGTCACCCCACCACTTACTGTAGTAAGGTCACACTAATTAATGACGAAGTAAGGTCACCCCACAACATGATGTAGTAAGGTTATTCAACTCATGACGAAAAAAGGTCACCCCACCACATGCTGTAGTAAGTTCACCCCAACACATGATGTAGTAAGGTCACCCTAACTCATGAAGAAGTAAGGTCACCCTAACTCATGACGAAGTTAGGTCATCCTAACACATGATGTAGTAAGGTCACCCCAACACATGATGTAGTAAGGTCACCCTAACTCTGACGAAGTAAGGTCACCCTAACTCATGACGAAGTTAGGTCACCCTAACACATGATGTAGTAAGGTCACCCCAACACATGATGTAGTAAGGTCACCCCAACACATGATGTAGTAAGGTCACCCCAACACATGATGTAGTAAGGTCACTCAACACATGATGTAGTAAGGTCACTCAACTCATGACGAAGTAAGGTCACCCCAACACATGATGTAGTAAGGTCACCCCAACACATGATGTAGTAAGGTCACACTAAAGCACATGCGGTAACAGTTGTACTATTTGGAGCTGAAACGATCACTTTACATACACACACACACACACACACACACACACACACACACACACACACGAACGCATACCTGCGTGGGATCACCCAGGTGGCAATCCTTAACTCCGAGCGAGCTTACAGCATTGTCCAGAACGCGGGTCCCGGCAGTGCGCATTGACGTGTCCTGGGAAGGAACATCAACCAAGAAGCGCCGTGAGATAACACACAAGAGACACACTCAGCCTTTCTACTCCAGCCAATTGATGCGATGGAGACAGAAGCACCCATGGGGTTCGCTAAGTACAGGCATGATTATTCAAGTGATATCTTAGCAACGGCTTCATGTTTGGTGAGGTGAAGATAACGATAGTCCCATTGCTGGTATTGCCGCTGGGGTGTGAAGTTATAGATCTTCGCAAATTCTAGGTCATGATACTTTAGTGAGAATCCTGTTAGCTGTCTGGAACTCAAGTTTATGAGGCTGTGTGTAAAAGGGGAAGGACAACATAATACTGTCTGTAGTTTTAGTTTAGTTTATTCGATGGATCAACATCACAGCACACGGGTGCAACCCATAAGTGCTCCGTTCCCTTCCTAACTCAAACCTGAGTCTGGAGAAACTCAGCTCAGTGCACGAACTCCGTAGCACCGGCGAGGATCCTGAAATACTTTGAGTAGATTTTCAACTCGAAATTTTGCCCGGGCAGCGCCGTTTGGCTGCTCTTTTTCGATTTCCAACTGCCAAGGGATTTTTTTTACATGCGCAACAATACTGTCCGTAGTTTGTGATTGAATCCGGACCACTGTCTCGGCATCACAGGGCAGTTACAATATGCTACCGCGACTACTTGGTGAGGTATCCAACTCCGTTGCTCTCCATTGTTTGAGATGTAGAAAACAGCTCGTGTGTTTAATTACAGTTTGGTGGATTTAAGCGGAACCCACCTGGCCAAGGGAGCCAAGAATGTGTGCAGTTGTAGTTATCCAGGAGCCTAGAAAATGTGGAGTTGTAGTTATCCATAATACTAGGAAGTGTGGAGTTGTAGTTATCCAGAAGTCTAGAAAGTGTGGAGTTGTAGTTATCCAGAAGTCTAGAAAGTGTGGAGTTGTAGTTATCCATGATACTAGGAAGTGTGGAGTTGTAGTTATCCATTATACTAGAAAGTGTGGAGTTGTAGTTATCCACGATACCAGAAAGTGTGGAGTTGTAGTTATCCATGATACTAGGTCGTGTGGAGTTGTAGTTATCCATGATACTAGAAAGTGTGGAGTTGTAGTTATCCATGATACTAGAAAATGTGGAGTTGTAGTTATCCAGAAGTCTAGAAAGTGTGCAGTTGTAGTTATCCATGATACTAGAAAGTGTGGAGTTGTAGTTATCCAGACGTCTAGAAAGTGTGGAGTTGTAGTTATCCAGAAGTCTAGAAAGTGTGGAGTTGTAGTTATCCAGAAGTCTAGAAAGTATGGAGTTGTAGTTACCCATGATACTAGGAAGTGTGAAGCTGTAGTTATCCATATCTAAGGAAGGTGGATTGTAGTTATCCAAAGTCCTAGAAAGTTTGGAGTTGTAGTTACCCTGAAAGAGGAAGTGTGAGTTGTTAAGTATATCCATGTTACAGAAGTGTTGGATTTGTAAGTATCCAGAAAGTCTAAAAGTATGAGTTGGTAGTTACCCATGATACTAGGAAGTGTGAAGTTTGTAGTTATCCATGATCCTGAGAAGTTGTGGAGTTTGTAGTTTTATCCATGATACTAGGTGTGAATTGTAGTTATCCATGATACTAGAACTTGTGGAGTTGTAGTTACCCATGATACTAGGAAGTGTGAAGTTTTTAGTTATCCCGATTACTAGGAGGTGGGTTGTAGTTTATCCATGATACTAGAAAGTGTGAAGTTGTAGTTTCCATGATACTAGAAATTGTGTAGTTTAGTTATCCATTTCTTAGGAAGTGTGGAGTTGTAGTTATCATGATACTAGAAAGTGTGGAGTTGTATTATCCTTATACTAGGAATGGGAGTTGTAGTATCCATGATACTAGAAGTGTGGAGTTGTAGTTTATCCCTGATACTAGGAGTATGGAGTTTGTAGTTTATCATGATCTGAGAAAGTGTGGAGTTGTGGTTATCCGGGAGCTTAGAATGTGTGGAGTTGTAGTTATCCGGGAGCGAAGAAACTGTGCAGTTAAAGTTATCCAGGAATCTAGAAAATATGTGGAGATGTAGTTATTCAGGAGCCAAGAAAGTCTGGAGATGTATGTAGTTATCCGCACGTTTGTTGTTTTCAGTTAACTGGCTGTGTTAGCTCACGCGTTTTGTCTCTTTCCAGATACGGATTCAGTGCTGTATGTAGCACCAAGACTTCGAGAAGCTTCTAACAGAAAAAGCAGCAACGGTAAATAAGATCTTCTGGACAAGAAAGACACGTTCAGATCTGTTGTGATATCAGTCAGTTCGTGAGACTCCTCAAATACAGACTGATTCCAGCATGTCTGAGGAAACAACCAACGGACAGGCCTCAAGACCTACCTTGTCTGGTCGTGAAAGATCAGTTTTAGGAGATTCTGACCACGTGATGAGAAAATACAACAAATCCGACGAAGAACTTTTGCGGGATTTTTTAGAACGAAAGTCGTTAGACGAGACAGACAAGAATGATCTGACCCCTTTAATATGCTGCGCACTCCAGGGAAGGTTGAAGCTTGCTAGAGACACTTCTGGAGAAAGGTGCCGATGTAAACACAGCGAATGGTTCAGGCACGACTGCCCTCATTGCAGCCTCAGCTTCCGAGCAGGTGGAGATAATGAAGTTTCTCATTGAACACAAAGTGGATGTGAATTCTGTTAATGCCCGGGGCAACAGTGCCTTGATGATCGGCATTCTGACAGGCAACAAGGAGGTGGTTAGGATACTGTTGGACAGCGGAGCAAACGTTCACATTCGGAATGTGAGTGGACAGACAACGCTAATGCTTGCGGCTTATAAAGGTACAACAGAGGTCGTAGAGGAGCTGATACAAAAGGGAACACAAGTCAGTGCCAAGGATCATAAAGGATGGACGCCTCTCATGTTTTGTGCCCAGTACAATGAGTACCAAGCGGTAGAAATCTTGATAAAGAACAAAGCGGATGTTAATGACACGGATCTTACTGGTGCCTCGGCTTTGCATATCAGCTCGGGCAATGGGCAAACGGAAACTGTTGAAATTCTCATCCAATCCGGGGCGATGGTTGATCTTGTGGACAAAAGAGGGAGCACGCCTTTGATGCAGGCTTGTGCTGGTGGGCACATCTCCTGCGTGCAGAAGATCATTGAAGCCAACGCCTCACTAGATAAACCAGACTGTTCAGGAGCCACAGCTCTTCATTTGGCTTCTGCGGAGGGATACAAAGATGTAGTTCTGGCTCTTATTGAAGCCAAAGCGAATCTGAACATTGTTGACGATGAAGGGGACACGCCTTTGACATGTGCTGTTATGAATGGACACGGCGAGCTGGTGAAGATTCTGCTGAATGCTGGAGCGGATGATCTCACCGCCAACTACAAACGTAAGACAGCTCTGACTATCGCTGTTGATCTAGACCTGACGGATGTGGTGAAGATGTTACTGCAGCACAGACAACCCAGCCAGCCTTATCCTTTGATTAACTTTAAAGGTGAAAGCGGAGAAACGGTTTTAGAGCATGCAGCCAGACGGGGAAACGTAGAGGTTGTCAAACTATTGATTGAATCTGGGGCTCAGGTAAACGCTGACAGGGCTGTGGGAAACACACCTTTGATTGACAGTGTGATTACCGGAAACATGGAAGTGGTGCAGCTTCTAATCAAAGCTGGAGCCAACATCAACGCGGCTGATGGGAACGGCAGCACGCCTCTAATAATTGCCTCCATCCGCGGCTCTTTGCCGGTAGTCAAGATCCTGTTGGACAGCGGAGCCTCTGTGCAAGTGTCAGACGACAAGGGAGGACAGCGGTGATGTGTTGTGCTTATGGCGGGTATGTGGACATAGTACAGCTGCTACATCAGCACGGGGCATCCTTAGACAACACGGACGTTGACGGCTGGACGGCCGTGCTTATTGCTGCACAGAACGGCAACTGGGATATTGTCAACTTCCTGGCGGAGAAAGCAGCCGGGGTCGACCACGCGATGAACTATGGCAGAACAGCTCTGGCTTTCGCCGCAGAACATGGGTACAGCAGCATTGTGGAGACGCTGCCTGAAACTATGGGGCTGGAGTAGATAAGTCGGATGTTGATGGCGATACAGCTTTGATTATAGCTGCACTCAAAGGTCACCTGAAAGTGGTGCAGACTATAGTCAAGACTAGAGCAACGGTTGATAAAGCCAACAGGGAGGGACAGACGGCGCTGTATGTTAGTTCACACGAGGGTCACTGGAAAATTGTTCAAATTCTGGTCAACTCGGGGGCAAACATGAACCGACCTGACAAGAAAGGGTTCACGCCTCTAATGGTGGCGGCAGCAAACTCTCATCCAGCAGTTGTACAAGTTCTTCTCAAAGCTGGCGCGGATGTCAACATCCAGGATAGAAAAGGGCGCACCGCCCTGATGATGGCTTCAAACAAAGGTGCTGCTAAAGTGGTGTCACTATTACTAGAAGGGGGCGCTAACCCTAATATACCTTGCTGTGAAGGCTGGACAGCTCTAATGTATGCATGCCAGCATGGTCATTCTGACTGTATTAAGATTCTGCTGGACCATAAGGCTGAGCTGAACGTCAGTGACAATGAGGGCAATACTGCCTTGTGTATTTCCGCAGCACAGGGTTTCTTCAAGGACCTATGTCTACTCGTCGCTCAAGGTGCCAACGCTGCTGTACAAAACAAGTCCGGACGAACTCCTTTGATTCTAAGCACGTACAACAGCTACCTGAAAATCGTCAAGCATCTGCTGGAGAAATCTTCTGCTAAAGAAACGTTGGAGCTAGCCGATGAAGACAGAGGTGATACTGCTTTGATCATGGCAGCCAGAAAGGGACAGGCGAGTATAGTCGATGCTTTGCTGCAACATGGCGCCAAGGTTAATGCCACCAATAGGAAACTGAGAACAGCTTTGGGCGTTAGCGCCAAAATTGGGAATGGGGACATTGTAAATGCCTTAATTGCCAACGGAGCAGACGTGAATGGGGTGGATATCAAGGGAAACACGGCGCTTCTCCTGAACTCTCCGCGCGGGGATGTGTCTGTTCTAGAGGCACTGCTGCAGTCAGGAGCAGATGTCAATACACAGAACAACAAGGGAGAAACGGCGCTGTACCGCTGTGCCAAACATGGCTGTCTGTTGTCTGTGCAACTGTTGCTGAGCAAAGGTAAGCGCCTCTTTATGTGAAGTGGGTATGAACAAACAACCCCAACTTTGATGCAATTTTCAGTCACCCATATCATATATTGTAAACAAAGCGAACAATTGCGTGGCTGAAAGGATAAGAGTCCGCTTGTAACTTCCGGTGTGCTGGTGGCGAGGTAGCGGGTTCAACCTCGTACACTGGTCAGTTGGACTAAAATGTTGACTTCTCGTCCTTGACTTGGGCAAGTAAATTACAAGTACCTCAGAAGTCGGAGTGGGTTCGCACAGGAATGGATTACAATTGAGTTCAAAGCGAGCGAGAAAAAAATTATAAAATTAAACATTGTACAATTACCACTGCCAATTAGCAAACCGAGACATACAAACATCAGCATCTAGGCAGAAGATCTAATACTCTGGTACACACCAACACGCACCCATCTGAAGGCATGACGTCAAGATGTATGACCCAAGTAGAGGCACTCCCATCCTAGTAGACAGCCACATCAAGCGAAAAACATAACCAACCACACCGACTTGTCGCCAACCTCCAGAAACACATCGACGTGTCACCTCCAGGCATACACCCACCCACATCGACGTGTCACCACCTCCAGGCCATACACCCACCCCACACCGACGTATCACCCGCTCCAGGCATACACCACCCACACCCACGTGTCAAACCCCGGGAAAACCCCCCCACACCCCACGTGTCACCTAAAGGATACACCCACCCACACAGGTGTCACCTCCGCATACACCCCCCACACCGACGTGTCACCTCCAGGCATACACCCCCCCACACCCACGTGTCAACTCCAGGGATACACCACCCCCACCGAGGGGAAACCCCCAGGTACACCCACCCACACCGAGGTGTCACCCCCAGACACACACCCACCCACACCGGGCGTGTCACCTCCAGGCATACATCCACCCACCGACGTGTCACATCCAGGCTACCCCACCCAAAACCGACGTGTCCCTCCAGGCAAAAACCCCCCAAAACCGAGTGTCACCTCCAGGCATACACCCACCCCCACGAGGGGTCCCCCGGCATACACCCACCCACAACGACGTGTCACCCCCGGGATATACCACCCCCACCGGAGGGCACCTCCGGGATATACCCCCCCCACAACGACGGTCACCTCCGGCATATACCCCCCACACCCAGGGGTCACCTCCGGGATACCCCCCCACACCGACGTGTAACTCCAGGGATTTCACCCACCCACACCCAGGTGTCACCTCCAGGCATACACCCCCCCCACCCCGACGTGTCACCTCCAGGGAATACCCACCCCCCACCCACGTGTCACCTCCAGGCATATACCCACCCAACCGCGTGTCACCTCCAGGCATAACCCCCCACACCGACGTGTACCTCCCGGATACACCACCCACACCGACGTGTCACCTCCAGGCATACACCCACCCACACCGACGTGTCCCTCCGGGATTCCACCCCCACCGACGTGTCACCCCCAGGCATACACCCCCCCACACCCAGTGTAACCTCCAGGCATACACCCACCCACACCGACGTGTACCTCCAGCATACACCCACCCACACCGACGTGTAACCTCCAGGATACACCCACCCACACCGACGTTACCTCCAGGCATATACCCACCCCACCGACGTGTCCCTCCAGGCATATACCCACCCCACCACGAGTCCACCTCCAGGCATACACCCCCCACACCACGTGTCACCTCCAGGCATATACCCACCCACACCGACGTGTCACCTCCAGGCATATCCCACCCACACCGAGTGTCACCTCCAGGCATAACCCACCCCACGACGTTAACCTCCAGCATACACCCACCCACACCGAGGTGTCACCTCCAGGCATACACCCACCCCACCGAGTGTACCTCCAGGCATAACCCACCCACACCGAGTGTCCCCCCAGGCATAACCCCCCACACCAGTGTACCCCCAGGCATAACCCACCCCCACCGACGTGTAAACCCCCAGGCATTAAACCCCCCCCACCGGTGTACCTCCCGGCATAACCACCCCACCCGGGGAAAACCCCGGGAACCCCCCCACACCGACGTGTAACCCCGGAAAACCCCCCCCCCCCCCCCGGCCCCCCCAACCCCCCCCGGCCCCCCCCCACACAGTGTAAACCCCCAGGGTAACCCCCCCACACCGAGTGTCCCCCAAAACCCACCCCCCCAAAACCCGGAAACCCCCCACACCAACCCCGGATAACCACCCACACCGAGTGTCCTCCAGGCATAACCCACCCCACCGAGGGGACCCCGGGAAAACCCCCCACACCGACGTGTACCTCCCAAAAACCCCCCCACCGACGTGTCACCTCCAGGAATTTCCCACCCACCCGACGTGTCCCCCAATACACCCCCCCCAAAGGCCCCCCAAACACCCACCCCCACGGACCCCAATAACCACCCCCCACGTGTTCCCCCCAACCCACCCACCGCCACCTCCAGGCATAAACCCCCCCACACCGAACCCCAGGCATAACCCACCCACACCCGTGTACCTCCAGGCAACACCCACCCACACCGAGTGTACCCCCAGGCATACCCCCCACACCGACGTGTCACCTCCAGGCATAACCCACCCACACCAGTGTCACCTCCAGGCATAACCCACCCACACCGAGTGCCCCGGCCCCCCCCACACCGAGTGTCACCTCCAGGATAACCCACCCACACCGAGTGTCACCTCCAGGCATAACCCACCCACACCCACGTGTCCCCGGCCCCCCCCACACCGGGTCCCCCAGGCATACACCCACCCCCCGGGGAAACCCCCAGGCATAACCCACCCACACCGACGTGTCACCTCCAGGATAACCCACCCACACCGACGTGTCACCTCCAGGCATATACCCACCCACACCGTGTCACCTCCAGGCATACCCCCCACACCGGTGTCACCTCCAGGCATACACACCCACACCGAGGGGTCACCTCCAGGCATACACCCACCCACACCCGTGTCACCTCCAGGCATACCCCCCACACCGACGTGTCACCTCCGGCATACCCCCCCACACCGACGTGTACCTCCATGCATATACCCCCCACACCGACGTGTCACCTCCAGGCATATACCCACCCACACCACGTGTAACCTCCAGGCATACCCACCCCACCGACGTGTCACCTCCAGGCATACCCACCCACACCGACGTGTCACCTCCAGGCATATACCCACCCACACCGAGGCCCTCCGGCATACCCCCCCACCGAGTCCCAGGATACCCCCCCACCACGTCACCTCCAAACCCCCCCCACAAAACCCACCACACCCCCCAGGCTACCCCCCACACCGACTGTAACCTCCAGCCCACCCCCCACCCCCAGGCATACACCCACCCACACCGACGTGTAACTCCAGGCATACACCCACCCACACCGACGTGTACCTCCAGGCATACACCCACCCACACCGACGTGTACCTCCAGGCATACACCCACCCACACCGAGGTGTCACCTCCAGGCATACACCCACCCACACCGAGTGTCACCTCCAGGCATAACCCACCCACACCACGGTCACCTCCAGGCATAACCCACCCACACCGAGTCACCTCCAGGCATACCCACCCACACCGACGTGTACCTCCAGTAACCCACCCACACCGACGGTCACCCCAGGCATCCCACCCACACCGACTACCTCCGACTACACCCACCCACACCGACGTGTCACCCAGGCATAACCCACCCACACCGACCACCTCCAGGCATACACCCACCCACACCGACGTGTCACCTCCAGGCAACACCCACCACACCGACGTGTACCTCCGGCATACCCACCCACACCGACGTTACCTCCAGGCATACACCCACCCACACCGACGTGTAACCTCCAGGCAACCCACCCACACCGAGTGTCACCTCCAGGCACCACCCACGCTACCCCCCACACCACCACCCTGCACCCCGCAACCCACCCACCACCACCTCCAGGCATATACCCCCCACCGACGTGTCACCTCCAGGCATACACCCCCCACACCACGTAACCTCCAGGCATACCCCACCCACCGACGTTCACCTCCAGGCATATACCCACCCACACCGACGTGTACCTCCAGGCATATACCCACCCACACCGACGTGTCACCTCCAGGCATACACCCACCCACACCGACGTGTCACCTCCAGGCATATACCCACCCACACCGACGTGTCACCTCCAGGCATACACCCACCCACACCGACGTGTCACCTCCAGGCATACACCCACCCACACCGACGTGCACCTCCAGGCATATACCACCCACACCGACGTGTCACCTCCAGGCATATACCCACCCACACCGACGTGTCACCTCCAGGCATACACCCACCCACACCGACGTGTCACCTCCAGGCATACACCCCCACACCGACGTGTCACCTCCAGGCATACACCCACCCACACCGACGTGTCACCTCCAGGCATACACCCACCCACACCGACGTGTCACCTCCAGGCATACACCCACCCACACCGACGTGTCACCTCCAGGCATACACCCACCCACACCGACGTGTCACCTCCAGGCATACACCCACCCACACCGACGTGTCACCTCCAGGCATAACCCACCCACACCGAGTGTCACCTCCAGGCATACACCCACCCACACCGACGTGTCACCTCCAGGCATACACCCACCCACACCGACGTGTCACCTCCAGGCATATACCCACCCACACCGACGTGTCACCTCCAGGCATATACCCACCCACACCGAGGTGTCACCTCCAGGCATACACCCACCCACACCGACGTGTCACCTCCAGGCATATACCCACCACACCGACGTGTAACCTCCAGGCATAACCCACCCACACCGAGTGTCACCTCCAGGCATACCCACCCACACCGACGTGTACCTCCAGGCATACACCCACCCACACCGACGTGTCACCTCCAGGCATACACCCACCCACACGACGTGTCACCTCCAGGCATACACCCACCCACACCGACGTGTCACCTCCAGGCATACACCCACCCACACCGAGTGTCACCTCCAGGCATAACCCACCCACACCGACGTGTAACCTCCAGGCATACACCCACCCACACCGACGTGTAACCTCCAGGCATATACCCACCCACACCGACGTGTCACCTCCAGGCATATACCCACCCACACCGAGTGTCACCTCCAGGCATACACCCACCCACACCGACGTGTCACCTCCAGGCATACACCCACCCACACCGACGTGTCACCTCCAGGCATACACCCACCCACACCGAGTGTCACTCCAGCATACACCCACCACACCGACGTGTCACCTCCAGGCATATACCCACCCCACCGAGTGTCACCTCCAGGCATAACCCACCCACACCGACGGTACCTCCAGGCATACACCCACCCCACCGAGGTGTCACCTCCAGGCATACACCCACCCACACCGACGTGTCACCTCCAGGCATACACCCACCCCACCGACGTGTACCTCCAGCATATACCCACCCACACCGACGTGTCACCTCCAGGCATACACCACCCACACCAGGTGTACCTCCAGGCATACACCCACCCACACCGAGTGTCACCTCCAGGCATATACCCACCCACACCGACGTGTAACCTCCAGGCATACACCCACCCACACCGAGTGTCACCTCCAGGCATACACCCACCCACACCGACGTGTAACCTCCAGGCATATACCCACCCACACCGAGTGTCACCTCCAGGCATACACCCACCCACACCGACGTGTCACCTCCAGGCATACACCCACCCACACCGACGTGTCACCTCCAGGCATAACCCACCCACACCGACGTGTCACCTCCAGGCATATACCCACCCACACCGACGTGTCACCTCCAGGCATACACCCACCCCCCGAGGTGTAACCTCCAGGCATACACCCACCCCACCGAGTGTCACCTCCGCATATACCCACCCACACCGAGGTGTCACCTCCAGGCATATACCCACCCACACCGAGTGTCACCTCCAGGCATACACCCACCCACACCGACGTGTAACCTCCAGACATACACCCACCCACACCGACGTGTCACCTCCAGGCATACCCACCCACACCGACGTGTCACCTCCAGGCATACCCCCCCACACCGACGTGTAACCTCCGGCATAACCCACCCACACCACGTGTCACCCCAGGCAATACCCACCCACACCAGTGTCACCTCCAGGCAACACCCACCCACACCGACGTGTACACTCCAGGCATACACCCACCCACACCGAGTGTAACCTCCAGGCATACACCCACCCACACCACGTGTAACCTCCAGGCATACCCACCCACACCGACGTGTCACCCCAGGCATATACCCACCCACACCGACGTGTCACCCCAGGCATACCCCCCCACACCGACGTGTCACCCCAGGCATACACCCACCCACACCGACGTGTCACCCCAGGCATACCCACCCACACCGACGTGTACCCCAGGCAATACCCACCCACACCGACGTGTCCCTCCAGGCATACACCCACCCACCCGACGTGTCACCTCCAGGCATATACCACCCACACCGACGTGTCACCTCCAGGCATACACCCACCCACACCGACGTTGTCACCTCCAGCATAACCCACCCACCGACGTGTACCTCCAGGCATACACCCACCCACACCGACGTGTCACCTCCAGGCATATCCCACCCCCCGACGGTCACCTCCAGCATAACCCACCCACACCGACGTGTCACCTCCAGGCATAACCCACCCACACCGACGTGTCCCTCCAGGCATACACCCACCCACACCGACGTTAACCTCCAGGCATACACCCACCCACCCGACGTGTCACCTCCAGGCTACACCCACCCACCCGACGTGTCACCTCCAGGCATACACCCACCCACCCGCGTGTCACCCCAGGCATATACCCACCCACACCGACGTGTCACCTCCAGGCATACACCCACCCACACCGACGTGTCACCTCCGCATACACCCACCCACACCGACGTTACCTCCAGGCAATACCCACCCACACCGACGGCCTCCATACCCACCCACCCGGTCCCGGCAACACCCACCCCACCGGGCCCAGGCAAACCCACCACCCCGTCCCTCCACATACCCCCCCCACGGTTCACCCAGGCAACACCCCCCACACCGACGTACCCATACCCCCCCACACCAGTGTCACCTCCAGGCATATACCACCCACCCGACGTTACTCCAGGATACCCACCCACCCGGTCACCTCCAGGCACCCCCCCACACCGGACCTCCGGCTACACCACCCACACCGAGTGTCACCTCCAGGCATAACCCACCCACACCGACGTGTACCTCCAGGAACCCACCCCACCGAGTACCTCCAGGATACCCACCACACCGACGTGTCACCTCCAGGCATATACCCACCCACCAGTGTCACCTCCAGGCATACACCCACCCACACCGACGTGTCACCCCAGAACCCACCCACACCACCTCCAGGAACCCACCCACCGAGTCACCCAATACCCACCACACCGACGTACCGGAACCCACCCACCCAGGCACCCCGGCACACCCACCCACACGGGCCCAGGCATACCCACCCACACCCGGCCTCAGGCATACCCACCCACCCGCGTCCCCGCATACCCACCCGGTCACCCAGCTACACCCACCCACACGGTTCCCCCAGGCTACCCCCACACCGACTCCCAGCAACCCACCCGACTCCCCCAGCACCCACCCACCGATCCCCAGCACCCACCCACCAGGTCACCCAACCCACCCACACCGACGACCACAACACCCCCCCCAGGTCACCTCCAGCTACCACCCACACACGGGCACCCCAGCATACCCACCACCCGTCACCTCCGGCATACCCCCCCCCCCCCCCCCCCCCCCCCCCCCCCCCCCCCCCCCCCCCCCCCCCCCCCCCCCCCCCCCCCCCCCCCCCCCCCCCCCCCCCCCCCACCCACACCGACGTGTCACCTCCAGGCATACACCCACCCACACCGACGTGTCACCTCCAGGCATATACCCACCCACACCGACGTGTCACCTCCAGGCATACAACCCACCCACACCGACGTGTCACCTCCAGGCATACACCCACCCACACCGACGTGTCACCTCCAGGCATACACCCACCCACACCGACGTGTCACCTCCAGGCATATACCCACCCACACCGACGTGTCACCTCCAGGCATACACCCACCCACACCGACGTGTAACCTCCAGGCATATACCCACCCACACCGACGTGTCACCTCCAGGCATATACCCACCCACACCTAGGTGTAACCTCCAGGCATACACCCACCCACACCGACGTGTCACCTCCAGGCATATACCCACCCACACCGACGTGTCACCTCCAGGCATATACCCACCCACACCGAGGTGTCACCTCCAGGCATATACCCACCCACACCGACGTGTAACCTCCAGGCATACACCCACCCACACCGAGGTGTCACCTCCAGGCATACACCCACCCACACCGACGTGTCACCTCCAGGCATACACCCACCCACACCGACGTGTCACCTCCAGGCATACACCCACCCACACCGACGTGTAATCTCCAGGCATACACCCACCCACACCGACGTGTAACCTCCAGGCATACACCCACCCACACCGACGTGTAACCTCCAGGCATATACCCACCCACACCGACGTGTCACCTCCAGGCATATACCCACCCACACCGAGGTGTCACCTCCAGGCATACACCCACCCACACCGAGGTGTCACCTCCAGGCATATACCCACCCACACCGAGGTGTCACCTCCAGGCATAACCCACCCACACCGACGTGTCACCTCCAGACATACACCCACCCACACCGAGGTGTCACCTCCAGGCATACACCCACCCACACCGACGTGTCACCTCCAGGCATACACCCACCCACACCGACGTGTAACCTCCAGGCATATACCCACCCACACCGACGTGTCACCTCCAGGCATACACCCACCCACACCGAGGTGTCACCTCCAGGCATACACCCACCCACACCGACGTGTCACCTCCAGGCATACACCCACCCACACCGACGTGTCACCTCCAGGCATACACCCACCCACACCGACGTGTAACCTCCAGGCATATACCCACCCACACCGACGTGTCACCTCCAGGCATACACCCACCCACACCGACGTGTAACCTCCAGGCATACACCCACCCACACCGACGTGTCACCTCCAGGCATACACCCACCCACACCGACGTGTCACCTCCAGGCATACACCCACCCACACAGACGTGTAACCTCCAGGCATACACCCACCCACACCGAGGTGTCACCTCCAGGCATAACCCACCCACACCGACGTGTAACCTCCAGGCATACACCCACCCACACCGACGTGTCACCTCCAGGCATATACCCACCCACACCGACGTGTAACCTCCAGGCATACACCCACCCACACCGACGTGTCACCTCCAGGCATATACCCACCCACACCGACGTGTAACCTCCAGGCATATACCCACCCACACGACGTGTCACCTCCAGGCATACACCCACCCACACCGAGTGTCACCTCCAGGCATACACCCACCCACACCGACGTGTCACCTCCAGGCATATACCCACCCACACCGACGTGTAACCTCCAGGCATATACCCACCCACACCGACGTGTCACCTCCAGGCATACACCCACCCACACCGACGTGTCACCTCCAGGCATACACCCACCCACACCGACGTGTCACCTCCAGGCATACACCCACCACACCGACGTGTCACCTCCAGGCATACACCCACCCACACCGACGTGTCAACCTCCAGGCATACACCCACCCACACCGACGTGTACACTCCAGGCATACACCCACCCACACCGACGTGTCACCTCCAGGCATATACCCACCCACACCGACGTGTCACCTCCAGGCATATACCCACCCACACCGACGTGTCACCTCCAGGCATACACCCACCCACACCGAGGTGAGACCTCCAGGCATATACCCACCCACACCGACGTGTCACCTCCAGGCATACACCCACCCACACCGACGTGTCACCTCCAGGCATACACCCACCCACACCGACGTGTCACCTCCAGGCATACAGCCACCCACACCGAGGTGTCACCTCCAGGCATACACCCACCCACACCGACGTGTCACCTCCAGGCATACACCCACCCACACCGACGTGTCACCTCCAGGCATACACCCACCCACACCGACGTGTCACCTCCAGGCATATACCCACCCACACCGACGTGTCACCTCCAGGCATACACCCACCCACACCGACGTGTAACCTCCAGGCATACACCCACCCACACCGAGGTGTCACCTCCAGGCATATACCCACCCACACCGACGTGTAACCTCCAGGCATACACCCACCCACACCGACGTGTAACCTCAGGCATATACCCACCCACACCGACGTGTCACCTCCAGGTACATACCCACCCACACCTAGGTGTCACCTCCAGGCATACACCCAACCCCCAACCCACGTGTCACCTCCAGGCATATACCCACCCACACCGACGTGTCACCTCCAGGCATATACCCACCCACACCGAGGTGTCACCTCCAGGCATATACCCACCCACACCGACGTGTAACCTCCAGGGAAAACACCCCCCCACACCGAGGTGTCATCTCCAGGCATACACCCACCCACACCGACGTGTCACCTCCAGGCATACACCCACCCACACCGACGTGTCACCCGCCTCCAGGCATACACCCACCCACACCGACGTGTAATCTCCAGGCATATACCCACCCACACCGACGTGTAACCTCCAGGCATACACCCACCCACACCGACGTGTAACCTCCAGGAATATACCCACCCACACCGACGTGTCACCTCCAGGCATACACCCACCCACACCGAGGTGTCACCAGCCTCCAAGATTATATCCACCCACACTGACGAGTCACCTCCAGGCATACATCCACCCACACCGAGGTGTCACCAGCCTCCAGGATTATATCCACCCACACCGACGAGTCACCTCCAGGCATACCCCCACCCACACCGACGAGTCACCTCGAGGCATACACCCACCCACACCGAGGTGTCACCAGCCTCCAGACATACACCCACCCACACTGACGAGTCACATCCAGGCATATACCCACCCACACCGATGAGTCACCTCCAGGTATACACCCACCCACACTGACGAGTCACCTCCAGGTATACACCCACCCACACTGACGAGTCACCTCCAGGTATACACCCACCCACACTGACGAGTCACCTCCAGGCATATACCCACCCACACCGAGGTGTCACCAACCTCCAGGCTTGCACCCACCCACACCGACGTGTCACCTCCAGGCATACACCCACCCACACCGACGTGTCACCTCCAGGCATACACCCACCCACACCGAGGTGTCACCAACCTCCAGGTATACACCCACCCACACCGAGGTGTCACCAACCTCCAGGCATACACCCACCCACACCGAGGTGTCACCAACCTCCAGGTATACACCCACCCACACTGACGAGTCACCTCCAGGCATACACCCACCCACACTGACGAGTCACCTCCAGGCATACACCCACCCACACTGACGAGTCACCTCCAGGCATACACCCACCCACACCGAGGTGTCACCAGCCTCCGGGCAATACACCCACCCACACCGAGGTGTCACCAACCTCCAGGCATACACCACCCACACCGAGGTAATCACACAACCTCCAGGCATACACCCACCCACACCGATGTGTCACCAACCTCCAGGCATACACCCACCCACACCGAGGTGTCACCAACCTCCAGGCATACACCCACCCACACCGAGGTGTCACCAACCTCCAGGCATATACCCACCCACACCGAGGTGTCACCAACCTCCAGGCATACACCCACTCACACCGAGGTGTCACCAACCTCCAGGCATACACCCACCCACACCGAGGTGTCACCAACCTCCAGGCATACACCCACCCACACCGAGGTGTCACCAACCTCCAGGCATACACCCACCCACACGCCGAGGTGTCACCAACCTCCAGGCATACACCCACCCACACCGAGGTGTCACCAACCTCCAGGCATAAACCCACCCACACTGACTAGTCACCTCCAGGCATACACCCACCCACACTGACGAGTCACCTCCAGGCATACACCCACCCACACTGACGAGTCACCTCCAGGCATATACCCACCCACACCGAGGTGTCACCAGCCTCCGGGCATACACCCACCCACACCGAGGTGTCACCAACCTCCAGGCATACACCCACCCACACCGAGGTGTCACCAACCTCCAGGCATACACCCACCCACACCGAGGTGTCACCAACCTCCAGGCATACACCCACCCACACGCCGAGGTGTCACCAACCTCCAGGCATACACCCACCCACACCGAGGTGTCACCAACCTCCAGGCATAAACCCACCCACACTGACGAGTCACCTCCAGGCATACACCCACCCACACTGACGAGTCACCTCCAGGCATACACCCACCCACACCGAGGTGTCACCTCCAGGCATATACCCACCCACACCGACGTGTAACCTCCAGGCATACACCCACCCACACCGACGTGTAACCTCCAGGCATATACCCACCCACACCGACGTGTCACCTCCAGGCATATACCCACCCACACCTAGGTGTCACCTCCAGGCATACACCCACCCACACCGACGTGTCACCTCCAGGCATATACCCACCCACACCGACGTGTCACCTCCAGGCATATACCCACCCACACCGAGGTGTCACCTCCAGGCATATACCCACCCACACCGACGTGTAACCTCCAGGCATACACCCACCCACACCGAGGTGTCACCTCCAGGCATACACCCACCCACACCGACGTGTCACCTCCAGGCATACACCCACCCACACCGACGTGTCACCTCCAGGCATATACCCACCCACACCGAGGTGATACCTCCAGGCATAACCACCCACAC